>CAJQZP010001153.1:1585000-2125000 GCA_907164705.1 Parnassius apollo
ACTATCCTCTAACAACTGTTAGATTACTGTGAGATGCCAGAAAGATCTCCTGGCTTCAATAAATGGCATTACAGTGCGTCAAAGGCGCGTGACGTCTTTTTTTAGGAAAGAAAATAAAATAAAGAAAATACAGATACAACAAAAATATCTCATACTATTTTCTATATTTTAACACTTCGACTGACTATCGCGTTAGTTACATAGCGAAACATCGATTTGAAATTCAAATTCACATGAATTCACCATGATTCACCTGGCAACGGGACACATTGTAACGTTGTGTAAATTGTGAATATAGAAATCGTATTATTTTATTTTACTTAAGTAATAATGATAAATAAGCACAGCTCACCTAATAGTAAATGGATGGATGTAGCGAATAGACACTTAGATCCTCTATAAAGCTAAACGAAACCAAATACAGATGTATTGTCATGTCAGAACTAAAGTATTATGCCTCGTTTACTGTGAAATGTCTACGGTTTACTTAACTATCAAACTAAATACAACAGCATTATAGGTACAGCGATTTTTATTTATGATTAAAATAATTTTTATTCTCGTAGTAAGCTATTAGGTACATCGGGTGCAGATGACTTTGACACTGTGAAAATACTACCTTCACCCTAATTTACATAATACATGAACACTCACGCCTGTCACCCAGAGGGATAGGCAGAGACTACAGACTTCAATTTAGCACGATCCTAATATACCTCTTCTCGCCTCTTCCATATCCATATACCTACGCATACATGCTCGTCGGTTCAGGGTACTCTTAATTTGGCCCATTTTTAGTATATCGCCAATTTGGTCGACAAACTTCCGCCTAGGACGTCCTTTTCCGACTCTTCCATTCACTTCTGCAACATAACAACCCTAATTTAATAACAACACATTTCTGACAAACCGATATAGACCACAGGAATAATAAGCTGAAGTGATAATGGGCCGGCCGGAAGAACCGATAACCGATGGCGAAGAAAGGTTCTCGAGTGGCAGCAGAGTCGTACCGGTAGACGTTGTTTACGGCGGCCCTCCACTAGATGTAGTGACGTCTTGGTGAGACATGCAAGAAGTCGATGGATGCAGGTGACTTGCTTTATGACATTCCTTGGGAGGGGGTGGGGATATTAGACTTGTGAAGGGCTGAAATGGCGATGATGATAATGACTTTTTTCTGAGGGTGGTAGTGTCGTTAGTCCGCTGCGATGCTTTAGTGAGTGTCGGCGAAATTCACATGTCCTCAAAATATTTTATTCTATAGATAATATACATGTTTTCTCTGGATGTTTTTCTGTTCCTCACGTACTCGCATCGGTATTCATATTTAAATGTGTTTAAATTTTATTATTACGTAATTAATACTTAATTAATTTTATTAATTAAGTAATAATAAAACATTTATTAATTTTATTATACACGTTTAGTATTTAATATCTATCTATTCAGTTAAATGACCTTACAAACCGAGGTATTTACCAAATAAACGCAACGGGAAAATTTGCCCGGCTTTTTATATTTACATAATTTCACACTGATATAAACAACTGAAAAGATTTATGCCTTTATTTTATGGTAATAGCAGGTCAGTTTTTTATGGAAGGGTTCTTATTTACATAAGAAAAATGTTTGTTTTCCTGCAAAACATTGGTTTTATAAACAAAACTTTTGTTTTAGTTATTTGCAAAAACATGTTCCCATCGTATTTTTTTTTTATCAATTTCTAATTTTTTTATAGAATAAGAGTGACAAACGAGCAAACATTACACATGATGATAAGTATATTCTGTGGCCTTTCCACATTTTTACAATTACATCAACCAATAATGTGGCCTTACATTTTATGAATTATTTGTTATTCTTTTTATTTGTCTCGTATTGTAATCAATAACTTAATAATCAATAAGATAGTTTTATGTAATCCTAACAAAATACAAATCATAGCTACTTGAGTATCTGAATTCTTCTCTCGAAATCTGTTAATAAATAAATCTTGCCTTCCGATACCAGTCGCTTCATCACATTATAATGCACATCTGATTAAAATACAGACTTTAACAGAATGTTTTTTAGATTCTTAATTGGTTCTTACTTCAATCCGACCCCTGACCCCGTAGAAGTTTTGTAAAATTAATGATAAATACCAAACGTAACCACTCTTTACTGCACTAATAGACGTATTCATTTTACAATTATTACTCTTTCAATGCACCTTTATGCTGAAGTTGGGTAAGGAAGACCCTTATTTAAAGTTAGCTGTAGTCCATAGGCTACAAGTCTTCTAACAACAGGTGGACTGTAAGTTCGATTGTCACTTCAGTTTTATAAATAAAATCACGAATAATCTATTGAATAATATAAAACTTTTGTTTCCCATAGTTACATGCGAATTATTATTTTGAACAGTTTTAGTTTAGCTATACAAGTATTCTCATCTTCAATTTGTTTCTAGAACGAAGATATCTAAGATGTCTATAGGTCATATGAACACTGTGCTTGTGTGTCACACTTATTCTATTAAAATATATATACAAGATTTAATGATTGCAACTAGACCAGGTTTGACCGATTTTACTGCGATTAATACTAACTTATTTTATATTTCCGACGTTTTTAGCACTTGTACGGTGTATATATTATTTCCTATAAAGTGTATATATTATTATTAAGTGTATATATATTAGTAGCCTAGTTGTAGCACGAATGGGTTGGCTCGACAGGGGAAGGACCACGCTCGCACAGAATAACAGCGTAAAATAGTAGCTTAATGCTGCTGTATTTCGTATGGTAAGTGTAGAGAACTGGAGACCCTTTTTACTGGGAACAAGGCAATCCATTTCCTTATCATCCATATCATTGCCCTTACGGGTGACAACGTATATGCATTTTGATTTGCAATCGAGGATAGATGTAGATGTCTATGGGCCCCAGCAACCACTTATTATCAGGTGGACTGTGTGCTCGTTTGTCACCCTATCCTATAAAAAAAATGTAATGTGACTTTGCAATAAAAATTAAAATCTCATTAATATATTATTGTAAAATTGCTATTTGATAGAAATGTGTCTATTTTTTAATCAGAGTTTTATTTTTTATAGTTTACTGTATATATATATATATATATATATATATATATATATATATATATATATATATATATATATATATATATATATATATATATATACAGTAAACTATAAAAAATAAAACTGGCACGTAGAGGAGTTGACGTTGTAGATGTCCACGAATCAGGAATAGAGAGCCCCTTATTCTAATAATTGATGGCTCTAAAAAATTAGATTTATCATTTTTTCAAGTGGAGAAATCTGAGATTCATTCCATAACTTTCATACTCTAATTATACTACATTTTAATCATTTTACGGGTGGCACGGAGTATTATATCTTAGTCCTCAGGGTTGCTGATGTATTTGCGATCTGTAGCAATTTGTTGGCCTTGAGATTGTAAATGTCTGTGGGCCACAGTTCACTTTCCATCAGATTGATTGTACGTTAGTGAGCCGTCTCTATGATTCAAAAAAATTACAGAAAAAATACATTGAAGTTGGCTTGGTGCCCTCAACCAATCGCCTTCTATTGTTCGCAAGACTACATGGAAAAATTTGAGCTTATACACTGTTCTGTGGATAAAAGTTTAATATATACAATTTCTTAAAAAAATTCGCCAAGACTTGAAAGTCAAAGGTCTGGAAATAATTTGAGCTAATGACACTGTTTCTTGTGGGAATTTTAATGTAATGTTTAATATATACAACGTAAACTCGTGAGTATTGTATCATATTTAATTTGGTGCAAATTTTAATATTAAACTATATATTTATAATAAAGCTAACAATATACATTCAATAAATCGGAAAACATAATCACAAACATGATTTTGCCATTTTCCATTTTTATCTATAACTAGATAAAAACCAGTTTATCAAAACTATCTCTCGGTGAAAGCGACAACTTGGATACAGACTTGGATCAGTCGCTTGACCGAACCAAACACTATGAGGGCAAGTGGACTGTGTTGGTAAATAAATCCGAAACAACGTAATTTTTAAGATTAAAATGAAATGAATAATACTAATGTGATCAAAATTACTTGTAATGAAAGGTAACACCATATTTTTGTAAATTTGTCATGACAGATCTCTTTTTGTAGCAAAAAACTGAACAATTTTGCATTTTTGTGGGACGTCGATTCCGTCGCGTAATTGACTTAAGTCAAGTGAGCAGTACGGTTACAAATAGTCTTATTGTACGCATAGGACTGGTATATATACCACATATACCACAGGGAACGCCTGCGTATGGCTTATTCCGTCCGGTACGTCGATTGCATTATGTTAATAATAGTTTATAATTGTTAATAGTTTTTAAAAGTAACATACTATCATTCTAAAAAAATATGTATGTTGTGTATACATATAAATCAGTTTTTTTCTTTTTGAAATACCTTGGCCATAGTAATAAAAATACTCCAAATTCAAAGTATATACTTCCTCTTTGTTTCACGTTCCACGAGAACACCAGCAATATTAATTACGCTCGGGAGCATTTAATTGATGGATGAGATGAGATGATGATGCGGCAGATAAAAAAACTTAAAACCAAGAAAGGTTTTAAGTTTTTTTTTTACAATATGTCGTACTCTACAGATTTAAATTAATAATAAAAAAAAATTCAATTTCGCGCTTTGCATGTGTGTAAGCAGTCCCATTTTTTTACTATAAATTTGTTTTTAGGAAGACACTGCTGTCCATTTTCTGATTTGTTTTCCTATGTTGCCTCTAACGACATCAACACGACGATAAGTCGCATGGTTCTTACACCGCTTTTTTATAGGATAGGGTGATAAACGAGCACACAGTACACCTGATGGTAAGTGGTTGCTGCGGCCCATAGACATCTACATATATTCTCAATTAAAAATCAAAATGCAGATGCGTTTTCACCCGTGAGGACTAAGATGGAATGCCTCGTTTCCAGTAAAAAGGGTATCCGGTTCTCTACACTCACCATACGAAATACAGCATCATTATGCTACTATTTCACGCTGGTATTCCGTAAGAGCGTGTTCGTTCCCCGGACGAGCTGGTCCATTCGTGCTACAACTATACTACTAATATAACTGCAGCATGGCTCTTCCACGTAAAAAAATAAATACTTCTACACTGTCAGTCTTCTAACTTAAGATATTTAATTTTATTTCTTTGAATAAAATAAAACAGTAAAGAATTATTTTACCATAAAATTCCCATTTTATTGGAAGTGAAACTTCTTTATTAGCATTATCATGTAAAACGCAATGAAACGATAAAGCGACACAAAAAATAGACAAACATATATACAATTATACGATTTAGACTATAAGAAAATAAGAAAGAATACATACTAATGTCATAAAGCGGAAACGGTATATTATGATTAAAAACGCTAAGTTCTGTTACAACCAGTCTAATTCGATAAATTATATCTGTATATATATCCTTTTATTTTCGTTATGGTTGGTGATACGTGTGTAAATAAAATTTGCACAAAAATATAGATGTTTCCTCCATCTAAATAAAAGTCCGCGACACATTGGCCTATTTCTTATACATAAGCCACAATAAGGTATTTTGTGACCAAAACCATATTGCAAATTATATAGTAATTAAACGCTCGCAGCTTTATTATTAGGCATTGCATACTATTTCTTTCGAACGAAAATTACTTCATCATCAAGACAAGTTTATAGAAATAAACTTTAAAGAGCTTACTCCTTTCTAAAGGGCCGGCAACGCACCCGCAATTCTCCTGGTGTTGCGGTTGATCATGGGCGGCGGTAGTCACTTAACATCAGGTGAGCCGCATGCTCGTTTGCCCCATCTTCTATAAAAAAAAAACTTTACTTTTTATAACATTATTAGGACAAATGAAAAATTACTATAATTCAACACAGATCAGCGCGCGATCGACATCTAGGCACCCGATGAGAATCAAGAGAAATCAGAAGTGAACGCCTTATATCACATAAGAAACGTAAAGGTATTTTCAGCCTCTTTGTGCACAAACAAACACAACAAAAAATTATTTAAATGGAATGTGTTGAACTTGGGCACCTCATAAATGTCAAAGTTTACAGATCCCAAAGCTCGAACAACTTTTGAAAAACTTATTAAAATGTATAAGTTAAGCTTAATGAACAGAATGATATATGAATATAATGAATATCTCTTGTTGTATCCGTAGTCACTAATATAAATAATACAACCCTAATAATTTATTCTTTGAAGCAACACGTGATGCAAGGTGTAATACAGCTAGTATTGAGCAAATTTTACAGACATTTAATGTTCTGTTAGTTAATAATTAGCCAGTACATTCTCCTATCCCATCCGTATTTCTTTCTGCACGCACTAAAGGGGGGGGGAGGAGATTAATATATGTGGCGTTATTTTTGCCTCCAATGAGAAAGCGCGTTCCGCCCAGATGGAAGGGAGATGGCCAAAAAGATCTAAGAGGATATCCGCTGCCGTCGCTCGCTTTCTTGTATCGCAGTTGTAACGCAGTGTCAGCGGCCTCGAGGCCTGAGACCAAGGGCAGTCAGAAGACTCACCCCGATAAGTGCTTTCTCATTTAGAATTAAATAAGCCGTTTTTTTTTCTTTGTTATGTCATTTTTCCTAGCAGCTCATATTTTGTTCCCGTGTAAAGTTACCGGCTCGATATGGTAAATTAAGTCATAGCAAGTACATTGTCTTAAAGCCGATAACGTGCTACGTCAGCCATTTTGTTTTAGTTATAATTAACTACGCATATACAGTCAACCGATTGGTTCAATCTAGAACACCTATCGTTAATCTTGCATACAAATTTTTGGCGTCAATATTCCCGGAATCGAACCCGCGACATTTTCTAGTCTATTCGCCCTGAATTTGGAATTGGCTTCCTGTGGCCTGATCTAACCAAACTGCTAAATCAATTAATTTGGACAATGCAATCAAAAGTTTGTTTGTGCCTAGTTTCCTAGATAGATTTACTCGTAGTTTCACTTAGCACTGGTGGGGTATTGCACGCCGTATTGTTGGGTTTAAAATTGCAGATAGTTAAAATTTCATTGTAACTACACTCGCATATACTATAGGTAAATGGACGCTTATTCAATTTAGTTTGACCCGCTGTAGTTTTCTGTTTACCTAATTCCGCAATTCGTAACATTTATATGAATTTACGTACAAAGTGCAGTCTTGCATAAATACCTGTTTTGATTTGGTTAGTGTACTCTACAAATAACGCCATCTAAATTTTTCGAAGTCATATAACATCGAACACATATATACAATAAACTCGTTTACGTATCAATTGTTTGTTAACATAGGATAATTTTTCACCCAACAACATCGCGCGTAATAAATTGTTACATCTCGTTGTAGCCTGCCCACTTAAGAAATTTAATCGTGACAAAGCGTTTGAACTAATATCATTCCGTGGAAAAGTGATGCTTCACTAGCAAAGCATTGCCTGGTTTATTGTATTTAACTTCGGTTAATAGTTAACCTCTCGTACTTAGTGAAATTATCGTTTTCTATCGCTACGCGATTTGTTTCGTGTTAATTTAATATTAATTATTGTACTGCAAGATGAAATGTGACTTAAAACACTTTGCGCTAAAAGAGACACGTTGTTTTTTCGTAAACAACGCATCAGTGATCATTTAAAAATATTAATGTAGAATCAGTTCAGGGGAATTTTTGTATGAAATCGAGACAGTGGATTCATTGAGATTAGATTGTGAAAGTGCGTTGGACAAAATTCACGATCTTGAACCGCAAATAGATCCCATTATGTATTAAATTATCAATTGCTTATTGTCTTCCAGGAGTTATTGTGCCGCGTGAAGTGAGCAGTCCAGCAGCTCCTACATTCAACCCAGAGCGACTTAAAGTCAGCAGTTCACGTACACTCATGCGATTCACTAAGATTGCTAAACCTCGATATACCAATATTTAATGATGATATTAAAACTTGGCCGTTATTCATGACTAGTTTTCAGAATACTATACATAATAATCCCTCTTTATCGGTCGCTGAAAATTATATTATTTAATTGGCAAGCTGAGTCACTAAGGCTTAATCTGTATGTCCCGGTTTCACAAAGACAGCAAACAACTATTCGTTAATTTTTGAAATGCTTAGAAATAAATATGAAGATAAGCGAATGCTGGATTCTGCATATTATACCAAATGTTCGATTTTAAAGCTATGTCGTCCGCGAATATCAATAACCTTGAACAATTTTTGGGATATATTCGTGACGTCAACAGCCTCTCTCAACAATCTTAAATTTGATGATCTTTTATAGACTTTATATTTCATTTAAAAATTTCGTTAAAAAAATTAATATTTCGTTAAAAAAGCTAGACCCTGCAACGTGCATTCGTTTGAAATGGAGAATCATGGCTCCGAACTACCATCTTTCGAAGTTTTGGCATCTTCTGTTCGAGACCAAATCAAGGTAATGCAACATTCATCAAATGCCAAACCGGAAGCAAAAAAAAATACGCCGACCATCGACCAGTCTCTTCATCGAAGATGGCGAAATCCCCGACGTACAAAAACACCGCGCCTTCATTTCTTAAAAACGCCTGTCTTTTATGTAACCTTCACCGAGTGAACGTTATAAAACAGTAAAAGATAAAAACTTATGTTTGAATTTTTTAAGTAACAGGCATCGCATTGCTAGTTGTAACTCTAGTTCAGTGTGTTATAAATACCACAACAGACATCACATATTGATGCATTTTGAGAGTGGTACTACATCCGCGTTAAGCAAGTCTAAGAGTGAGGCCCTATCCAACAAATTCGACGCTTCTAATGGCGCTCGGGCGACGTTACTTTGTGCTCACTGTAGAACATAAGAGAGGCTGATCGCGTTCCAAACCACTGTATTGTTATGTACCGCACGTAACATAATTAGAGATTTGCATGAAAACGAGCGGAGCGTTCGTACGTTATTAGATAGTGTGTCGCAATGTAATTTTATAAAGCAAGAGTCTTGCCAACGTTTGGGATTATTAGTAAACAAGAGGCCTTCATGTTCCGTAGTAAAGGGAATCGGAGGCCTAAATAAGACGGTCCAAGGTTCAATAAACTTAAAATATTATTCTCGTTTAGATTGCGGTATTAATTTCAATATAAATTTATGAGTAGTAGATAAGGCCACAGAGCAGCTGCCAATCATTTCAGTCGATGCTTCTTCGACGACCAATTCTGATAATTTAGCTTTGGCAGATGCCACTTACTTCGTCCTTGGAGACATTGATATGCTTATCGGGGATCTTTTTCCCCCGTCATTTTTACACAACAAGGTCTAGGGTAACTCCTCGTGTTTCGCATCTTACGCACTTGAAACCATTTTAGGTTACGTTATTGTCGCTCCAAAAGTTTATAATATTTCGGCAACCTCTCATTGCGTAACGCTATTGAACTTGCCAAATTGTTGGCTCGCAATTTTTGCACCCATACTTAGCTCAATAAATAAATTATGCTAGGAGTCGAAAAACAAAACATTCTAGTTTATTCGTACGGGAAGTTAGTAAGCCTGCAGTAGTTTATTGCAGCCGAAGGAAACACCGAATATGGATAGCCCTGGAGCCAGGTTTATAGACACCGTGAAGACGGCCCAAATTTACAAAGTTAGATCACAGTACAACCCGTCATGTTACAGATTCGATATACGTGGTCAGTGACACAGAACTCGAGTCGACTTTGTCAAGGAAAGCTCGCACAGCGCGGAGCAATGTCATAACCAAGGCATGGTACGGCATAGCGATGTCGAGCTGCAGCAGCAGAAAGTATGCCGCCTTGGGAGCGACGGGATGGACCTGATGATGCCAATATGGCTTGGTGGAGTTAGATAAAGTACTTTATCGAGAGAAGTGAGGAGGCATCGCGAACAACAGGCCACAAGCACTGTTATTTCAAAACTTTCGTCGCATAACTTCACCGCTTATAGTTATTATAGTACTTCTTTATCACACTAGATATTGCACACTAGATGTTTCATTAAAATTGCCCTCCTCTCCCTTAATTTCCGTGCCCTGCAGGGCCCATAATGATCTTATAGTTTTAAGTTAAAACTTAAAATGTTCTTAACATCTTAACTGTAACATTATGGATGCAATAAATAATATGAATATGAATATAAATACTTACGATTATATAATCGTGTGTGATTTAAAGATTGATGCATTTCTAGTAAACTATAAATTAATATTTAGCTTATTAGTGTTTCATATAAAATGTATAGGTTAGTTACACCACATCAGTATGCTGACACTGTGTGATATTTGAATTACGAGTATTTTGTCGTTACGCCTTTCTGGAAGTGATTAGGTGGTGTACATTCTACGCACGGCTAGCTTCATGGGTGCAAACGTTTCTTTCTTGCCGCGGCCCTACAAGTAAAGTGTACTCGGATAATAGTACAAACAACATAGGAGCAAAACGTATCTTTTCAGAGTTACACGAGTTTCACAGACTAGATAGCGAAACTAACGTTTCAGACCGCCATGTCACGTATATTGTCTTTGAACCGTATGCAAGATTTGAATATGACTTTTTTATACTTATTAATGCTAGTAGCATTAGGTAATGGAACGAAAACCATACAGCCAAATATTATTACAGCAGCGTAGCCAATTAATTTAATATTTTAAAATGTATTGCAGGTATAATAAACAAAACAGCGTTTGTCTATATAATTATTTATTTAAGTTTTTATTTTTCAATTTTTTTCTTGTACTTAAGAGCTTTTTTTTCATTGGCAGTAAATAAAAATTTTCAGCCCTCATTACATCGGTCCCTTTTAATAATTTATTGATTACAGTGCACCAATTAAAAATGCAGAGTTAAATAGATATTTTCAAAAAAAATTCAAGAACTATATCTTTGTTTAACTGTCAATTGTGAAACGAAAATGAATATTTGGAAATTTTTTTATTCTTTCAGTAATGTTATTTTGATATCCATGTTGTTCCAAATATTCATTTGTTGTTTTTATTACATTTCCAAAACTTCATACAACATTTTCGGATGGATATATTAATTTTCTAGTTTTTTTTTTGTTTTATATTCTTTTTGTTTAACAAAATCATGAATATTGCTATCTTCCGATAGCAAACTATGTTTGCATTCTTCGCAATTGATTTTAGATAAAAATTTTCTGGTTACCCATACAGCCGTATATGTCCTTGAGTGTAATCTTTTCTCGTCTTGCCTGTTCTTGAATATTTTCTACAGCAAATTCTACAGTTTTACACATAAGTGTGGCTTCTGATTTTGAATCAGATGATGGTGCAATGTTTACATTCTCAAAAAGGGACTGTATATCTAATACGCCTTGGCTGACATCTTCCTCGCAATTGTAACTCTCCGAATGAAAGTTTAAAAATCTTGTTACCAATAATGATTGAACGTATTTATGAATGTATAAGCAGTTGGGTCATTATTCCGGTAATTGTATGCTCATATTTGGCCAAAAAAGTTCTCTATTATGTCATAATTGAAATATCTAGGCCTCATAATTTTGATGTTTTTTGAGGCCAATAACTCCCACACCCTTTTTTAACTTTTTAAGGAACAATTTTTTAAGGAAGGTACACTTTTTAGTGTGCCATCTTTGCAAATAAATTTTATACCTTCCAATATTTTAATGGCTTTGTTCCAAAACTCGTGATGTGCTGATTTAAGTGTTACTACCTCGCGCAGATTTTTCCATTCCTCCATTGACACTATCAAACAAGTCGTCAAAAAACGATGTTGTTTTTCAAAGTTTTACTTATAGGACTTCCATCTGGAATAGAGCTAAAATTAGAAAAAAATACCGATTTAACACACTATAAATTATACAACATATACTGAAATATAGGTAGGTAAGCACTTACGAAAAGCAGAAGTACGAGTATATGATAGTGCTGCCGATACTGACTTGCTCAAAACGCGCACACAATTCTTCACCTAAAATTTAAAATTAAGCATGTTGTTACAATAATAAAATAACTCTTAAATGTCTGTCTTAAATGGCACTTTCAATATTATAGATAGTTTTGATTATTATTACCTTGTTGTGTATCTTGGCTTGTAGTGCTAGAAGAGGCAATAGCATGAGTACTAAAAGATGCAATAGGATGTTCCATGGTGGTCAGGGTAACTGAAGAGAAAATAAAACAAAAAGTTTAATCAATCAATATACATTATAGCAGTACATCTACTATATATACTATCAGCATGCTACTTTATTAGATGCGCTTTCTGCAAGTTGTGAATATGAATGATCAATATGGCACTTCTTTGCATATAAAAGAAAAACAATAATGTTACATTAAAATATCGTAAATAACAGTTGAATGAACAACAAGGCGGCCTTATTGCTAACAAGCAATCTTTGCAAGAATGTCTTTGGGTAGTAAGAAATATGTAAATCGGAAAAAGTAGAACGTGTCAAAAAATGAATTAAAACAAATACAATAATTTTATAATACACAAAATAGCATACAATTACATACATTAATATAGCATATATATAATTATAAACATAATTGTATTAAAATGTATATAGATACTTACAACTACTTAGGTAAGTACAAGTTTCTACATGGTAACAATAATTTAAATAGATGCCTAAGTAGTGTTCCTCTAGTTTATACAGTGCAGTTTTAATTTATAACCTTGTGCATCTTGGATTTTACTGCTGGAAGACGAAAAAGCGTTTTGTACTGGAGTCGGAGCAGAAGTAAATGAAAAATAAATTAAAAAACCAATTTACCTATTGTTACAAAACCGGAGAACAGGAACAGCCTAGGCATTCAGCTATTGGACTAACTCAACGTACGGGCGGCTACAGATATTCAATACTATATAACATACCACTAACTGTGAGGCGCGCCACTTTATTAGATGCGCTTTCTGCAAGTTGTGAATATGAATGATCAATATGGTGCTTCTTTGCATATTTATGATCAATAGTCATCGTCTTGGAATCTAAAAAAAAAGAGAATAAACAATTAAAAAGGTTGGTTAGCTGCAGGTATATTTATTCCGGTTTTTAAAACTAACCTGTCTCTTTGAAATCTATTGACGGGTTTCCTGAAGAAATTTCCAAATCAGTAAATAAACTTGGATAGGCGTCACACTTGAGACGATTCGTCTTCGGTTTAATAAACTTTTGCTCAAAATGTTTATTGGTAACATACATGTTCTCAGTGTTTTCACTACTTTTGCCAACGAGGTTACTATAACCTATGCACTGTAACCACCTGTTTCTAATCTCTTTATTTGCCGGTAACTGATGCAATCTAATGTCCTGTCGTAAACTGTTGCACTCTGAAACACAAAACTTTCGAAACATTTTCCGAAATTTCACCCTGATATTGCTTTATTTGTGGATTTAAAGATGATCGAAGGAAGCACTTTTATCTACACGAAATAATCAATGACGGGTGAGTGACATTGACATCACAAAATGGCACGCTTGGAGTTTGCGGGTGTGAAGAAGGCTAAAGAAAGGCGCGGAACGTCAGATTCAATTATTGCAATGTCATTCTATATGAACCATTTTTTTTGTTAGGACTTTACCTGGCGTGTCGAGTTTTTAATCTCTAAATATTATAATCCGGAGTTCACTCACATAACTCGAACCGCATCGAGTGGTCTCTGAACGTCTCCACCGCAAGTCATTTTGGGGGGAATTGGGAGATTAATATTAAAAGTCTAGTGAGTAATTTATATTGCGTAATTGTAGATCAAATTTTATCTTTTGAAAAATTAAGCACTGTACTCACACAAATCAAGTGCTTTATGTCCAGCCGTCCCCTTTGTCGTACGTTATCGAGTGGCCCCTCGAAGCCACTGACTCTCCACTCCTGCACATTTTTTGAATCTAACAACATTTGAAGTATTTATCCGTTATAGATATAGACGATGATAACCACCATGTTCTTTCCGGTCATAACTTGTTAAACAGACTAGTGCAGTCATTTTGGAAGCGATGGAAAGCACAATATCCGCATATGTTGCAATCTCCTAGATGGAAGTGGAGACGGCCGAGAAGATAAGAGGATTTCCGCTGCCGCCGCTCGCTCTCTTGTAACGCAGTTGTAATGCAGTGTCAGCGGCCTCAAGGCCTTAGACCAAGGGCAGTCAGAAGACCCACCCCGATAAGTGCTTTCTCATTTAGAATTAAATAAGCTGTTTTTTATTATTTGTTATGTCTTTTTTCCTAGCAACTCATATTTTGTTCCCGTGTAAAGGTACCGGATCGATATGGTAAATTAAGTCATAGCAAGTGCATTGTCCTAAAGCCGACAACGTGCTACATCAGCCATTTTGTTTTAGTTACAATTAACTACGTATATACAGTACACCTTTTGTTTCAATCTAGAATACCTATCGTTAATCTCGCATACAAATTTTCGGGGTCAATATCCCCGGAATCAAACCGGGGACTTTACCGTTGCACCAGTACTTGTACAGGTTTGTGAAGCTAGCAGTTAAAATTCTGCAGAAACCTTAAAATTGTATACAGGCATTTTTAGCTAATTTGTTGTTTTTAGTTGCCGAAACCGCGATTTTTTTTGCTTCATCCAGTATCATGTAAATCGAATTAACCTTAACGTTAAGATAAAAACCTCAAACTAACCAGACCGTAGTGGATAAAACGGGAGATTTTTTTTAAATTTGTTGCTGAAATTTATCGCATTAGGAATAAAAAAAAAAAACAGATACAATTTTTAATATAAATATTACCACACATAAAGTAGTTCTAAAAACACCAAGTGCTGAAAAAATAGATCAAAAACTCCTAGAAAGTCTACAACTCAATAAGCTGCACCAATTAATAAGCTGCTAATTATAAATGTATATGCTATCTTTACAGACGATTTTTTTAAAAGCAGTTGATATTTTGTTGCTGGTCAGTAATGGTACCAGCAAGTCATAATGAGTACGCAACAAATTGAAATTAACCCTTCAATCCCTATAAAATTCCCATGCAGTCACATGCGCTCGGCAAATCCCGACCGGTCGTATGCGACTGCACCTACCCACAACACTTTAAAACCATAAAAACTTATATTTAGAGACTACTTTTCTAGGAAGAAGTTTGGCATTATAAAATCTATACAAAATTTTCAATCCTGTGTTCTAAACAAAAGTCAGGTTTTACTTCATTAAAAAAAGATTTAATTGCATTTTGATAACAAAAAAAAAAACATAACAAGCGAATGTCGGCAGCGTGAAAATCGCAATTATTTCTATATATTACATGAAATTATTTACGTAAAAAAAATTGTGGTCACAAAAAAAACTTTCACTACAATATTATAATAAAAAACTATACTAAAACACTAATAAAACACTAGAAAAATCCAAAAATTAACACAATAACATTCACGCGAAAAGGGCGTACGAAATGAACATAGATTTTTAAAAAATATTCATAGGATAACAGTTTTCTTATTACACTAAAGGATAGAGTATTTCATATTGATTCTATAATGTCAAACCTCTTCTCAGAAAAGTAGTCTCTAAACATAAGTATTTATGGATTAAAGTGCTGTGGGTGGGTGAGGTCAAATTTGACCTCTTGAATTTTGACGGAATATCGAAGCGATCAAATTTGGTTAAAAATATGATAACTTTAAATAATATTAAAAAGTTTTAGTTAAGCTTAATAAGGAGAACTAATCTCTTCTTGTATACGTCGTCTTTAATATTAATCATTCAATCCTGACAATTTATCATTTGAACACCCTCAATATGAGACATAAATCTTATATTATGGGTTTCAGACCTGTGACGCATATTCAAGAATAGGTAATACATATGAACAGTAGAGAATTTTCATTGTTTTCAAGCTGTTGAAGGCACAAGAGCAGAGGATGACAAATCCCATGACTTTATATTATTATAATACTAGATATAAGCTTGCCATAGATAAGTTCCGTCTTAAAGTTTTGAATTACTCCGAGATCACAGGCTGCAAACACTCTGGTAATAGACGTTCCCTTTAGATGATAGCTACCATTAATTATACCACTTTTTCTAGTGAACGTCACATAAACATTTAGATACATTTAAATCTTGTTTGTTTATACTGCATTATGTTTCAAACATTTCCAAGTCTAATTAGAATACTAGAGTATTCTCTATACCAGTGATGAATATAAGTATTTTCATATCATCAGCGTATAAGAGTACTTTGGAGTATAAGAAACACTCTTCTATATCGTTCACAAAGATAATAAAGAGTAGTGAGCCCAGCAGAGAGCCTTGAGGTATTCCTTGGGAAATCGGTAGATAAGTGGACATAAAGCCAAAGTACTACTGCTTATGACCTATTTGACATTGCCAATTTTTTAAAGGATTTGATGATCTATTTGATCGAACTTGAGTCAACTTGAAACCCAATGTCCATAACTTTTGAAATATAATTACATGTAAGGATCGGATTAGTAACAGTTGATTACTTTTAAGGAATACATGTTGAGCATCACTAACTATAGGGAATATGGAATTATAAACTTGTTGATATACTATATTTTGAAATACTTTATCAAATAAACATAGTTTTGATATAGGCCGATAATATTTATTTTGATAGTGTTCTCTTTTTTATGAACAGGTGTTATATATGCCTGCTTCCGAGTTTTGGAAACAACTCCTTCAGTTATGGAGCATCTAAATAGAACAGAGGTTCCGAAAGTTCGTTGGAACTGTTAAATATAAAAATGGGAAGTATAGAATCTGGTCCACCTGATTTGTTGAGATCCAATGACTTGAGTAATTTATTAATTTCACTTTTATTAATACTTATGGTATTTAAATTGACTAATTGTGGAATGTTTAACTCATTAAAAGTGGTGTGATCAGCGTGACAATTATCATTTGGAGATTAAAATACGGAATGAAAGTATTTTGCATATAAATCACTTATTTGCCATCCATACACAGCTGTTTCATTTTTCGGTGACATGTTGTTAGGAAATGACTGACCGCTCCTGTGGAATTTCAGTTATCCCCAAAAAGACTTTGGATTGCGTTTCTGTGATAAAATAACGGTAGTATTCTCTTTTAACAACCTTAGCTTTTGCACGTAGGAATAAAAAATATTCATAATCACATATATCGTATATAATATCATCACATACATTACGATATTGAGAGGATTAATGATGAAGCAGTTATGTAAGGAATACCAAAGAAAGGCTGAAAATGTAAGTTTGGTGTTCTATATAGGATGGAAAGAAAGAAAAATATACTTGGGATTTTTTACAAACTAGAAAATTACAATATCCAAAAAATGTTCATCGCAGCGAGCGTTATGGAAGCCGAAGTAAAAAGAAGGAAAACTCATAGCAATATGAAGAAAAAATTCTAAAAAGAAAAAAGTCGAAGTGTGCCGGGATTTAGTTTTAAAAACACTTGGCGTTTCTACAAAGAGAGTTAATACTGCTTTGATTAAATTGAGGTCACAGGATTTAAAAGATAGAAGAGGATTGAAAAGTGGAGGTAAGAGTAAAGGCACCAATGAAATAGTTTCACAAGTCAGATGCCACATAAACTCTCTTCCTAAGCATAAATCACACTATAGAAGAAGTGAGCGCGAGATCGAATATCTTATGCCAGATATGACTTTAGAGATGATGTACGATTTATAGTGTGAACATATGGAAGAAGCTGAGAATGTCAGTAAGGCAATGTATTCGAAGTTACTTAACAAATAATGTAATCTCAAACGAATGCCTCTTAAAAATTTACTTGTAACAAGTGTGACATATTAAAAGCGAAATTAACTCGTTGCAAAACTGCTGAGGAAAAACCTGCCATAGATACAGAATGCGAAAAACATATAGAATAAAGTCTGACTTTATTCTGGCTATTCAATGTAAAGAAATAGAGTATCTCACGTTTGACCTCCAAAAAACACTGCCAATGCCTAATATCCCTATCGTAAGTAGTACTATAAAAGACAGCTTTGTCTATACAGTATGGGAATCTATTATGCAGAGACTAATTCGAACGAGTATTTTGTTTGGATAGAAGGAATGGCTTGTAGAAGTGCCCAGGAAGTCGATTCTTGGCTATTAAAATACTTGGGCGAGCATATTTCTGAAGATGTCGAGGAACTAATTTTATGGAGCAATTTATGGGACAGAATGGTAACATAAAGATAGTTCTGATGTTAAAAGCATTTTTGCTTTCTCATTCCATCTTGAAAAAATGACACAAAAAAATTAGAAAGCTGGACAGAGTTACCTACCCAATGACAGAGATTTTTCCCACATTGAAACGGCAATGAAGAAATATCCGAGACTTATACACGCCCAATGATTATGTGCAGGTTATGAAAGATTGCAATAAAAGCGGGTTCCGCTTACAGTTACAGTTACTTTGTGTTAATAAATAATGTATTTATTGGCTATAAACTTGGGAAATATACCTGAAAAGGGACTAACCAAATTCATTTTACTTTCAAATAGATTTCCTTGGTAGTTCTGTGGAAGTAAATATAGGGAGAGCTCGCGTTAGCGGCCGACCAGCTATCATCTTGACACAAAATTTAGTTCCCTGTGGCCATCTGGAAACAAGTATCACCAGCGAAACTAGCCGATATTCAGTCCATACTACGTTGCATTCCACAAGATGCACATAGTTTTTATAATAGTCTTGTAGCGGCGCTGTCGTCGCGCCACTAGCACACCGAAACACACCGAAACCTAAATCGCGCTATTAACATTCCGAATCATAGACAGTATATATAGAACTTCTCCGAACTATCACTCGGAGCGTTGGCCGCTCCCCGGGCATAACACCTTGCCCGGCGGGAGATCTCCCCTTTTCCTTCACGGCCACAGTGGTGACCCCGACGTGATCTGAACACGCAACCAACTACCTTCGGAAACTTCAAGCTTCATCATCGTTACAGAGTACCCCACCCATTCGCTCAGATATCGTCTGCAGTCTTCATATCCTGTAAGTCATCCAGCTTCACAAGGTTAATCGCAGCACTGGAATAATAATGCTTCCTGTTCCTTCAAGCTACTCTATGTGCTATACAGTGTTCGGCACGGCTCTGAGCCTTACTGCTCGCCTCTGCTTCACGGCACTCTCGCAGATTACTTGCCTTCTTGTCGACTCACCGCAGACTACAAGGCAATCTCCTGGCACTTGCACATTCGTCAACAACTCGACTGCACTATCGACCTCCGGTCTGAGCAGGAGGGTAATGTAGCGGCGCAGTTGTCGCGCCACTAGCACACCGAAACACACCGAAACCTAAATCGCGCTATTAACATTCCGAATCATAGACAGTATATATAGAAATTCTCCGAACTATCACTCGGAGCGTTGGCCGCTCCACGGGCATAACACCTTGCCCGGCGGGAGATCTCCCCTTTTCCTCCACGGCCACAGTCTCATTTGTGATGATGCAGTAGAAGACAACATAGATGCTCTATAAACGGATTTCAAAATCAAATTTGATGATATCGTCGACTAAACGCTCTCTTTATGTATTTTTTTTTGTGAATTAAAGCTTTATTACGATAGTATATATACATAGTTTTTTTTTTGTGGTTCTTTTATGTATATGAGAAAATCTATCAATTACAAAATGTTAAAAAAACTACATGCAAATTTTCTTTATGTAAAAATTTAAATAAAATAAATGGTAACTTAACTTCATCTAAAAGAGCTGCTCATATTTTAGTAAAACCTTTGATATCTCAGGAGTGCGCGTTTGCTGGGTGGTTTCTTTTTGCATAAATACGAACATTTATTAATTTCAACCGAAGACCTCTTACATTCTGATAGAAAACATTTAAAGATATTATTGAATGTTAACAAAAACTATATTTTCCGAGATATCTAAGTATAGTCAAATATGTAAGAAATCGAGGAGGTACGTGACAATTTAAATAAGTCATGCGTATAATTGTAATAAAATATGTAAGTATTCGCCAACAGCATATATCTTTAACTAAATTCTGTAGTATATATAAAGAGTTCTTCTGCAGTGTATAAAAAAGAGGTATAACTTATAAACTTAAAAAATAAAGTTACTTTAAACCAGTATACAGGGTATTTGTGAAACGCTTCCGAAAACAAAGACAGACTATGTACTAACGATACCGTTGACGATAGGACCAGGTTAAAATCGATCTCAATGAAAAAAATCATCTTTTCACAACTTTTTGTTAGCTTTATTCACGCTCCAACCTCAATCACTCACCTTAAGGGAATGAGCTCTACCACCCGCATGAGGTCGACACAAATGCTCCACCAACGAATGCAACGGCAGTTATAGACAAAAGGCAGTTAAGTTTGTGGCCGTGGAAGAAAAAGGGGAGATCACCAGCCAGGCAAAGTATTCTGCCCGGGGAGCGGCCGATACTCCGAGTGAAAGTTCAGAGATGTTCTATATATACTGTTTATGATTCGGAATATTGATAGCGTGATTTAGGTATCGGTGTGTTTCGCTTGCGGCGCGACGACAGCGCCGCCACATCACTCCCCTGCTCAGACCTAGGATCGATAGTGCAACCTCATTGCCGACGAATGTGCAAGTGCCAGGAGATTG
The DNA here is from genome assembly GCA_907164705.1 of Parnassius apollo. NCBI lineage: Eukaryota > Metazoa > Arthropoda > Insecta > Lepidoptera > Papilionidae > Parnassius > Parnassius apollo. The sequence continues at coordinate 1,605,634 of CAJQZP010001153.1, forward strand.
CTTTGTAGTCTGCGGTGAGTCGAGAAGAAGGCAAGTAATCTGCGAGAGTACCATAAAGCAGAGGCGAGCAGTAAGGCTCAGAGTCGTGTCGAATACTGTATAGCGCAGAGAGTAGCTTGAAGGAACAGGAAGCATTATTATTCCAGTGCTACGATGAACCTTGTGAAGCTAGCTGGCTTGCAGGATATGAAGACTGCAGACGATATCTCCTCGGGAGCCAATGGGTGGGGTATTCTAGGACGATGATGAAGCTTGAAGTTTCCGAAGGTTGTTGGTAGCGTCTTCAGATCACGTCGGATGGTCACCATTGTGGCTGTGGAAGGAAAAGGGGAGATCTCCCGCCGGGCAAGGTGTTCTGCCTGGGGAGCGGCCAACACTCCATGTGATAGTTCAGAGATGTTCTATATATACTGTTTATGATTCGGAATATTGATAGCGTGATTTGGGCTTCGGTGTGTTTCACTTGCGGCGCAACGACAGCGCCGCCACAAGTTAATAAGATAATAGTAATAATTTGCCATCAGAAAGGGTTTATGTCATTGACATTGTGTGAATGCATTTTTCGATTATGTTTTTGTCACCTACCAACAAGTTGCCTTCAATCATTCAAATATGGGAAAGTTACATAGAGATATTATTAAGTTTTTATATAAAAAGTAATGTAGGTCAACAGCCTGCAGCCTCGTAATGAAGAGACCTGACTAGGGCAAAGCTACTGAAATGCAAAGACGCAATGCTGCAGAACGCAACAAGGATCAATACGGCTATTGTCTGGCTTACACCATCAGGCGCAGCACACCCGCAGATCCATCACAAGACGCAATACCGCAAGTAACAGTAAGCATCAATGCAACTATCATACGGATAGCGCCCTCTCACAAAACACCTAATTGATCCCTTTTGACTTTGGTTAAAAAAATTATTGTTGTTTACTAAAAATAACACCAATACACTACTATGATAGTAGCACTCTACTAAGACGCCCGTGGACAAAACTTCATGTATTATAGCGCTTATGCACTAAGACATGAAATTGAATATGCTAGTTACACTTAAAAGTGCTACCAAACACAATCCCAAAAATTGCTGACGTATCGCTACGCGCTACGACGTCGCTCACCAACAATGTGGGTGTGCGACATCAAAGGAAAAGCCGTATTGCTTCAACAAACCCGCTTACCATCGGCACTAAGATGATATGTCTAGGACACGTCGGTTATCGAGTCCAAGTTTACCTCGTTCTCAGTCGCCTATGATGCAGTACACACGGCACTACAATAATACTTTTCAATTCCCTTATCTATTTAAATAATTCTTTTACATTTTTGATGCCTCCACTACCACACCCGTTTTATTCTCCAAACTTCAGTCCACAACTCTACTATCATAATTCTTATGCATCAAGGAGACCTTCTATAGTAATGCTTTAATATCATATACCTTACTTTCATAAATCTCTAATATAGGACTATACATTGTGCAATAATACTATAAGTAGTCGGTCACCCGACCATCCTATATATATGCACACCCTTGGATATGCTTCCTTGGCAGCTCCGTCTATGTTTATGCAATCTTTACACGAACACCCTCCACAACTTAACTAACACGCTCAATGACTTAGGCAATTTTATTATACACGAACACGCTTAATGAATTAAGCAATTTTCTAATACACGTACACGCTAAATGACTTAGGTAATTTTCTTATACGCGAACACGTTTAATGACTAAGGCAATTTTAATAGACATGAACACGCTCAATGACTTGGGGGAAATTATCTTATACACAATCACGAATACCCTCAATGGCCAATTTTCTAATAATTTTTCAAATTTATTATATCTTAAGGCAACATTAAGCCTTTAATTTACTATAATGCTTAATGTCTGAATTGTATTTATTTTAACTTTATGCTTATGTACTTTAATTGTTCAAAATGTGGCCATGGTAGGAAAAGGGGAGATCTCCCGCCGGGCAAGGTGTTCTGCCCGGGGAGCGGCCAACACTCCGAGTGATAGTTCGGAGATGTTTTATATATACTGTTTATGATTCGAAATGTTGATAGCGTGATTTAGGCTTCGGTGGATTTCGCTTGTGGCGCGACGACAGCGCCGCTACAAAAATATTACTTTTCTGATAAAATTTGATGGTTTTATATAGAAATTATTTATTAATTATTAAAAATAATAATTGGCCGTCACATTACGAGTAGGTTAACATCAAAGAGGACTGTCAAAATTGCTTATCGCATTTTTTCATAAAAAATACCAAAATTTCTACTGCCACGGGATTATGTCAATACTTACTGCTTGAAAAAAAAATGTCTTTGATTTGTATATAAAATACGAAGAATTTTTTCCCAGACCAATTTAGTTTGTTTGTTACTTATTTCATTTAAAAAATCACATTTGTTTAAATCGCGTTGTAATATATTCTATCGTGTTTATTAGTAACTTCCCAATGCAATTTACTTTTATAATACTTTGCGGACAATGCTTTGTGAGGGCATAATTTTAAAAAAGGACAAAACATTTCAAACACAATTTTCAACATTTCTAAGGCAATAAAAGGCAATGAAATTGTTACAAAGCTGTCACAATCATTTCATTACAAAGCTCAAAGTTTTTTTTTAAATAACGTTGTAGGAAAATTATAGTACGTTCATGAGTAACATAACATTTTGTTTTAAATACATGTACTGAAAAGCAAGTATTTTAATAATTTCAACTAAAACACAATGAATTTAGTAGTAAGTTGAAAGTTAATATTAGTCGTGTAGGTAAACAAATGGAATGCATTTCCTTCAACTTTTGGTTAAGTTCGTGAGCGTGGCATGAGTTTGGTGGAGCGTCACGTATAGAGATCATGTGTTTAATTTTTTTTTAATATTGAAGTGTTCGAAAAATTTTCCCTGGGATGTAACGTTAGTAATGTTCAGATCAAGAGTACTTAAAGAAGAAATAACTAATTCCAGTAGCGAGAAAACATTGCATAATGTATATTTTTCATATTTAATGATCTTATTCAAACAATAAAATATTGGTTTAAAAAACTTTATTTCTCATTAAGACAATTGTTACTTACATGAGAACAATAACATCTATATTATAATTCTAATGCGAGTGGATATTTAAAAAAGAATTCCATCGGTCGATCGTTAACCAAGAAGCGACATCGTTGTGTTCCTATCAACTATAAGGTGTTGGTCCAAGTATAATTTTAATGCATGGTTTCGTCGTTGTAAATACATTTAAATAATCTTCTTTTAAAAATATTGATTGAAGTCGCTTCTTTCACATGTTTTGGAAGTTGATTGTATAATTGTGCTCTGTTATGTTATTTTTTCCATACTTCGTTCTTACGGCAGGTAACAAACACAAAATTGCTGGCCCGGCGAGTTATTTATTTGTTTAGTTTACTTTTTATGTGAATGTTACGTGTGAGTGAATAAGCTTGTGAGTTATCTTGTATATAAGTATACATGTATTATACGTAAAAAGTTGTTTAATATTTAAACATTTTGTATTTTTGTAAATAGTTTTAGATGGTGTTAAGAAGTCATAGTTGTGTAAGATTTTAATTATTTTATTTTGTAATATTGGTATTGGTTTTAAATTACTTTTAGCTGCAGTGCCCCCTATTGCGATTCAATACAGTAAGTGAGGCTTTACCAACGTATTGTATATTAAAAGTCGAGCATGTTTCGGTATATATCGAACTATTTTATGCAGTGCAACCACAAGTGAGGAGAGTTTGTTGTGAATATATTGCAAGTGAGCTTTCCGTGCAATGTTTTTGTCCAGTGTTAAGCCTAGGTATTTTTTTTGCTTAACTTGTTGTAATATCTCACCGTTAATGCTAAGTTAACGTCGTTCATGTGTTTTTCTATTTTTGGAACTAAATATTATGTATGAAGTTTTAGAAGTTTTAATTGTTAATAGATTGTATTGGAGCCAACAGTGAAGCATCTTTAGATCCTCTTGTGCACGCATCGTTAATTCTTTGACATTGCTCCTAAAATAAAATAAACTTGTATTATCAGCGTAGAGAGCAAGGCGACCCTGTAGTCCTCCTTGGTGAATGTTGTTTACTTAAGATCAGAAACAGCAATGGGCCAAGAATTGAGCCTTGTGATACGCCACATAGTGCCGTGTAGTGGCGGTTGAGAATATCCACTACCCCATATCTTCCCGTGGGTGTCGTAAGAGGCAACAGAGGGAGACAGGCAGGAGATGGGCAGCAGCATCTTCCTGATAACAACTGTGTTATAATAAAAAACCGGTTGCCAACCCGCTCGCCAAGCGTGGCAACTATGGCAAATATCCCCCCCATGAATAACGACGCAAAAAAACGGCCCCCAGTCCCCGGCAGCCCCGCTATTCCTGGATAGGGCAACATGGTAACGGCGGGGCAGGGGGGTGCAAAGAATCTCCGGTGGAGGTTCGGTTGCCACCTACGACGACTCGACCTGGCAACATATAACGCACGCACCCCGAGGACTGACGAGAAGATACTGGAGCTGGAAGAAGGGGTAGACAAGTTGCGCTGGCATATTATTGGATTATCCGAGGTCCGGAGAGAGGGGGGAGAATACGGCAATCCTCGAGTCCGGCAACTTGTTCTACCACCGGGAGGGCGACCATCTGTCCCAAGGAGGTGTCGGATTTATCGTCCACAAGTCTCTCGTCAACAACGTTGTAAAGATTGGGAGTGTGTCGACGAGGGTCGCGTACCTGATACTCAGAATCACCAAACGGTATTCGCTGAAGGTCATACAGGTTTACGCACCAACCTCGTCACATCCCGATGAGGAGGTGGAGGAAATGTAAGAGGATATTTCCAGAGCCATGCATTCCTCCAAAACCCGCTACACGGTGTTGATGGGAGACTTCAACGCAAAACTGGGCACAAGAGAAAGCGGTGAGCTGAAGGTGGGGAAATTTGGAGTAGGGCAACGGAACCGAAGGGGCCAGCAGCTGGCCGACTTTATGGAGAAAGAGGGACTCTTTATGATGAACTCTTTCTTCCAGAAGCGGCCCCACAGGAAGTGGACCTGGTCGAGCCCCGACGGTTCGACAAAAAATGAGATTGACTTCATTATGACGACCAGACGCCAACTGTTCAGTGATGTCTCAGTGATCGCAAGGGTGAAAACTGGCAGCGATCACCGAATGGTTAGAGGCACACTGAACCTAAACGTTAAGTTGGAGAGGTCTCGTCTAATGAAGTCAACGCTCCGTCCCCCCTCGTGCTCACATCCAGAATCCCAAAAACTTTCAGCTCAAGTTACGTAGCCGCTTTCAGTGCCTACAAGATTCCAATGCAGTGGACGATATGAATGACAAGATCGTGGAAACTGTCCATGCGGTCGGAGCTAAGTTCTGCAAGACCCGCCGCAGAAGAACACAAAAACTCTCCGATCACACTCTTAATCTCATGGCTGTTAGACGGTGATGCGCCCCGCCAATCCCATAAAAAACACACAACAGAACCAAAAAAAAAAAGGGAAGAAAAATATCCCGGACGTCAGTCTGAGCGAGATTAGAATGGCTCTCCACCACCTTAAAAACGGCAGGGCCCCGGGAGAGGATGGAATTACAGCGGAGCTTCTGAAAGCGGGTGGAACACCGGTACTTGAAGTCCTTCAGAAGCTCTTCAATTCCGTCCTCCATGGTGGCACTACTCCGGAGGCGTGGAGCAGAAGCGCGGTGGTCTTGTTCTTTAAGAAAGGCGACAACGCTCTCTTGAAGAACTACAGACCGATTTCCCTTCTGAGCCGCGTCTACGTGCTGTTTTCGAGAGTCATTACGAATCATCTCGCACGCAGACTCGTCGACTTCCAGCCTCCCGAACAAGCCGGTTTCCGAAAAGGCTTCAGTACCATAGACCACAAACATATCCTTCGGCAAATTGTACAGAAGTCCGAAGAGTACAATCTGCCACTTTGTCTGGCGTATGTGGACTATGAGAAAGCCTTTGATTCCGTCGAAATTTGGGCAGTACTACATTCTCTTCAGCGGTGCCTAGTTGACTGTCGGTATATCGAAGTGCTGAAGTGTTTGTACAGTAGGGCTACGATGGCTATCCGAGTACAGAACCAGAGTACGAAACCTATCCAACTGCAGAGAGGTGTAAGACAGAGTGATTTTATATCCCCGAAACTCTTCACCGCTGCGTTGGAAGACGTTTTCAAGCTACTGGACTGGAAAGGATACGGTATTAATATCAATGGCGAGTACATCACTCACCTTCGATTTGCCGACGATATAGTCCTTATGGCAGAATCGCTGGAGGACCTTAGCACTATGCTCAATGACCTCAATGGTGTCTCCCAACAGATAGGTCTTAAGATGAACATGGACGAAACAAAGATCATGTTCAATGTCCATGTCACACCTATGCCGGTAGTTGTTGGGAGCACTATGCTCGAAGTTGTTGACGAGTACGTTTACCTGGGACAAATAGTCCGACTAGGTAAGTCCAACTTCGACCGAGAGGTCAATCGACGGATTCAACTCGGCTTGGCAGCGTTCGGGAAATTACGACACATCTTCTCGTCAGGTATACCTCAATCTCTGGAAACTAAATTGTACAACCAGTGTGTATTGCCAGTGATGACTTACGGATCTGAGACGTGGTCCTTCACCGCTGGCCGTATGAGGACGCTCAAGGTCGCTCAGCGAGCTATGGAGAGGGCTATGCTCGGAGTTTCACTGCGTGATAGACTCAGAAATGAGGATATCCGAAGTAAAACCAGAGTGACCGACATAGCCCAACGGATTAATAAGCTGAAGTGGCAGTGGGCCGGCCATATAGCTCGAAGAACCGATAACCGATGGGGAAGAAAGGTTCTCGAGTGGCAGCCTCGTACCGGTAGGCGTAGTGTAGGGCGACCCCCCACTAGATGGAGTGACGACCTGGTAAGACATGCAGGAAGTCGATGGATGCAGGTGGCTCAGGACCGTGCTTTGTGGCATTACTTGGGGGAGGCCTATGTTCAGCAGTGGACTTGTGAAGGGCTATATTGATGATGATGATGATACGCCACATGTTAGAGGCTTGCCACAAGCTAGTACTACTAGTTGTAGCACGGACGAGCCAGTGGTACTGCGCCAAGTATTAATGAACGAAGTACATTCTCACTAGTAGCGTGAACGGGGTGCGAATTTCTGAATAAAAGGGATGGAAAATGAATTATAGCGCAGATGAAAGGACTTAGGAACATGTTTATTGTATTACAGGGGCAGGCAAAGGATCCTACGGGTAAATTTAAGGCAGCAAATATAAGAATACCGTTGTTTATAAACAATGTTGATAAAGAGACTTCAACCCAGGACATTGCCGATTATATTTTATGCAAAACGAATGTTGCTGTACAATTATGAATGTTCATAAATAGTGCATTAATAGGGAATATGCTTTTGTTGAGCTTATTCATTACGTTTTGTCATCTTCGGCTACGTGTAAAGCGATGTTAAGCACAGAGTTGTAATAGTTAAAATAAATAAGATCATATATTTTTTAGACACTATAATCTCTTGAAAAAACTCTGAAGAAGGAAGCTGTTAATAAAAATTATCTAAGATGCAAAACTTTGTTAATGAAGTTGGTGAGTAAATCTATTTTCAAATATTGCTCCTTGTAAGAAGAAATTTTAGGGAAGTTTCGACATTCTCAGATGAAGTTGGATTAAGTATTTCCGCGTATAGAAAAAGTACAAAACGAAAAATAGAATTCTCTTAGAAATTTCAATTACTTTATTTTAAATCTTCAGCAATATAGACTTATTTTATTGTGTTTAGTTCGCGATAAGGAGCGCTGGAGACTAGTGAAACACTTGACGACTGTCAACGTACTGCTTTAATTGCAAGCAATATTATTGGGCGCGGACGCAGCCGCGTACATACACAACATTCCTCCCCCTGTAGTGAGGGTATTATATGTTTTACATTATATAAAACTTACATACCTACTAAAAAAACTTTTTGTAATTAACCTTGGCGCTTGATATTCTTGTACCGGTGGTACCATCTCTTTGTCTTCATCATCAGACGATTGTGGACGCCGAACTCCTCTCGTTACCGTAATATGTGAGGGTGATGGTGATTGGTGGCAAGAGTCATTGCAAAGCGTTGCATTGCATTGCAAAGTTCTCCGTAAGGGTCTCAGTTGCAGGTGCAGGTGTTAATATTCTGTCCTCGTGTCCATCCCCCTCCCTCAGATCGCGAACTTGCTTGTGAGATTGCGAGTCTGGCGGTAATATAGGTAACGATGGCGCAGTTGTCAAAACCTACCTGAGGTGTCAGGGCTGAGAATTACAAGTTCCCAGGATCTACTTTTCCTATCAATGGTGCCTTTGTTTAAAATTATTTGATTTACATGCTTTTTTACAACAGTATTTAACAATGAGTCTCGGATTAAATATATAATTTTACCAAGTTGTTGTATAATTACGCCTTGATACCATTTAAACTTATCTTTATTAGAATATTTTTTATATAAAATATTTTGTCCGGGTGAAAACATTTTTTGTTTTCCACCGTGTGACTTAACCTGTGGACACTCTTTTGATCGGACTGCTTTAGCGAGTGAGGAAGATAGGGGCGGCGATGGTGCTGGCTTTAATATATCTAACCGGGATCATAATTTGCGACCAAAAACTATTTATGCAGGAGATAAACCCGTCGTAGAATGGACCGAATTGCGATAGTCGAAAATGTATTTTAAGAGATTTAAATTGCATTCTCTAAGATTATTGCTGCTTAACAAACTAGACTTGATAACCCCTTTTAATTACCTTCACGTAGCTTTCAGCTTGCCCATTACTTGCCGGGTGGTAGGCAGGTGACGTGACATGCGTAATACCGTTGAGATGAAAAAAGTCTAAGAACTCCCGGGAGCAAAACGATGTTCCATTATCAGTCACTACAGTCTCTGGAAGACCGAACCTTGACATGAATTCGTATAATTTATCTATAACTGCGATGGAAGAGCAAGAAGTATTCATGCGGCAGACTTCGACCTATTTGGAATACGCATCAACGATCACCAAGTACGTGTGTCCGTTTATGGGGCCGAGGAAGTCGAGATGTATCATTCGGAAAGGGTCAGCAGGATATTTCCTCGGGGAAATAGGTACATGCGGCGTCGATCCTCGAAGTTGCGTGCATATTTCGCAGGAGCCAATCATGCGCTCAAGGACGCCGTCAATACCTGGAAACCAAAACCGAGAGCGAGCTTCGGCTTTAGTTTTAACAATACCCATGTGTGATGCATGCAGCTCCGATATCACTCTATCACGTAACGATCCAGGTATAACTATTTTATGACCACGCATAAGGCAACCATTTTCATATGAAAGTTCTAATTTACACAAACTATAAGGTTTTATCTCTGAATGATTAACTTTTTTAGGCCACCTCTCTGAAACATAATGTACGACCTTTTTCAAAATGCGATCATGTTGCACACGTAACGCCGTAAAGTTATCGGTATCGCGCCCTTGACAACGAAATTGATGTACGCTGCGCGATCGTCGATATCGGCGGTTCCCGTGTACCCCGCGTTCGAATCCCCGCCCGCGCCGCTACTTTTTGCAGCGGCGCCCGGAAGGCTGGCACGCGATAAGTAGTCTGCGCTATTATCCGAACTCTTAACATATTTCACAGTATAATTATATCCGCTTAGAAATAAAGCATATCTCTGTAAACGGTTAGCAGATATTTCCGGAATTCCTTTATATGGCCCAAAAATTGATAATAACGGTTTGTGATCCGTACGTAGGATAAAAGGGGAGTAAGACCTACCATATACATATTGGTGGAACCTCCGTACCCCAAATACTATAGCAGTTGCTTCTTTTTGTATTTGGGAATATTTTTTTTGGCATTATTTAACATCCGTGATACAAACGAGATTGGTTTCTCAATACCTGCACTATCCTTTTGCGATAATATTGCACCTAACCCATTAGGTGACGCATCCACGGTTAGTATAATTTTTTCATTTGGATTAAAATGTGTTAAAACCTGTTCCGAGGATAAAATTTTTCTAATATTATCGAACGCTTCGTTTTCTATTTTAGACCATTTCCATTTTGTCCCCTTTTTTAATAATTCGTAGAGGGGGGATAGAATAGATGACGCGTTTGGAACGAAGCACCTGTAATAATTGACGAGGCCTAAAAACGATTGTAACTGGCTAACATTTGTGGGGATTGGCGCTTCTAATATAGCTTTAACCTTTTCCGGTGACTTCTTTAAGCCGTCTTTACTTATAACGTATCCCAGGTAACTTATTTCGTCTTTGAAAAAACTGCACTTATTTTTTTTGCAAAGTTAAGCCCGCGTCTTGTAATCTTTGTAGCACCTGGTGTAGCCTGTCTAGGTGCTCGGCATTGTTTCGGCCGGTTATTAGTACATTGTCAAGTAAAAAAATGTACTCCATTTAACCCTGCTAGCACATATTCCATTGCACGCTGAAAAATAGCCGGGGCAGAAGCCAGGCCGAACACTAAATGTGTATAAGAAAATAAACCCCGATGGGTATTGATACAGGTAAGCTTTTGAAATTCGTTATTCAGTCAAAATTGATTATAGACTATTGAGAGGTCAAGCTTAGTAAAGTATTGGCCCCTGTGTAGCTTAGAAAAAAGTTCATTAACCGTCGGCAATGGGTATTGGTCTATAACCAACTGTTTGTTAAGGCTAACAGAATAATCTGCACATATTCTGACAGATCCATCGCGATTTAATACGGGTACGATTGGGGATGCATATTCCGAATAATTAACAGGACAAAGTACCCCTAGATCGACTAACCTCTTTAGTTCGCTATCTACTTTGTCTCTTAAGGCGAAAGCAATAGGACGCGCCTTAAAAAACACTGACTTAGGATAACGTATATGGAGCGTTTCAATGTCATTCTGTATTTGCTTACAATAATGCACTGGTGCCAGTTGAAGTTCAATCCGTGCAATAAAATCCCTATCGAGCAGTGGTGGGCCGCCACTACGAACTACATAAACGTCTAGCATACCCGTTCGACCCCGCCACTGAAGCGTCATCTGGGCGCGGCCGGTGCAACCTAAAACTTCACCAGTGTAACTCACTAATTTCTTTTTAGTGAACGATAATGGAACATCATGGAAATGCAATTTATACGTTTTTTTCTGATATCACAGTCACCGCCGATCCGCTTTCGATTTGAAATTTTAAATCTGTGCCGTTGACAGTAACGGTTTCCACTAAAGGCTCGCCCTTAACTGATCGTATATTAAATAGCTTACCATCATCGCCGTCTTCGTCCACCTCACTCGTATTTACGTAGTTCACTTTTTTGCACATCCTACGCAAGTGTCCCTTCGTATTACACTTTTTACATTTGTAATTAGCGAAACGACACTCACGACGCACCGTGACTCGTATAAACGCATACCGCGCACTTTTGACGAGAACGCATGCACTTCGATTCCTGACCAATCTTGTATATCTGGTCCGTGGTGGTATCGGTGACGACGGTAGTGGCAGCGGCGGCGCTGGCGACTACCACCCGCGCACTTCGTATGTTCTCCGCTAACTCCACAGCTTTTGCTAGTGTGATACCCGAAATATCCTGCGTGTATAATTTTTCTTTTTCCACTCCCGGCAGCATCCCCATAATGAATCGGTCCCTTAGTGCTTCCTCCAAATTGGAGAATTGGCAGTGAGCGCTTAGGCCGCGCAATCTGGCGGCCCACTGCGACGGTGACTCGGCGGGCTGTTGGCTAGCGGCATAAAAATTGTGGCGCTCGCTAAATCCAACCTGCTTCGGTGTGAAATGAGTATCCAAGATGGTTAGGATATCCTCAAACGGGATTTGCTGGAGATCCTTTGGTACAGCGAGATCTGAGGCAAGCTTGAACGTATCGTCGGCGAATGCGCTGAGAAGAAAGGCTCGCCGTTTATCGCTCATTTTACTCCTGCGGCATCATTTGAGGCGTTTATGTCGTTTGCAATGAACCATTGCGTGATTCTGGTTCTAAATATCTTCCACGATTGCAATTCGTGGTTAAAAGTTGGAAGGGAACCACAGCTAAACGACATTTTTTTTAATTTAAAATGTGGGTAAGACCTCGTCGCCAATGTTTAGTTCGCGATACGGAGCGCAGGAGACTAGTGAAACACTTGACGACTGTCAACGTACTGCTTTAATTGCAAGCAATATTATTGGGCGCGGACGCAGCCGCGTACATACACAACATATTGCAAATAACACATTTATTTTTTAGTGCCCGTATAGTTTTTAAGTAAATAGTATACTGTAACTATTTCGCCTAACACCTGAAATAAATAAATTTATAAATTATTTATTTTATTGTTCACATAATTAGATTTGAGACCATTGTATTACGTATTATGTATATTATGACTCTCAGTGGTAGAGATGTCTACATATTATATTGTGGTACCTACGTAGTGGCACGAATGTGTCGGTTCGACTGGGGAAGGACCACGCTTTCACTGGAGACCTCCTGGTATATAAATATTCCTTTATTCTTTACTTAGGATAAATGTAGAAATCTATAGGCAATAGTATCCACTTATCGTTAAGTTTTGTCACCTTCATAGAATATTATAATACGAGGGTGAAACTGAAAGTTAGACTAGCTCGGAGATATAATTATGTGTGTCATCAATCGCTCCCGCGCTCACGCCGCATTTCGCGAGACGTCGTTTTATGTACTCGCTTACTTATTAAGGACCTGTATTGTTACTGCTTATGTGAATAAACTGTGTTTTCAAAATATTTGTAACGTTTCATTAATCAACCTTGACTAGTGAACGTTATAAGTTCAAATTTTGAAAATGGAACGCTTTTCCAATTTTATTGTATATGTATTTAATTAGTTTGTAATTTGTTAACGATTTGGCGGCAAATTGAAAATTGCCTGTGTCACGTCAGCATGAATTTAACGCGATAAAATGTTCCTACGATGATTTTTTATGACTTTAGATGTCGTTTAAGTTAACAAGAAAGTAATAATAGATTTCGATTATGAAAGGTTACAACTGGTTTAATGAGTTTAAACGTGGTCGCATTAATTTCATCTATGATCTGCGTGAGGGACGGCTTTCTATGGTGATAACTGAAGATAACATGAGTGTTGTACAGCGTATGATAGAGACTGACAAAAGAATGAGTTATCAGCAGATTCGGACTTGCTTAGGCAACGGTGTGAGTCAAGTGCACAAAATCCTCCATAAATATTTAGCGTTCAGGAAACTTTGTGGCCGGTGTATACCTCATATTTTGACAGAGGCTCAAAAACTCCGTAGTGTTGAATAGTTTCGTGAAACGGTTCAAAGATTTAACGAAAGTGACTTAAATGCTGTGTTCGACATACTTACGAGTGACGAGAGCTGGATTTATTGTTATGATTCTGAAACTGAGAGACAGTGCTGTCTGAGTGTTTTCTTCCGAAGAGTTGCCAACTAAAGTGAAAAGAGGTCGAAGCGTGGGAAACAAGATGGTGGCTTCGTTCTTCGTATGGACAGGTCATTTCGCAAAAATTGTTTTAGAGGATCGAAAAGCAGTTACTGCAGAGTAGTACATTATCAATTGTTTGCCAATTGTCTTGGAAAAAGTTCGGGAGAAACGACCTCGCATTAAGATCTTCCTCCACCACGACAACGCCTCATCGCACATCGCCAAGCTAACAATCGACTACTTGGTGACGTCAGACGTGGAACTACTAGTTCACCCATTCTATAGACCCGACTTCGCACGTTGAGATTTGCAATTATTTTCGAAAACAAAGTAAAACTTTGAGAAAAACGTTTTATGGACGCCGAAGAAGCAAGCAGTTGCTGCATTTCAAAATGCCGTCGAAGATACTTCTAAGGACGAATGGGCAAAGTGTTTTTCTTAGTGGTTCTACAGGATGCAGCAATGTGTTGATGTAAATGGACACTATTTTGAACATATATTAAAACTAATAACTTGCTAGTTGGTTCAGTTTTTAATTTTCTAAAAATTTTCAGTGTCACCCTCGTATATACTCAATTGAACTAACATGTCAATTCACATCCATTAAATGTCAACACATCTCTCTTGACGTCACAGTCGTAGCCCAGTTTTTGTGTCAAGCGATGCTGGGTAAAATTTGTTTAAAAATACCATAATAGTATATTAATTTATGTAAAATACTTATTAAATAAATACATTATTTTTGTTTTTATATATGGAGGATTATTTTTATGTGTTGTTTTTTACGTATTTTGAGTTGTGATCTCCGAACGCGGCCTATTCATACTAGTTTGTGACTTTGCGCTTCGTGTTGTCTTAGGAAAGTTTTGTGCATGTTTGTATTAATATTTTTGCTGAATTTCTTTTCAATATCGTCAAGAACTAGCCCCACATAATTTACAATAATGGTAGAGTTCATGAAAAAGTAAGTAACTGATTGATACACAACAACAATCATTGTATATTGATGCCTGTTAAGTAATGAATATTATGTTTATTTCTAAGGAATGTTGATTTATCGAAACCACAAAATTTACCGAAAGACCGGCTGTTTTGTATTAGAAAGTGGAAAATGCTGAGTGATTTGCTTAACAGCCAAGGAATTGGAGAGTCTCGAAGTGAAGAAAAGTGGCGAAAAGTAAGTTCTAGTTTCACTTTTCCTTCAATACAAATCAAGCGCGCTTACATAGAGTGTTGTCAAAATTTTAAGTTAATTATCGTTTTATTTGGTTTACGTAAGGTGTGGAGTGATTTAAAAAACAGTACAAAGAAGAAGTGGGCAAAAGTTAATAGAACTGCTCATGGTACTGATGGTGGGCCTGCCTTAAAAATATGTTTCACAGATTTGGAGAACAGCGTGCTTTCGATAATGGGTGTCGAAGCAGCAACTGGGATATCCATAGCTGAAGTTGGTTTTAACATCGTTTGTTAAATTTTTGTCATGTATCAATATCAAACTAAATATGCGTTCATATGAAAAGTTACGAACCCCAATTCCGAATTACTTTGCCGACTTTTTCTTTTTTGCATATACATTCATCATCACCATTCTAGTTTTGCAAAACTTTCATACTTATATAAATAGAATATTATTAGAAATCAAAAACTTTAATTTTGCGAATTAATATCATAATAACATAATTAATTCTTTCTCTATGAAAATAGGTCATACAGAAGAAATTAATGTATATAAATGTAAATAACTAGAATAAGGCTAATAACTTATATTATTTTACAGGTAAAAGAATCTGGAAAAGTTAACAAAATTGTCTTTATACCCGCGGAGCCAAATACAGAGGATTTAATAATTGTACCACCTGAAATTCCAATTAGTCGGTCCAACTACTCATATGTATAAAAGATTCAATGACTAATTAAAATTATTTGTAATTATTATTTATTATGATTTTCAAATAACCAGTACCCATGTTGCAATTAATAAATAACCCATTACAATTAATAAATATTATTACTTTATACATTTTTATACGCGATAGAGCCATGCTGTAGTTATATTGTTAATATACTATTATTGTAGTATAGTTATAGCACGAATGGGTCGTCGGCTCGACCGGGGAAGGACTGCTGTGTTTCGTAAGGTGAGTGTAGAGAACCGGAGACCCATTAGTATTTTGACGGCTCCGTGGCGCAGTAGCTAGCAATGAGTTATAGCGCTGAGGGCCGCGGGTTCGAATCCCGTACGGAACAAGTATCTGTATGGTCTAAAAGTAATTGTTCCGGGTCTGGATGTTTGTCCTTGTGCAATTTATGTTTGTAAAATGCCTCCACGATACAGGAAAAAATCCTAGTGCGGGTGAAACTTTTGTAACAAAGTAAAAAAGTAAAGTAAAAAAATGTTAGCAAGAAACCCTAGGTACATTTAAAAAATGACAATGAAGTATTATATTATATAATTAACTATACAAATAATTTTAAAAATAGCTTGGAAGCAACTAACTCATTCCCAGGGGTAATTGGCATCCATTATTTCCTTAACCTCTCAAACACCAAGCGTCCAAATTTGACCGCTTCGATATTCCGTCAAAATTCAAGAGGAACAGCACTTTAACCCATAAAGACTTATGTTTAGAGACTACTTGAAAATTTTTGTTTAGATTTTATAATGCAATACTTCTTCATAGAAAAGTCGTCTCTCAATATAAGTTTTAATGGTTTTAAAGTGCTGTGATATGACGATCACAAACTGCAGATCGTATTCTAGACGGACCCAACAATTACAACAGATTTGATAGAAACAAATCCTCGCGAAAGAACGTCGTTTCCTACCAAGGATGATACGTGAGGCTATTGAAATTAAAAAATATCCTAATTTCAAAAAACATACTATTACCTGTTTGGGACTCATAATTAATAAAATTAAACTATACCCAAACATAGTACGACTTCAAAACGTACCATGTTCATTCTGTGTAGATCGGGCTAAATACAATAATTAAAACTCTGAATGTACTCCGGGTTAACATTGACATCGGGACGTCTGTTACCTCAGTCCCCCCTGACCATGGGTGCTGGAAAGCACCGGAAATGTCGGGTATTAAAATAAAAATAAATAAGCTAAACGCGATAAAATCCGTAAAGGTAGTTTTAATCAATGTATAGTATTTGCGCAAATTTATGAAATCATTATTTAATAAAGTATCTAAATTTTTCGGATAAAATTTAGTCTAGTTTACTCTCTATATACTATTTTCGTTAGTTTTACTACTACTATAAAATTATCTTGGACAGAAATGAAAATCTTAAAAATGGTTACTCATGTCTCAGTAGCATGTTAATAATATTTCATACAAAATGTTAACAAACAAAATCATTAACAAAAATTATGGTTAAACATTTAGAACGTAGCGAAAACGGACTGATTTTTTTTGTAGTTTATGAAATATTGTTATCATTGATGCCAATGAAAATTTGGACAGATGTCATAGAACCGACGAAAAACGCATATCGCAACGTATTTTTTTGCAGTCTTTACCGGCGGGTGTGAGTACAGAACTAAGCGACAGCGTGTGAGCGAGAGGTCAATAGAGGCGACACCATTTTCAATCCCATTCCTTAACTCCACGGGTAGAAGAGATACTAGTACACTCTGGCATTAACTTTGAACTATTTAAATTTATGTATCTGTAACTAAAGAAATATAGGGAAAAAAACAGTTTACAGTTTCTTCTCTTCAAAATTCGAGTATTACAAATCAACAATATCATTAAAATAAGAGGTATTTTATGACCGGTATAGCCAATAAACTACCGCAGCAAAAATGGAACCGGTTTTTCCTTCAGAGGTTGTATCTAGTTTTCTCTACCGCTAAGCAAGTGGTAATTCAGTACCAGAAATTAAAATTAACAGTTTATGTGTTGTCAGCGGGGCAGAATGTATTTACCTAGTGAGAACATTGTTAAATTTACGGCGTGCTCACCCTCTGCGCTACCAGGGCTCGTCTGCATTACTTTACATATGTAAATATATGAGTATTATAATTGAATTCTTTTATATGGTTGTGTATAATATTTATTAAACACTTAAAATTATTCTGATATTACTTATTAAAATCTAAACAAATAAAATATTTTCAATCGTAGATATAGAAACGTTTTATTCCACGCGTTAAACTTCACCGATTATTTTTTTTTATTAAAATCAATAGATAACTTCGTTCCTAAATTATAAAGTATAATACCTATTTAATTGACATTTTATTCTTGAACTTGAGATATTCCTCTGAATACTCAATTAAACTTTTAATTAAAAGGAAAATCAACTTCAAAAACTAAAAAAGACAATAATCTTCTGAAGTCTGGGCCTAACTCTTAGTTATTATGTCGTAGTGCGACCGTTAGAATTAGTCCAATCGTAATTTGCCTTGGTATTTTGTGTTAACTATATAACTGTCGTAGTCTAATCGTTGAATATGGCAGATGGTACCTATTCTATGTGGCCATTTCTTTACACGCCGGCATTTCATGATTTGGATGAAAACAAATTAATTTTATCTTCTGTTTATATAATAAAAATGCAAAAATTCCTACCTAGCAATATTAGCGATAGTATGTTGACTTTTTTGTTCTTCTGTTAGAAGTAATTTAGAGTACGCATCACAAATTTGGATCCTTAGACAAAGTAACATCGCTTGGTAGCGAAACAATGTCTAAATTCGTCATCGTCCCTGCGATATCGATAAACATTTCCTAGCCAATGTAACACTATTGTCGCGATCGTTGTTAATTTTTGTAAGTTGTATCACGTTGTATTACGTCACTTTTTTGATGCTACCTACATCATCATCATCATCATCACAGCCCTTCACAAGTCCACTGCTGAACATAGGCCTCCCCCAAGTAATGCCACAAAGCACGGTCCTGAGCCACCTGTATCCATCGACTTCCTGCATATCTTACCAGGTCGTCACTCCATCTAGTGGGGGGTCGCCCTACACTACGCCTACCGGTACGAGGCTGCCACTCGAGAACCTTTCTTCCCCATCGGTTATCGGTTCTTCGAGCTATATGGCCGGCCCATTGCCACTTCAGCTTACTAATCCGTTGGGCTATGTCGGTCACTCTGGTTTTACTGCGGATATCCTCATTTCTGAGTCTATCACGCAGAGAAACTCCGAGCATAGCCCTCTCCATAGCTCGCTGAGCGGGGGACGTCTCTGATCCGTAAGTCATCACTGGCAACACGCACTTGGTTGTACACTTTAGTTTTCAGAGATTGAGGTATACCTGACGAGAAGATGTGTCGTAATTTCCCGAACGCTGCCAAGCCGATTTGAATCCGTCGATTGACCTCTCGGTCGAAGTTGGACTTACCTAGTCGGACTATTTGTCCCAGGTAAACTTACTCGTCAAAAACTTCGAGCATAGTGCTCCCAACAACTACCGGCATAGATGTAACATGGACATTAAACAAGATCTTTGTTTTGTCCATGTACATCTTAAGACCTATCCGTTGGGAGGCACTATTGAGGTCATTGAGCATAGTGCTTAAGTCCTCCAGCGATTCTGCCATAAGGACTATATCGTCGGCAAATCGAAGGTGAGTGATGTACTCGCCATTGATGTTAATACCGTATCCTTTCCAGTCCAGTAGCTTGAAAACGTCTTCCAAAGCAGCGGTGAAGAGTTTCGGGGATATAACGTCACCCTGTCTTACACCTCTCTGCAGTTGGATAGGTTTCGAGCTCTGGTTCTGTACTCGGATAGCCATCGTAGCCCTACTGTACAAACACTTCAGCACTTCGATATACCGACAGTCAACTTGGCACCGCTGAAGGGACTGCAGAACCGCCCAAATTTCGACGGAATCAAAGGCTTTCTCATAGTCCACATACGCCAGGCAAAGTGGAAAATTGTACTCTTCAGTCTTCTGTACAATCTGCCGCAGGGAATGTATGTGGTCTATGGTACTGAAGCCTTTTCGGAAACCGGCTTGTTCGGGAGGCTGGAAGTCGTCGAGTCTGCGTGCGAGACGATTCGTAATGACTCTCGAAAATAGCACGTAGACGCGGCTCAGAAGGGAAATCGGTCTGTAGTTCTTCAAGAGAGCATTGTCGCCTTTCTTAAAGAACAAGACCACCGCACTTCTGCTCCACGCCTCTGGAGTAGTGCCACCATGGAGGACGGAATTGAAGAGCTTCTGAAGGACTTCAAGTACCGGTGTTCCACCCGCTTTCAGAAACTCCGCTGTAATTCCATCCTCGCCTGGGGCCCTGCCGTTTTTAAGGTGCTGGAGAGCCATTCTAATCTCGCTTAGACTGACGTCCGGGATATCATCGGAATAGTTTCGGATAAGACTTGCTCTTGGATCGTTACTCACACTTGCGTGTGGCTCCAACGATGATGTGTACAGCTGCCCATAGAACCTCTCAATCTCACTCAAAATCTCAGGTGTCCCGGAAACGATGCTGCCACACTCAGTCTTCAGCCTTGACAGTTGGCTCTTACGGGCAGACAGATCTCTGGCAAAGACTTTGGAGCCCTGGTTCCGCTCGATCGCTTCTTTAATACGAGCAGTATTAAAGTTGCGTAAGTCTCGCCGGATGCATTTGGAGATCTGTCTGTTCAGTTGCCTGTATGCTGTCCAATCTGTTGACGATTGCAGCCTCATCTTTCCGTCTAACAGCCATGAGATTAAGAGTGTGATCGGAGAGTTTTTGTGTTCTTCTGCGGCGGGTCTTGCAGAACTTAGCTCCGACCGCATGGACAGTTTCCACGAGCTTGTCATTCACATCGTCCACTGCATTGCAATCTTGTAGGCACTGAAAGCGGTTGTGTAACTCGAGCTGAAAGTTTTCGGGATTTTGGATTATAGCACGAGGGGGACGGAGCGTTGACTTCATTAGACGAGACCTCTCCAACTTAACTTTTAGGTTCAGTGTGCCTCTAACCATTCGGTGATCGCTGCCAGTTTTCACCCTTGCGATCACTGAGACATCACTGAACAGTTGGCGTCTGGTCGTCATAATGAAGTCAATCTCATTTTTTGTCGAACCGTCGGGGCTCGACCAGGTCCACTTCCTGTGGGGCCACTTCTGGAAGAAAGAGTTCATCATAAAGAGTCCCTCTTTCTCCATAAAGTCGGCCAGCTGCTGGCCCCTTCGGTTCCGTTGCCCTACTCCAAATTTCCCTAACTTCAGCTCACCGTTTTCTCTTGTGCCTAGTTTTGCGTTGAAGTCTCCCATCAACACCGTGTAGTGGGTTTTGGAGGAATGCATGGCTTTGGAAATATCCTCATACATTTCCTCCACCTCCTCATCGGAATGTGCCGAGGTTGGTGCGTAAACCTGTATGACCTTCAGCGAATACCCTTTGGTGATTCTGAGTATCAGGTACGCGACCCTCGTCGACACACTCCCAATCTTTACAACGTTGTTGACGAGAAACTTGTGGACGATAAATCCGACACCTCCTTGGGACAGATGGTCGCCCTCCCGGTGATAGAACAAGTTGCCGGATTCGAGAATCACCGTGTCCTCCCCCTCTCTTCGGACCTCGGATAATCCTATAATACTCCAGCGCAACTTGTCTATCTCTTCTTCCAGCTCCAGGATCTTCTCGTCAGTCCTCAGTGTGCGTGCGTTAAATGTTGCCAGGTCGAGTCGTCGTAGGTGGCAACCGAACCTCCACCAGAGATTCTTAGCACCCCCTGCCCCGCCGTTACCATGGTCGCCACCGTAGCCAGGAATAGCGGGGCAGCCGGGGACTGGGGGCCGTCTATTTGTGTAATTGTTCATAGGGGGGTATATTGCCATAGTTGCCACGCTTGGCGAGCGGGTTGGCAACCGCAGTTTTTTTTGTCGTACAGTTGCTATTACCACGAAGATGCTGCTGCCCATCTCCTGCCTGTCTCCCTCTGTCGCCTTTTACGACACCCACGGGAAGATATGGGGTAGTGGATATTCTTAACCGCCACTACACGGCATGCTACCTACAACCTATTTCAAATTGACACTTTAAACATGGACATTGCCCGACCTTTATACATATTGCCAATACTATGAGTGGGTAACGTTTCTAAAGGTAATATGTACACACACACACACACACACACACACACACACACACACACACACACACACACACACACACACACACACACACACACACACACACACACACACAAATAAATATTTACAAAACAAAACACCAGTAGATGTACATATTATATGCACTGTATTTTGTAAATAGCGTAATGGCGTAATGACTACTCGTTAAAAATAACCCTGTTTAATATTATTTCCACACAGTTTTAGCGACACGTTAGAAGATTTGTTTTTATATAAAGTAAGAACCTGTAATTGGCAGTAGAAAATGTAAATACTTACTAACTTTATAATGTTACAAAATGCTGTTGGTTCTGTTACAATAAATTAAAAAAAATAAGGATGACCACTCAGACCGAAAAAAAAAGCTCGTTGAGTCTAGAGCGTCTTTAACCCTTTAATCTAAGATTCGATACTATTCATGACAGACACTATTGATTAAACCCATGTTGTTGTGAATCGATTAGGTAAGTGATAGAAAAAATAAAACAAACAAGTCCATTTGGGTTTTTAATAGCGATGTAAAGTCAAAATTATTTATTTAAAATATATTTACTTTAATCATTCATCATACTCCTGAAAAAAAAACATCTAAAACCGTTCCCGGCGCAGTAACGTCTTTATACCGTCCCCAGCTTAAATACAACACTATCGTCATTATATGAGCATAGCAGCTTACTGTTCGCTTACCGAAAAGGCAGCTACAGCAATAACCTACTATGGTTTCTAAAGTGTTGGCCACAGCATCATCTCTGCTAATCAATAAATATGAGTGATAAGTACGACCGTCGACATGTTTAGATTCAATCCTACCTCTTAAGAGGTAATTATTAAGCCCCTAAATCAAAGGTACATCATCATCGATAGTATTAATCACCTCAACTGAATAAATACCAGTCCGACCGATGTGTTCCCCATAATAAGATCTAGCTTGTTTGAGTTGGTAAATCCCAAGAGATAACCGTTTTAAATCAGTTATTTTCAATTGTGGAAAACCATCTAAATGTGGATTATTGCTGTCAATCAGCTGAAAATTCACACTCCTTCTAATGAGATCTGCCTGTTCAACATAAGTTGCCAAATGGTTCTCTAGTGAAAGCCTATCTTTAGCCATTCGTACATATTCCTTGGCATCTGGTGGGTCTTCTATAACAACATGAAACTTATTAGTCAGGGCACATGAGATTCTAAAATCATCCTTTAGGTGCAAAACCGCTCTATTGTTAAAAACATGACGAGAGTCTAAAATCCCTTTTCACCCTACCATTAACCACTGCTACAACCCAGCGGCACATAGTAACAAAACGAGACTGATTTGCCTGCTGGGTTGTTAATTGATGTTCATATTTCATAGTTCGTAGAGACTCTGCCATATGTGTTACAAAGCCATATCCCTGGAGTTCATTAGTTACATCCCTAAATCCTCTATCAAGTATGAAAACATCACCTTTTCGGAAAAAAGATATAAAGAAGCTTCCTCATTACGTAAGTTTAAACTTGTAATTGTAGCATCATTAGTTGTCGCTTTTTATGGTCCGAGACAATCCACAATATGACCATCACAACACACTATCATAAATGGTTTGACCAAACTATCCAGTTTTTGCAAACTGTATGATTGTTTTTGAAATAAGTAATTAGAATTACTTTGGATAAATACATAAGTAGCATCACATATGACTATTGCTGGTTTAGAATTAGGTGGCAAATCAGGAGTACCAAATAATCCTTCTGGCATTATTCTATTTCTAGAAGCAACGTCTTCAACATTAATATGATTAAATCCTAAATACAATGGAACAAACTCAATAATTAAACATGTTCTGGCCTTATTCATTAAGCGTTCTAAGGTGACACAAGATTTATTAAAGAAAGTTGCCAACTTTTCATTACTATCGCCAGTTCTAAGCTTTACTAAGTGAATGCTTAAAGCAATCGTGACATTTGGTACTTGTCCTACTAGACTTGGGATACAGTTTAACAAATCATGTCCGCATGTTGCAAAACAGTCAAAATTACTCCAGAGAAAAGGCTTTAGATTTTATAAGGAAGTCAAAAGAATCCTCAAAATAATACTATGATACCCATACTTGATCAGTTAAATATAAAGTGTGTGAGTATGTCTACATAAAGAACCATTTTGATATTGCGAAAAGCACACTTTCTTCTCCGGAAAGGTCCCTACAAAATAGTTAAGGTAAATAATAATGATACACTTACTTTATTAATCAATTGACACCATGTCACGCATCACTTCGATCACGTGAAAACTACATCGGAAGTAGAAGTAACTTTTAAGTAATAATAATAATAGTAATTCATTTATTGCATTACTGTGTACAATAGTTAAAGATGACTTATTATTAAATGATTCAACAGTTGCCTAATCGGGCGTGCAATAGATTTACAACTTACATTTTAAACATGTTATATATTTTTACATTTAACAGATGACATTTTTATAATTTACATTTAACAGATGATGTATTTATAGTTAACTTTTAAGATAAAATATTTAAAAAGATGCTTATATAAGAATAAAAAACACGGTATTTACTCTTCAAAACTACATCGGAAGTGGAAGTAACTTGTAAGTAATAATAATAATAGTAATTCATTTATTGCATTACTGTGTACAATAGTTAAAGATGACTTATTATTAAATGATTCAACAGTTGCCTAATCGGGCGTGCAATAGATTTACAAATTACATTTTAAACATATTATATATTTTTACATTTAACAGATGATATATTTATAATTAACTTTTAAGATAAAATATTTAAAAAGATGCTTATATAAGAATAAAAAACACGGTATTTACTCTTAATTATTAAATATTAGTTATTTATGCACTTTTGTCAAACAATTTAATTTAAATTTGAGGTTTAAAGATCGCTTTCGTAGCAAGGGCGTAAACGTTGGCGCGTCATAAGTTTCGGTTCGAATAAATCGCAATTATTTCTATTAAATAGGCAAGAATACAAATATTCCTGTTAAAGTTAAAAATCGTTTTTTTTTTTTAAATAAATTCCTCAAGCTCTCTCTATTTGTCATATGGTATATGATACGCAAACATCGTTTTTGAAGTATAAACAAACGCTTATACTACAAAAACTATTTATGTTTTTTTTATAGGAAAGGGCGGAAAGGCTCACATGATGGTAAGAGATTACCGTGGCCCATGAACAGCTGCAATACCAGGGGATTGCAGATGCGTTGCCAGTTTTTTTAAAAAGGAATAGGCTCTTTTCTTGAAAGTCCCTAAGTCGTATCGGTCCGGAAAAATCTCTGGTGGTAATTGATTCCACAAGGAAGTTGTGCGAGGAAGAAAACTTATTTTATAATCGCTCAGTGGTGGACCGCCAGTCATCCAGATGCTATGGATGGTATCGCGAGATTTATCGCGATGTGCGATACTGAAACTGTGCGGCTGGAATTAGTCCGAACAATTCCTCATAGCACTGTCCGTGGTAGATGCAATAAAATACCAGTGAAGAAATACCAGATGAGTCAAGACAATCGGAAAGAGCTCAGTCGCTGATGATTCGAACTGCTCTTCGCTGGATGCGATCAAATGGAAGGAGCTGGCACTGGGAGGCCCCGACCCAGTGATGGGAACAGTCTTTCAGTTTCAGAACAGTATTCCATGTGCGGCAGAACCTGCGCCTTGCAGTCATTGAGCCGGCATGAAATACGGTCTCACTCTGTTGAGCACGCCAAGCTTTTTAAAGGCCAATTTGGCCTTCTCTTCCAAGTGACCACGAACAAAACACTTGCTATCACCCAATATATTATTTAGCCAGTGCCCTTTGATGGGATTAAACTTGAGCTGTAAGGTGTAAGATAACACTGTAAAGAAAATAAAAACAGCTCAAGACAATTTAAGGAACACTTACCGGGGTGGGGTTCCTTCTGCTGGCGGCCTCGAGCTCTGGTGTTGCGAGTGCGTTGGAAAAGAGCGGTGCGCGACGATAACTTGCGCTATTCCAAGCCGTTACTTCTAGATTGTTCTGTTGCGCGACTGCCACAGAGGTGCAATCACACTAGCGTTGGTCTTGACGATGCAAAAGAGCGAGCGGCGGCAGAGGTATTCCTTTTTATTCGCCAACCATCGCCACCTTTCATTTAGGCGGGGCGCGTTTCTTCATTGCCCGAAAAGATGACGCTACATTCTAGCCCCTTCCCCCTTTTCATTGCGTGTGGAATGGAATGCGTGGATGTGATGGAGAGAAGATTATAAACATTAACCAACTAAACAAAATTGGAGAGTACCCGTTTTTTCCACGCAACCGCTGGGCACAACACCTGATTACAATTCCTGATGATTGTATTGTATTTTTTAAAAGCACTACATTGTTAGTACCTATACATAAATGTTTTAATAATAACGTCACCTATAAATTAAATGCCTGAACCAAACCGCTAAACACTGAGTAGTTTAGCAATTGTGTTTTCCATTGCTATAGTAATCAAAGTTTTTTTTAGTAATTATGTCTGCAGCCATAGGCCTACTGCATCTCAGACCTTTGCGAGCATCCCAAGTTTTTTTTTTAACATAATGTGAACCCTTTGGGCGAAAGTAGTAACTTCGTTAAATTACCTGATGTTGCTTCTTTTACTGCTCAATTTAAAGACTGCAACAAAAGACTGTATGACAATGTTATTCAACTGTAACTGTGAAACTGATTCTTGATTTTGCTTCTTTGAGTTTTGCTAATATTTACCTAAGGTAATATAGTAAAAAGCCTTTTTGAGCAATGGAACACCAAAGTAGTTTACCTGGGCGTTCCACGGCTAACTTTCTGTACCCATGATTCATCTGCTTATAGACAGTGTGTCACACACATTGACATTTATTATAGAGTTTTATCTCAATAAAAGTTAATAGAGATTTATTAACTTTTATTGAGATAACATTTTCAACAAACAAAGGAGGTATTCGTAAATTGTCCCAATTAATACTCATTTTCTTTTGCAGAAACTCCACTGACTTCTTCACAACAACCTTCCACTTTACAGCCCTCAAATAATTAGCTTCTGCCTTACTCATCCCAGCCATATGTGAAGCCAACGCATAAACAAGGGACTAGTAAATGTACATTATCAATTATTCGGTTATCAATAAGGTTATGTTATTTAACTCCTTAAAAACAAACGTCAATAAGGAATGTAATTGAATAGGAACACTCAGTAAATTTTTAAGGCTGGTAATTCTATCAAACAAATGAACAAAGTAAGATCGTTCTTGTTACAGAAATGTGATTAGATAGCTGATGTTTACTGTCAGATAACATTAATTTCAATATAGAATTTCTACTTGTTAGTTTCTTTCCTTGTTGGAAAAAATATTTAAAACTAGCGATCCATCCGGACTTCACATTGGTGCTTTCTGGACAACAGCCAACTACCGGGTGCAAATGACGAATCTCAATCATCTTGAGACCCACTCAAATACACAAAAAAAAATATAAAAATTTGAGGTTTAGCGATACTATTGGGCAGCAAATAATTTTTAATTGTAGAGATAGGGACTGTTACTAAATAAATATGTAGATAATAATTATTTTTTTTTGCGTGATAATTGCATTTCTAGTATCTAGTTGCTACAGTTTTACGTTTTGCATTTTTTGCAAATATAATTTTGTTTCTAATTTTTTTGCTATTTTTTTTTTGTAACGTACATCATTGTTAAAATATTCAAAGGCCTTCTTTTATTTCTGTGGCAATTGTTGTACTAAGGTAGCGAAAATTTTATAAAGAACAACGTACCTCAAACATTGTTCCCTGGGCACTGGCTGGGGTGACTGTTAGCGTATGGACTGTTCTATGATTATTTTTTCAGAAAATTAAAGACCAATTTGCAAAATGTGTATTAAACGTGACCTAAAATAATATGATTTTTAATTTGAAAATAACAATTCATTTTATTTAAGTTTAAAAATATTCCATTATGGAATCCCTACAAGCCCATTAAAATAGATTTTTTACAGGGAACTGCAGGGGACAGCCTTTTAGACTATTAGTAGCTAGTCTTTTTTTGAAGGTCCCTAAGTCGTATTGGTCCGGAAAAATCTCTCGTAGTCGATTTCACAAGGAAGTTGTGTGAGGAGGAACACTTATTTTAAGTCGCACAGTGTTGGACCGCCTGTTATCCAGATGGTATGGATGGTATCGCGAGTTTTGTCGGGATGTGCGATCGTGAAATTGTGCGGCTGGAATTAGTCCAAACAATTCCTCAAAGTACTCCCCGTGGTAAATGCAATAAAATACGCAATGAGATGCAAGCGCCAGTGAGTCTTTCCGATCGTAAAGTCGAGTCACCGAAGATTTGAACAGCTGGATACGATCAAATGGAAGGAGCTGGCACTGGAGAGCCCCAACCGGTAAAGAGTGCGGTCGAACCAGCGCCTAGTAAAGTTACAGGTGGTGTGTCGGTATGAAATATTGTCCCGCTCTGCTGAACACGGCAAGCTTTATAGAGGCCAATGTAGCCTTCTTTTCCACTGCTGACCACTATGTAGACGTCGAGGATTCCGATACTGCCTGAGGTAACAAGGTTCAAGGCGGAGTGCCTTGAAACTGAGAAGATACGACGAAGGGGTTCTTTTTAGCGGTAAGCGCACAAAGAATCACGCCTACTTTACGTACTTTTAAAAACCTGATAGTGAAAGTTTATGTATAATCCTAATGTATAGTAGAAAAACTACATGTAAGCCTGTAAAATAATGTCATATAGTTATTTTTACGATTTAAGCGACACGAAGCCCAAAAAATATTAATGTCACTTTTAACGTTAGAATTTATCGTTTAACTACATTTTAGTAAAAAAAATACAATAAATAGCTCCTTTATCTGTAAAAAGTCTCACTTAGTTCTCTTTATTTGTCTACAGTACGTATATATATATATATATATATATATATATATATATATATATATATATATATATATATATATATATATAGGCATATCCTATCAGATGATGATAAGGCAGTCAAGGGTCATTTGACTCATCACTGCTTTCTAGTGTCCAATTTTGCATATAAGTTTTAATTTTGACCTCAAGGACAAGGATAAAACCGTATTACCGACGGGAAAGGATCTGTGGCAATTTAAAATTCTCCGGCAACGTTTTAAAGGTTGATAGAACTTGTACTTACTGGGCTTGTTAGCGATGCATGTCTGGTCTAGTTGGATGACATCATCATCTAGGCCGTACGTTTGAAGAACACCTTCAAAACCTGGAACGCGTGCTCATGAAGCTCCACTCCAGTTCAAAAATCCAGAAAAATAAGTTGCGAGATGGATAATCATTGATGTTCTGCAGGAATACGACTTTACGATCGAACATCGCAGCAGTAAATTACATAGAATCGCAGATGAATTGTCAAGACCTTCTCCTGAAGATTGCAAGCATTGTACTAGGCAAAAGGTAGAAGATGCACGGTATCAACGCCATCCAGCATCGCAGCACAGTTCGACCATGAAAAGCTATTGATCCCATTGTACAGCTTGCTTATTCAGGGCGGAGTCCTGTGTCGTAAATTGGAAAATGGTCGGGGTGACCTTTGTCATTTGCAAATAGTTATGTCTAAAGCTAAAGTACAGAATATTCCACACTATGGTTATCACTATTAGTATAATGTTTGTTCAGAAGGCCATCTCATAGGTAAACAAACTCTACTGAAGATCAGAGAATGGTTTTACTGGGTTCCCTGTCGTGACGATGTTGAGGATTGGTTTCGCAAATGTACAAGTTGTGCGACTCTGAAGGGACCTCATACTCGTATTAGAGGTGAATTGAAATTGTACAATGTTGGTGCACCATAGGAGAGGATAGCCCTTAACGTGGCGAGCCGTTTCCGAAAAGTGAAAGTGGCAACAAGCATTTCATGGTTGTGATGGATTACTTCACTAAGTGACCAGAAGTTGTCGCTATTCCAAATCAAGAAGATTCCACAGTTGCACATAAACTAGTTCATGAAGTCTTCTGTCGTTTTGGAGTACCTTTAGAGATTCACATCGACCAAGGAAGGCATTTTGAGTCTCAAATATTCCAGGTAACTTGCAGAGTTATCTGTACTCACTAAACAAGAACAACTTCTTACTACACACAATCTGATGGAATGAAATATTTCACAATGGATGGCTAGAAAGATTTAATCAGACATTGGAGAGGTACTTAGCAAAATCGGCAACAAAACCAGGACAAGCAAAACCAACCGTTTTTTTGTCATACCGATACTAAAGAACATCGATGACTCCAGCTTCCGCAAACTTTGGAAAAGAATCACGACACAACTGTGCAGACCTGATCACCGGAATATCACCTAATGCCACACGCAGTATAATCGATTATGCAAATGACTTACGGACCAAAATGAATGACATTTATGAGCACGTCAGTCAATCGGCCCAGCAAACGTCTGAAAAGATGACAACCGGGTATGACCGCAAAATGAACAACAATCGGTTTGACAAAGGGCACTCGTGTGGTTGCACAATCCATTTCGCAGCAGAGGGAAATCGCCTCAGCTTTAAGCTTAATGGGACGGATCGTACCGGATTGTAACAAGGATCAATGACATAACCTACGCGTTATTATGGGAACGATAATGCTCAGGACGAGCATGTCTTGCAGCAAGGGGCAGTGTTATGCGCCATAATTAATGCCCCTACTAGCGTTCTCTTGTATTGAGTAGCAGAACTAGGAGAGTCAAGAGATTTCCTTCTAAAGATTTCCATGCCATTTTTTACACCTAGCCAGTCGGGACTGGTGCGTACTCGAACATTCTGGGTGACTTAGTTGAAGGGGCCCGATATATAAGGGGGCCGCTATTGACCGGGACCCGAGTCAGCATTGAATTGTCGATGCAAGCAAATACTTCCAAGCAATATAACTGCGAACCAAAGTGATCAGTAGTACAATTGTGTTATTATTTGTGTTTTTAAGCTGTAATTGGTGTTCAGTAATAAAAGTGTCAATTTTGATAATTCGATCGGCAGTTTTTACTGTCACGAACTCCACGCTCGTAACATTATGTTATTGTCTTACGAATTTTTCTCACAAAAAAGAGGCACTTTAACGCGTTCCGGGTTTCTTTATTGGGTAGAAGTCAGAATAATCGACTGCAACTCACATGAAGTCCGGGTAGTAACGTTACTCATCTGATAAGAAAATGTTACTCACAGGAATAATAGGATGCTTTCACATTGAAACAACAAATAGGTACATATTTTTATTTATTGTTAGACTGACACAACTGCTAACATCAACAAATGTATTTTAACAAGTTCGCCACCGAAAACATGCTTTAAAAACTACAACCTACTCAAAACAATTACTTAGGCGGTGAAAATAACAAAACAAAAAAAGGAACTTTGTTACTTAAAGAGGAACTTTAATATATTTATTACAACTGGTAACTTGAGTGATAATTATGTAATTCTTTAATCAAAATATATATAATCATCGTCGTCAAGAAATACAAAATCAGTCTCATTTTCATTGATCGACATTAATTCTACAGTCTTGACAATATTCTTACAATCTATTAGCTCCACTTTCATTGACTTTGTTTTAATACATTTTGTATTGTCTTTTTTGCCAACTTTTCTTAAAAAAGATATTTTTACCTTATCATTGACAGGTTTTTCCAAAACTGTGCCTACAAAATATTCCATTATTTTTTTTAAAAAGTATCTAACCAATACATAATCGTATTTTTTTAAATCAATGGGAATAGTTTCTAAGTTGGAACTTGAAGAGGGCTGTGGTTCTAAATTTTGATTCGCCTCTAAAGCAACTGGTTTATTCAAATGCAACATAGTTTCTGGGATAAGGCAAGTTTTAGTATTTTCAATTTAAACTTTTACATTTTTTTGCAGCCTTTAGATTTTGATTTAATAATATTAAAATCTGTATCTTGCATCTTGATTCAGAAGCAACGTCACAAATATCTGAATCACTGTGGACGCTCATAGCGATGTCACTATTGCTTGATTCGTCTTCTTTTTATTAAAGATTTGTTTTCCGTTCGTTCTGAATTTGAGATCAATTTGCGCAGCTCTTCAATTTTAATTTTATGTCCATATATAGGTTTTTTGTAAAGCATGTTTCTTCAGCAATATATTATCTATAACTTTCTTTTGATCTGTTATTCGCTTCTTCAATTTTTCACATAATCGTGCATTTAATGCACAACACTTGTTGTTCTTTGGTTTTGTTACACCACCTTCTTTTTTGTTTTTTTTTTTGGCAAGTTTCCATGCTCGTCGCTTTTTTTTTCCTTTTCTTTTTCAGTCAGTTCTGCAATTGGTCTTCTAGCAGCTTTCATGTATTCTCTATGCTTCTTCTTTTTCTCCTCGTATTTTTCTGCATTTTGTTTTATGTTTTCACGGTATTTTCTTAGTCTCTCAGCATTCAACATTGGCGCCATCTAAAAGTAAGCATATAAAGTCAATTAGTTTAAGTTTATGCACAAATATGTCCAAAACGTCCAATCCACGAAATATTAAAATAATAATAATATGATTAAAACTACTTTTACGGATTTTATCGCGTTTATTTTTACTTTTTATTTACTTTTATTTTTGATTCCCGACGTTTCGGGCGCTTTCCAGCACCCATGGTCACGGGGGACTGAGACGACTGACGTCCCGATGTCATTGTTAAACCCGGAGTACCTTCAGTTTTTTAATTATTGTTTATGGTCCGATCTATGCAAAATGAACTGACTATGTCCTGAGGTCTTGCAGTGGTATGCTTGGGTTTAGTTTTAATTTTATTGATTATAGGATCCCAAGCAGGTGGTAGTACCCAGCCTCCTTCTCTATTGAAATTAGGATGTTTTTTAATTTCAATAGCCTCACGTATCATCCTTGGTAGGAATCGGTGTTCTTTCGCGAGGATTTGTGGTCTATCGAATCTGATGTAATGGTGATGGACAATAAAAGTTTTAGAAAAAGGTATTAATTTCGCAATAACACCGCGAAAAATACCGTATGAGGACATTATCTGTAGTGTTGAGGACTGTCTGTATAAAAATAATATTGGTAATGAAGATTTAGTGGCCATACGTCAAGACATCTCGTCTATGTTACGTCGAAGTTCAGCGCCGAAATTAAATTTTCCCACAAATGAATTTAAGGCGTTGAAAAACTTACGCAACAGAACAGAGCTTACGATTCTCCGCGCAAATAAAGGTAATTCTACGGTTATAATGGATACGTCAGATTACAATTTTAAAATACAACAACTTTTGTCGGATGAAACTACTTATCGAAAGGTCAAAACAGACCCTACAACTAATACGCTTATTTTTTAAGCGTATTAGTTCCAACTAGCGGTCTAATTAAGAAATACGCCGAAAAATTGAATCTGGACGTTAATTCGATAATACCTTCATGTGCCAAACCGCCGAAGTTGTATGGGTTACCAAAGATACACAAACCGAATGCTCCATTACGTCCAATAGTGAGTCAGATTGATTCGCCAACTTACAGATTGACTCAATACTTAGCTAAAATATTATCACCACTCAGAGGATACACAAGAGCACACACTAAGGATTCATACCATTTTGTCAGTGAGATAAAAGACCTACATCTTACTGACAATGAAACCATGGTCAGTTTTGATGTTCAGTCTCTATTTACATGCCTACCTGTTGAAGACTGCATCTCAATTATAATTAGGAAACTAGAGGAAAATAACATGCCAGCAGAATATGCAGTATTACTAAGACATTGCCTTACATCTGGCTATCTATTGTGGAAGGAAGAGTTTTACAAGCAAGTAGATGGTGTTGCGATGGGCTCATCTTATCTCCCCGCCGATATATTCATGGAAGACTTTAAGGAGAAAGCCCTCCTTACTGCACCTGTTACACCAAGGATCTACAAGCGGTACGTAGACGATACTTTCACAATTTTACCATCAGACAAAGTAACTGCATTTTTCGAACATCTTAATTCCATAAACTCTAAAATTCAATTTACTATGGAGTTAGAGGCAAATAATTCCTTACCTTTCCTAGATGTGTTAGTCATCCGAAATCCTAATAACACCATTGGTCACACTGTGTATAGGAAAAGGACCCATACAAACCGATATTTAAACGGTGAATCTCACCACCATCCTTCACAGTTAGCTACCGTGGGCAAATCTTTGTTACAGAGAGCACGAGGGATCTGTGACAGCAAACACCTGGCCGCTGAGCTTCAGCACGTAAAGCAAGTTCTGCACGACAACAAGCTTCGGGTCCCGCGCCTACGTCACAGTGACCGAGTGAAGCCGGCCACAGTCGAGCGTGTGCCTGCTGTACTACCATATGTCAGAGGTGTCACAGACAAGATTGGCTATATCTTGAAGCGAGCTTCTATTAGAACATTATACAAGCCGCCGAAGAAGATTAGTCAGTTCCTACCACCCGTCAAGTGTCATATTCCTCTACAAGATGCAGGAGTGTACTAGCTTGATTGTGAATGTGGTCTCTCTAATATAGGAAAAACAAAAAGATCAATTAGGACCCGCGTAAAAGAACATATAGCTGATGTGAAGCATCAACGTTCCGGGAAGTCTGCAGTTTGTGATCATATCCTAGACGGACCCAACCATTACATCAGATTTGATAGACCACAAATCCTCGCGAAAGAACACCGATTCCTACCAAGGATGATACGTGAGGCTATTGAAATTAAAAAACATCCTAATTTCAATAGAGAAGGAGGCTGGGTACTACCACCTGCTTGGGATCCTATAATCAATAAAATTAAAACTAAACCCAAGCATACCACTGCAAGACCTCAGGACATAGTCAGTTCATTTTGCATAGATCGGACCATAAACAATAATTAAAAAAGCTGAAGGTACTCCGGGTTTAACAATGACATCGGGACGTCAGTCATCTCAGTCCCCCCGTGACCATGGGTGCTGGAAAGCGCCCGAAACGTCTGGAATCAAACATAAAAGTGAATAAAAAGTAAAAATAAACGCGATATAATCCGTAAAAGTAGTTTAAATCATGTATAGTGTTCGCGTAAATATAAGAAATCATTATAATAATAATAGATTATTCTAGAAATAGATGCCAGTATATTTCATGCATATATATAAATATATAAAAAAAAAAAAAAAAACCGACAGACGAATTGAGTGTTCTCAATTCGTCGGTCGGTTTTTCTTTATTTTTTTTTTGCATCTAAAATTAAATTCTAAAATTCCTCCTTTTTTTGAAGTCGGTTAAAAATACTGTTATGCACCTAAGTCGACGGCACTAGCGCCATCTAGTGTCAGTGACGAGAGCGAGGGGAGTTTTCCAGAAAATGACATCACTAATCCTTCAACCGACAGCGCCATCTAG
Organism: Parnassius apollo; assembly: GCA_907164705.1. NCBI lineage: Eukaryota > Metazoa > Arthropoda > Insecta > Lepidoptera > Papilionidae > Parnassius > Parnassius apollo. Next base: position 1,640,573 of record CAJQZP010001153.1, read on the forward strand.
TCCCGAACCAAAGAACTAAACTTCTAGAAGTTGAAACTCGAACTCTCAGTACCTTGCGCGTCTTTACTTGAATATTCAGGATATTTCGGTGCTAATTTATATTTATAGGCACTGCAAGATGCGATCGGTGAAGTATTGAATTTGGCGAGACAAGCGAAGCTTCGGAGCGAAATAAAGTGAATCAGTGTGATTAATTATTAGTGTTTTAAGTTTAATTAGTGTAAAGTAAATTAAAGTGTTAATTTTGGTAATTCTATCGGCAATTTTTATTGTCACGAACCTCAAGCTCGTAACAATTGATGTCAGAAGTGGGATAAAATCATGCCGATTTTACCTAAGGAGGAAACGGTGGGTGTCCGTACCCGAAGTCAATGCCAGCAGGAGACGGACCAAAAAAGATTTGGTGGTGCAACGCCGCAGACGTCGGAGGGCCAGCCACCGGCTGCAGGCCCGTCAGTAGCCCCTACATCTGTAGCACCTGACTTAGGTGCTCTGATGGTGATGCTGCAGGAGCAGGCTCGCCGACAGGAGGAGCAGGCTCGCCAGCAGGCGGAAAAGGCACGACGATTGGAAGAGCAGCTGCGGGGCGGACAAGAGGAACAGGCCCGTCGGTTGGAAAAGCAGATGCTCCTCATGAAGGACTTTCACGCTACCTTCGGGAAGGAGATAAAGGAGGTGAAGGATAGGGTTGCTCAGCATGACAACCGCCTGTCGGTAGCTGAAACCCAAATCGCGAAAGCTGAAAACCGAATCGAGAAAACTGAAACCCGAATCGACCAAGTAAACAATCGGGTTGACAACGTAATGGCTGACATGAAGAAATCATTGGACGAACTCAAACTTGGAGATGGAGCTACAGCTCCCGTAGTAGCTACAACACCTTCGCTGCGTGGGTTCAAGGTGCCACCGTTCGACGGTACCTCTTCCTGGTCAGCCTACAAAATCCAGTTCAAGGCTGTTATGAAGGCGAACGGCTGAAATAAAATTCAGGCCATGACTGCTCTCACACTAGGCCTGCGCGACCAGGCCTTAACAGTTCTGGAAGCTCTCGGTGAGGAAGTGACTTATGAGTAACTCCTTGAGGCATTGGAGGCGAGATATAGCGACGCTCACCTGGAACACACCTTTCGTGCGCAGCTTAAATATCGCGTGCAGCGCATCAACGAAAACCTGCAGCAGTGAGCTCTAGAGGTGGAGAAGCTGGTGCGAAAAGCATACCAGTCTGTACCTGCGCTCATTAAAGGGAACCTGGTGCACAGACATTCATCGACGGCATCCGCGACTTAGAAGTCAGAGCTGCTGTGAGGCTCGGGCACCACGAGACGCTTAAGGACGCCTTGGCCCATGCACTGGAGGTGGAAGCCGTGCGGCAGGATCATCGTTCCCATCGCGTCAGGGAGGTTGCAGCAGCTACAGTTCGCGACCGCAACAAAGGATACAGCCCTAGGTGCTATGGCTGTGGGGAAAAGGGCCACCTTCGATCCAGCTGCCCTAAGCGAACCCTATAAAGGGAAGGTGAACGATCTCAGGAGGGTAGTGCGGCCAACAGCACCGCCCAGCAGCAGCAGGGAAAAGAGTAAAAGCCAGAACTGAGGGGCGGGTGCTGGCTGATGTTAAAAGAGCCCCAAGGATCTCGATCTCACAAACCCACGATGGGAACAGTCTAATCATCAAGGGCGAGGTCAACGGAATGCCGTGTAAACTGACCATAGACACTGGGGCCTCCCGTACGGTTGTTAGTTCCCAACTAATAAGTCAGTTCCTTGGGGAGTTCGCATACAACCGAGAACGCATTAATTTGGTAACAGCCACCGGTCAGCGTATACCCGTCCGTGGAGAGAAGGAGGATGGATTTGAAGCTAGGCAACGTGATCTATCTGCATAATGTCATCGTGGCTGATATAATGGACGACTGCATCCTAGAACTAGACTTTATGAGGAATAATTGTTGTGAGGTCGACGTTAAGCAAGGTATTTTGAAATGTGGACAGGAGGAACTTTTTATGGAAGGTGCGTTACCAGGGATCGTGTATAGCATTAAGAAGATTGTTCTTCCGCCGAGATTGGAAACGATTGTTCCGGTTAGTCTTCCTCGAAACGCTGGGCAACCTTAACGTTGTGTACTTGTGGAAAGGGTAAACAATGACCTTTCATGGAAAGTAGCTCGAACCTTGATCAGGACCACTGACATCTCAGGAGTACGTGTGCTGAACCTTTGTGACCGGGAACAGATTATAGAAAAAGGCACACTGGTTGGTACTTGTGAGGAAGTGGATTGGTTACGTCGGTGCCAATATATATCGATTGGGACCCCCAGCCAGCCCCAGCCCAGGACCCCCCCTGGATTCAGAAACGAGAGTGATCACACTTTTGGAAGACTGTCGCAGTTTTCTCTCCCCAAACGAATTGGTCAAGGCGAAGAAGTTGTTACTCAAGTACGCCGATGTATTCTCATCAAACGATGCTGACATGGGAAGGACTGGCTTAGTTCAACACAAAATAAACACAGGAGAAGAATTTCCTATCCGTCAGCGGCCTAAAAGATTGCCGGTAGCTCGTGAAATGGAAGTGGAAACCATGATTGAGGAAATGGTGAAGGATGTTGTTATTGAATCTTCATCTAGTCCTTGGTGTTCACCCGTTGTGCTGGTAAAGAAGAAGGATGGAAGCATGCGGTTCTGTTATGATTACCGCCGTCTGAACGACGTTACAAAGAAGGACAGCTATCCCTTGCCAAGAATTGATGACACGCTGGACATGTTTACAGTAGTAAAGTGGTTTAGCACGCTGGGTCTAAAAAGTGGCTACTGGAAAGGTGAAATTGACTATAAGGACAAGGAGAAAACTGCGTTCTAGACGGGAAAGGGTCTGTGGCAATTTAAAGTAATGCCGTTTAGGTTGTGCAATACTCCAGCAACGTTTGAAAGGCTGATGGAACTTGTACTTACCGGGCTAATTGGCGATGCCTGTCTGGTTTACTTGCATGACATCATCATCGTAGGCCGTACGTTTGAGGCACACCTTTAAAACCTGGAACGCGTGCTCATGAATATTCAGAGTGCCAACCCCAAGTTGAATCCGATGAAATGTTCACTATTCAAACTGCAAGTTAACTTTTTGGGGTATGTAGGTATCGGAAGAAGATATCCGCACGGATCCAGAGAAAATCGCCGCTGTCAAGGATTGGCCGGTTCCAAAAGACAAGACATAGGTTAGAGCATTTTTGGGTTTGTGTTCCTACTACCGGCGATTTGTGAAGAACTTCGCAGATATAGCCAAACCTCTGCATAAGCTAACCGAGGAGAAGCGACATTTCCGCTGGGATGAAAGTTGCAATATCGCATTCCAGGAGCTCAAGGACCGTCTGTGCAAAACACCTATTTTGGGATACCGATGCAGAAAGAATTAGTTGACAACGCAAGTGATACAGGGCTCGACGGTGTGTTTTCTCAGCGGAACGGTGATCGAGAGGTTGTGATAGCATACTTCAGCAAGTCGTTGTCAAAACCGGAAAGGAACTATTGTGTCACAAGTTGCGAATTGCTAGCTGTGGTAAAGTCGTTGCAGCATTTTAGCAAATATCTTCTGGGGCGAAAATTTCACTTACGAACTGACCATGCTGCACTAAAATGGCTATTACAGTTTAAAAATCAAGAAGGACGAGTTGCGAGATGGATTGAACTACTGCAGGAATACGACTTTGAGATCGAACATCGCAGCGGGAAATCTCATGGCAACGCCGATGCATTGTCACGAAGACCTTGTCCTGAAGATTGCAAACATTGTACTATAAAGGAGAGTAAGGAAGTGGTATCCGTGAGAATGCTTAGGACAGACCACCTTCAGCAACGAGTGGAAGGACAGCTTACAACATGCACAGCAGGAAGATCCGGACATCAAGCCGATTCTGGAATGGATGAAGGCCAGTGCTCCGAAGCCCAAGTGGAGCGACGTCTCAGCGATGAGTTCGACCACTAAAAGCTATTGGGCCCAATGCGACAGGTTATTTTGACCTCTACCGCATTACAAACATTAATAAACCAGTGTGGTAGAGTTCATTAAGGTTGTAATTAAAATGGATTGGCTTTACCGGGTAGGACCAGCTCTACCAGAGTATCAGCGTGAAATAACAGCTTAATATTGCTGTATTTCATATGGCGACTGAAGAGAACCGAAAACCGTTTTTAGTTAAAATAAAAATGTTTTATTTGTTAATTAAAAGTGTTTTATCGTAGAAAATTTGTTTTATAACCGGAGTATAAAATCGTCACAAAAATAACTTTTTCTCGGCGCATAATACAAAATGTGTTCTCAATGGTAAATGGAATCAAATATACTCCAATGATAACTTACATAAATATCAATTTACCTTTGAAAGCGGAAGCTACTTGCTACATTTTCAGTCTTATGAAAAAACACGAAATTATTTTTATTATACTTTTGTTAGCGATTACATTCTTTCCATAATCGGTAGGTCATTTTATTATAAAAATTTATTTTTATTTATTAAAAGTTACATAAGAAACTTTTTGTTTGTAGTGGATGCGTTTTACAAAAGACAACGCACAATTAATTATATGCTATACAAATAGTGTAACTGCGCTCTGGTCGCACCTACGATCCGTATAACCGCAGCCATACGCTAGGACATTGAGCTATCAAGACGTTAAATTATAGACATAATGATCATATTGACATAACTGGTGCGTAGTAATCACACTATTTCACCCCGTGAGTGCCGCCAGAGGCGTTTGAAAGTTCTGAAACAGGATATTGGCAGTTGCTCAGTTCTGGTAAGAAACTGGGGTTGGCAACACGCGTACTAAGCGTAGCAACTATGGCAAAATTCCCCTATGAGAAAATCAGTCATCTCAAAATTTCAGTGCCACTATTATATACTACTTAAAGAATAAATATATGATAATATCCTCCACACTGAATTCGGTTATGACGAACAGTCTCAACAGAGAATAACGATCTGCAAAGTACATGATGTTAATAAAAGAGTGTTGACACAAACATCAGTGCATTCCCTATTACCTAACTCTTATTACCGGTTGAGAAAAAAATGTGAAATGAATAAAGCAAGATCAAGTGCAGAACCAGCAGCATTAAGTACTTTCTGAAGCAACACCGCCAGCTTCCAATCTCTTTGTTGCTACTGAGAATGTTTTAACAGAAAAACCAAATAACTGATTTTGGTTGGACCTGAGATTTGAACCCGGGTTCACTTGAACCACTGGACTATTTGTACAGTAAAAGTAAGAATACACGTAGCCACATCAATAACAAGGAACCATTATGTCAAAGTGTTTCTAAACAACTCTTGTATTGCTTGCTTGTTTATTTATTTTGGGAATAATTTTTAAATCATTAAATAAAATTTATTTATATGATAAAATGCAACATAAACAAAATCAAAATTGTTGTTATTTTATGGACAGAATTGTTCAATTGTCTCATTTTACATTGTCAAGTTATACTTTATTTGCAATAATTTTTAACTGACAATTAAGAAATAACCCATAATGACCCTACGTAATAAGAAAAGTAAAGAAATTCTTTAAAACTACAAAAACACCTATTCCAATATAAAATCATTCTAATCATTTCAGCACGATTTTTATTCAATAGCTCATACTTTGATACTTTTCTATGTAGTAAAATTAAATAAAATGTAGTTTCAGAATAAGAAATAAATCACAAAATTAATAATAATCCTTCTTACGAAAATGGTCTTTTTTTAATTGCCGGGTTGCTTCAGAAATTTCAACAGCGATGAGTGCTGTTCAAATGCGGTGAATATGAAACAAAACAATGTTTCGAGTGCTAATTAAATAGTATGTTGAATAAAACTATTATTTACGGATTTTATCGCATTTAATTACTTTAATTTATTTTTATTATTATCTCGACGTTTCGGGTGCTTTACAGCACCCATAGTCACGGGGGGGGACTGAGATGTTTGACGTCCCAATGTCATAGTTAGTCCGGCTACCTTCAGTTTTTTTTAATATTAATTTTTGGTCCGATTTACGCAAAACGAGCTTATATTATCATGAAGTCTTGCAGTGGTATGCTTGGGTTTTGGTTTAATTTTGTTAATTATAGGATCCCAAGCAGATGGTGGCGCCCAACCATCTTCGCTATTGAAATTTGGATGTTTTTTTAATTTCAATAGCCTCGCGTATCATCCTTGGTAGGAATCGGTGTTCTTTTGCGAGAATTTGTGGTTTATCAAATCTAATGTAATGGTGGGGACGATCTTGAACATGTTCGCAGACTGCAGACTTCCCGGAGCGTCGGTGCTTCACATCAGCTATATGTTCCTTCACGCGGGTTTTTATAGATCTCTTTGTTTGACCTATGTAAGAGAGACCACATTCACAATCTAGCTTGTACACACCTGCATCTTGTAGAGGAATATTACATTTGATGGATGGTAAAAATTGACTAATCTTCTTCAGCGGCTTGTAATATGTCTTAATGGACGCTCGCTTCAAGATGTAGCCAATCTTGTCCGTGACTCCTTTGACATATGGTAGTAGAGCAGGCGCGCGCTCGACTGTGGCCGGCTTCACTCGTTCACTGTGACGTAGGCGCGGGACTCGAAGCTTGTTGTCTTGCAATACTTGCTTGACGTGCTGAAGCTCCGCGGCCAGATGTTTTCTGTCACAGATCCCTCGTGCTCTCTGAAACAAAGATTTACCCACGGTAGCTAACTGTGAAGGATGATGGTGAGATTCACCATTTAGATATCGGTTGGTATGGGTCTTTTTCCTATACACAGTGTGACCAATAGTGTTATCAGGATTTCGGATGACTAAAACATCTAGGAAGGCTAAAGAATTATTTGTCTCTAACTCCATTGTGAATTGTATTTTAGAGTTTATGGAGTTAAGGTGGTCTAAAAAATGCAGTTACTTTGTCAGATGGTAAAATTGTGAAAGTGTCGTCTACGTACCGCTTGTAGAATCTTGGATTTACAGGAGCAGTAAGAAGGGCTTTCTCCCAAAGTCCTCCATGAATATGTCAGCGACTATGGGAGACACAGGTGAGCCCATCGCCACAACATCTACTTGCTTGTAGAACTCCTCCTTCCACAATAGATAGCCAGATGTGAGGCAATGTTCAAGTAGTATTGCATATTCTTGAGACATGTTATTTTCTTCTAGCTTCCTAGTTACAATTGAGATGCAGTCCACAATAGGTAGGCATGTAAATAGTGACTGAACATCAAAATCAACAATCAAAATCTGACCATAGTTTCATTGTTCGCGAGATGTAGGTCTTTTATCTCACTCACAAAATGGTACGAATCCTTTGTGTGTGCTCTGGTATGTCCTCTCAGTGGTGATAGTATTTTTGCTAAGTATTGTGCCAACTTATAAGTTGGTAAATCGATCTGGCTCACCATGGGACGTGGTGAAGCGTTTGGTTTGTGTATCTTCGGTAACCCATACAACCTCGGTGGTTTGGCACATGATGGTATTAGCGAATTCACGTCGAGATTTATTTTTTCGGAGTATTTTTTTATTTAAATCGCTAGTTGTTTTAAGCGTGTTAGTTGTAGGGTCTATTTTGACCTTTTTATATGTACTTTCGTCCGATGTATTTTGAAATTATATTCTGACGCGTCCATTACTACCGTAGCATTTCCTTTATCCGCGCGGAGAATCGTGAGTTCTGGTCTGTTCCGTAAGTTATTAAGCGCTGTAAATTCCCACCTGTGACAGAAAACATCTGGCCGCGGAGCTTCAGCACGTCAAGCAAGTATTGCAAGACAACAAGCTTCGGGTCCCGCGCCTACGTCACAGTGAACGATTGAAGCCGGCCACAGTCGAGCGCGCGCCTGCTCTACTACCATATGTCAGAGGAGAGTGTCACGGACAAGATTGGCTACATCTTGAAGCGAGCGTCCATTAAGACATACTACAAGCCGCTGAAGAAAATTAGTCCATTTTTACCATCCATCAAATGTAATATTCCTCTACAAGATGCAGGTGTGTACAAGCTAGATTGTGAATGTGGTCTCTCTTACATAGGTCAAACAAAGAGATCTATAAAAACCCGCGTGAAGGAACATATAGCTGATGTGAAGCACCGACGCTCTGGGAAGTCTGCGTCTGCGAACATGTTCAAGATCGTCCCCACCATTACATTAGATTTAATAAACCACAAATTCTCGCAAAAGAACACCGATTCCTGCCAAGGATGATACGCGAGGCTATTGAAATTAAAAAACATCCAAATTTCAATAGAGAAGATGGTTGGGTGCTACTATCTGCTTGGTATCCTATAATTAACAAAATTAAACCAAAAACTAAGCATACCACTGCAAGACTTCATGATACTATAAGCTCGTTTTGCGTAAATCGGACCAAAAATTAATATTAAAAAAACTGAAGGTAGCCGGACTAACTATGACATTGGGACGTCAAACATCTCAGTCCCCCCCCGTGACCATGGGTGCTGTAAAGCACCCGAAACGTCGGGATAATAATAAAAATAAATTAAAGTAATTAAACGCGATAAAATCTGTAAATAATGGTTTTATTCAATGTGTAGTGTTCGCGTAAATTTAAGAAATCATTATGTGTGTGCTCTAATCGGCTTTTATACCCTTTTCAAATAACAAACACTATTAAAATAAATAAAAGACGTAAACGAAAATCAATTTTAATAAAATTAAATTCAATATAATAATTTTTATTCAACGAAGATTACAGGAATACTTCTTGAACATCATTAAAACTTTACCACTGATTTGAGAAGAAAAAAAAACTCAGTCCTGAGAAGAACCTGCAAGACAACCAGCTGGAACTTTAAACAAGAATTTACAATAATATTATTTATTTATACAATTATATTCGTGACGCCTCTTCAGAGTTTATATACTATGTAGTCATTACTTCACGAGCCGAATAACACGAGTTTTAACCTTCAGGGGGGGGAGAATAAGATTTTTACTTGTATCCCAAACTATATGAACTCCCACTGGCAACAGTATACACATCATGTCATTGTGAATATTTTGTCCCGAATCAGTGAGTCACATCTTCAAATTATATATAGTATAAAATTGGCTGTTTATGTGAAAAGTCTGGATTTAATTATTAGGTGTAAACTTATTGAAACACTTACAAATATCTTGAACGATTGCAATACACGTAACTTTTGCATTTAAATAACTTCTAGGGCAGATTAAATTATAAGGCGAAATGTAAAATCTATATATAAGATAGAATGAAAATCTGTAAGTACACAATTTTCCAATAAACTTAATATAAATATTGTATTCATATATTGAATACGCATATTTTAAATGTATTTAAATAACCAGAAGGGTAGATTTATAAAACGCTAATATGAAATATATGTGTGAAACAAAACGAGCGTCTGTACATACTTTTTCAATCAAATTATATGTTTATTGATTTCAAATTGATGTTTTATTAAGTCAATGATATTGATAACAAATATAAAATAATAGCGTTGCTTACAGCGTAGTAAAATCTATGTATGTGACAGAACGGGAGTCTGCACATTACATGCCGATGAATAGTTTTTCGAATTTTCTAAGTGTATACAATAATTTTACAAGGAAACAAAACAAGGATAGAAGTTTATGTGAAAAATGAACTCTTTTCTTTCGAATTTCAACATAGTATGTATAGGTCTTATCACGAAGACTGAGAAACAAAATAATGATACTTTATATTATGACTTCATTAGATCGTAAAGTGGTTTATACAATTTAAAGCCTCCTTTAAGAAGAGCTAACCAATGATAAGAAAACTTCTTTAGTAAACCCAAGTAACTTCTTATTTTGGTGTAGAGTTTTGTCTTAAAAATATCAAAGGATCTTCATATATCTAAAACAAACATACATTAATTTTCAAACTATTGGGGCCTATCTCTATCATGAACAACTCACTATATATGCATGCAATAGCCTCCAGAAGTAGTTCTATGCCAGCAGAGGAGATATTATCAAGTAATATGTGGCAGGCGCCAAACCCCAACAATCGAGGAAAAACGAATAGAGGTAAATACAGCTAAAGAGGTTAGCAAATTCACCTGACCTTATTTTATTCGAAATGGTCTAAAATATTATATATAAAAAAATTGTCTGTCAGTAGGTCGAGATCAGTTCATTAAAGTGTGAGTCAAGCATGTGCTGCCTCATAATATATTGAGTTTTGTATGTCAGAAAATATTGTATTTAATACAGCTGAAAATTTAATTAAAACAAATACTAGTCTTCATTTTATTTTTACTTAATGGTAAATATCGTGACATGGTATATACATAGATGATGAGATTCAGAAAATAAAAAATAGGTTTATTGGATTACAAAGTTAACTCGAAGTAAAAAACATAAAGTAAATAAAGTTACAACCTATATACGTCCCACTGCTGAGCACAGGCCTCCTCTCATTTATGAGAGGGTATTAAGGCAAGGAAGTGTCCGCCACGCTGCCCCAATGCGTGTTAGCGAACTTCACTTCTTCGAATTTTTTTTTTATTTCTCAGACATGCAGGTTTCCTCATGATGTTTTCCTTCACCGTCGAACACGTGGTAAAACAGCACTTAAAATTGCAATTAACAATTTCATTGGTGCCGGCGGGGATCGACCGCGGTTTGCTCGCGTACTGTGAAATTTACAGTGAGCGCTAACCATCTGAGCTACCCCGGCCCTTAAAAACATGAATAACTTAAAATTGATATAAATTACTTGGTAATAATTTATCAAATTAAGGTATTTAGATACATGAAGTGAAACACAAATATTTAGCCTTTTATTTAATTACAATTCACTACAATTATATAGGACATTTGGTAATTTAATAGACAAATTAATATCTGTTTGTCCGGCTGTCTCTTATGGGTGAATGTATACAAAACATTTTGATTTTATTATGTACTTTAACAATGAAAAATTACATTCATATTTCAACTAATCCAATTAGAGGGGCTGCTTATAAAATGAAAAAATCGTTTCAACTCAAAGTGAATGTGATATTGTTCTTTGGTCAAAAATTACATGGTTCTTAAGTAAGACAATTATATTGAACATATAGTTGCGCGCCTAAGTTGACGCCAGGTACCTGGCACTAGCGCCATCTGGTGTCAGGGACCAGAGAAAGGAGGGCTTCCTAGAAAATTTCAATCTTGAACTTTCGACCAACAGCACCATCTAGTATCGAACAGAAGAATTAAGCTTTCTAGAAGCCCCACACTCGAAATTTCTGCGTCTGGTCGGTCGGCGCCCGTATTTACTGGAATATTCTGGATGTTTCGGTGTAAAAGGTGTATTTAAAGCCGCTGCATGCCGCGATCGAGGCAGTATTGAATTTGGCGAGAAAAGCGAAGCTTCGAAGCGAAATAAAGTGAATCAGTGTGAATTTTTTTTTTTAGTTTTAATTGGTTTTCGGTAATAAAAGTGTAAATTTTGGTAATTCAATCGGCAGTTTTTACTGTCACGAACCTCAAGCTAGTAACAATTGGTGTCAAAAGTGGGATAAAATCATGCCGATTTTACCTAAGTAGGAAACGGAAGGTGTCCGTATCCGAAGTCAACAACAGCAGGAGTCGGACCAGAGAAGATTTAGTGGTGCAACACCGCAGACGTCGGGGGGCCAACTGCCAACCACGGAGGCTGGCCCGTCACAAGCTCCTACACCTGCAGCACCTGACTTAGGTGCTCTCATGATGATGTTGCAGGAACAGGCTCGCCAGCATGCGGAACGGGCACGCCGATTGGAAGAGCAGCAATGGGGCGGACAAAAGGAACAGGCACGCTGACAGGAGGAACAGGCCCGCCGACGGGGGGAACAGGCCCGTCGGTTGGAAGAGCAGCTCAAATGCGGTAAGGAAGAGCAGATGCAACTCATGAAGGACATTCACGCTTCCTTCGGAAAGAGATAAAGGAGGTAAAAGATAAGGTTGCTCAACATGACAAATGCCTGTCAGAAGCTGAAACCCGAATCGATCAAGTGAACAATCGGGTTGACAACCGGTGTGTACGGAGGGACAACAGGTGAAGGAAAGGTCGAAGGAAGGACAAATCTTGGCAAGCATACCGTCGAATAAAATAAAATTACGAATGGTTTTACGCGCAATCAATGGAAATGTTTAAAACTATCCTTTTAAGGTACATTTTACTTGCATTCATATTATAAAATATTGTAAAAATTATCTTAAAATTAGACGTGAAGGATACCGTGTAATCCTAGTCCGATGTAATTATAAACGATGCCTTATATATATAGTACTTTGTAATTTAAAACAAACTTGTCTCCAAATATTTGCGGTGTTAGGATTACAATTTGTATTTTGATCTGTGTGTTGCTATATTAATTATAATGATTACGTTGCTTGACGTTGACTTATTTGTTCTGTTTATCTTAATGTGAAATGTAACAATTTATTTTCGGTTTTTATTGTTTGAATATTTAAATCATAAGCTTTTACCTTTTTAATTTATTATTTTCTTGGAAAATAGTACTAATTTGAGTAGATTATGAAAGTATTTTCTTCGGATAATACAATTTTGAAACTCACTACATATATAATGTTTTACACAACTAATTGATTTAAAGTGGGAACAACATCCCATATTGTGAACCTCAATCCCTGACTGACACTGTAACTAAATATTATATGAGATTATTTTATGATATAAAGTAAAAGATGTTATTAAATGTATGGTTAAGTTACGGAATACATAATTATAAATGAAAATATTGATAATGTATAGTTGCGAGAGTAAGATAAAGAAAATTGTCGGAGGTTAGTATATCCACATACAATCAGCCTGATCAGCTGAGAGTTTGGAGTGAGAGGGGAAAGAAGATGATTCTAGAATATCGCGTGATTTGCAAAATATATATAAGCAATAAGCAGCGCGCCCCTCCGAGACGCATTGATGAGAGGGCCGAAGTAATATAAGCTAGCACACGGCACTTGCGCGCTCTCTTCCCTTCGCGCACCAGTTGGAACCACATCGCCTAGGACAGTCGAGTCCTAGAGGGCTTTTCTCATGCGCACCTCTAGTTTAACCGCATTAGCCCGGAGCAGTCGAGTTCCGGGAGTAACCGCCTCACCTCGTGTGAGAAATAGTCGCGCACCGCTCTCTTCCATCACATCACCGGACAGGAACGCATCTCTGGGGCCCCAGAGAATCCGCCAGAAGTCGCACCGCAGCAACAAAGCGCCCAAGCCGCATCGAAGCAACACCCCGGTGACTGTGGTAACTTCCAGTTATAAGTCCGCTTGACATAATTGTATTTATTAGTTAATCCGCTCCAATTTCATTTTCTCCTAGCGTGATCAAGCGGGGTTCCTTCATAGACTTTGGCAAGCAATAGTTCGTTTAGGGAAGAGCTAGTGCATTGTCATGAAAACCGCATGCTATGGTCGACATTTTGTGGTGACGAAAGAAGTCGTCCGCTTATACAGTTCATTTGGTGTAGCATCTCGCGTAATAGGCTTAAGGCTCGACCGGGGAATTTGAATTCGGTAACCTTAGGCCCGTCGCTCAGCCATCCTTAATTTACACAGAAGTTTAGATATAGTTACATTCTTAATATTTATGTTACTTTTACATACATCACAAAATGCATTAGCTTTTTTTTAAAAAAATACTTTGCTATAAAAATGTTTTTAAAAAAAATCACTATAACAGCTATAAACTTCACACAATGAAAGATTAATTTATTTAAACATTATAAAGAACAATTTTTAATATTTTAGGTAGATTAATATATAAATTAATGATTTAATGCCTTTAACATAGAAAGAAAAAAAACAATAATAGAAAATCGGTTATAACTCTTTTCAAAATTGTGTACATTTAAATAAAATTTACTACATAAAAAACACACACGAAATTTATCATCAGTGATACGTTAAATACAAAATATGAAAAATTAATTAATGATAAACAATTGTAAATGTAAATACGTAAAAATGTATTCTTCATATTATTTCATTCATGTTTTGCAGGACACATTAATAAAAATAATATAAAACTATAACCGAATAAAATTGAATATAAAATCAAGTACTAGATTATTGATTAATTTATAATTATTTCATTGTGGTTATTTTTTCAGTAATATAAATATTAAAAAAAAAACAACAATATCTTGAATTATCTGATAAATACTTTCAATTTAATCATATTGTAAATACAGAAAATTTTATGCATAACTTATTTTAAAAGCAAAAACAACATTAACAAATCTCAAATTTTTAAAGTTTTAAATGGAATTAAAAATCACACGGGTGCGAATTTACCTCTCAAATTCTTCTTTATTCTTTTCGGCTCAATTATCACATCCTTCTGGGTGATGCCCGCTAGAATACAACTACTTTTTTCCCTTTTTAAATTAATATGCCGTATGTTGAAATCCACATTTTATTTTACTCATTCTTTGTTTACTAATTAATAAATTAAAAATATTCATAGTTTGTTTGTCTTCATAGTACTACATATATATCAATTTTAATTTTGAGTTATCTTCTTTAAATTATTATTGTGGCCACTTCTCGTATCAGTTTTTGGTTTTCTTGACACAGCCGGTAGTATAATTCAATACTTGAATTTTTTCCTTTATATTATTTATTTAAATTATTTGTCCATTTTATTAAAAAAAGGCTGCGGCGGTGCCCTGCGACAATGCACGCGCACCGCCTGGCAGGGTCGCCATGTAATATTGAAAGGTGTTAATGAAGGAGACGTGTGGTTGGTACTAAAACTTTAATTAGACTCCCTCATTATTCTACCTTAACACTAAAGTATATTAACGTGAGAGCACTACACTACAACGACGTTACAAAGAAGGACAGCTATCCCTTGCCAAGAATTGATGACACGCTGGACATGCTTACAGGAGTAAAGTGGTTTAGCACGCTAGATCTAAAAAATGGCTACTGGCTTTAAAATTGACCCTGAGGACAAGGAGAAAACTGCGTTCTCGACGGGAAAGGGTCTGTGGCAATTTAAAGTAATGCCGTTTGGGTTGTGCAATGCTCCATCAACATTGAAATAATACTAATTTTTACGGAATTTATCGCGTATATTTAACTTTTTTACCCGACGTTTCGAGAGCTTTACAGCACCCATGGTCACGGGAAGGACTGAGATGTTCAACGTCCAGCTGTCATAGTTAACCGCGGTTACCATAGATTAAAATTTAACTTTTGTTCCGATCTACACAGTATGAACTTATGGTATCATGGAGTCTTGCAGTTGTATGCTTGGGTTGGAATTTAATTTTATTTATTATAGGATCCCAAGCAGATGGTAGCACCCAGCCATCTTCTCTATTGAAATTAGGACGTTTTTTGATTTCAATAGCCTCGCGAATCATCCTTGGAAGGAATCGGTGTTCTTTAACGAGGATTTGTGGTCTATCAAATCTGATGTAGTGACGGGGGGCAATCCTGTACATGTTCACAGACTGCAGACTTCCCGGAGCGTCGATTCTTCACATCAGCTATATGTTCTTTGACGCGGGTTTTAATTGATCTTTTAGTTTGTCCTATGTAGGAGAGACCACATTCACAATCAAGCTTGTACACTCCTGCATCTTGCAGAGGGACGTTACACTTGACTGATGGTAAAAACTGACCAATCTTCTTCGGCGGCTTGAAGTATGTTTTGATGGAAGCGCGCTTCAAGATGTAGCCAATCTTGTCAGTGACTCCTCTAACATATGGCAGTACAGCAGGTACACGCTCGACTGTGGCCGGCTTCACTCGTTCTCTGTGACGTAGGCGCGGGACCCGAAGCTTGTTGTCATGCAAAACTTGCTTGACATATTGGAGCTCGGCAGCCAGGTGTTTACTGTCACAGATCCCTCGTGCTCTCTGAAACAAAGATTTACCCACGGTAGCTAACTGTGAAGGATGGTGGTGAGAATCACCGTTTAAATATCTATCTGTATGGGTCTTTTTTCTATACACAGTATGGCTCAAGGTGTTATCAGGATTCCGAATTACTAACACATCTAGAAAAGCTAAGGAATTGTTTGCCTCTAACTCCATTGTGAACTGAATTTTAGTATTTATAGAGTTAAGATGGTCTAAAAATGCAGTTACTTTATCTAAAGGTAGAATTGTGAAAGTGTCGTCTACGTACCGCTTGTAGAATCTTGGATTTATGGGAGAAGTAAGCAGGGCTTTCTCCTCAAAGTCTTCCATGAATATGTCGGCGACAATGGGAGATACAGGTGAGCCCATCGCCACACCATCTACTTGCATGTAGAACTCCTCCTTCCACAATAGGTAGCCAGATGTAAGGCAGTTTCTGAGTAATACTGCATATTCTACGGGCATGTTGTTTTCTTCCAGCCTTCTAGTTACAATTGAGATGCAGTCTTCAACAGGTAAGCATGTAAACAATGACTGCACATCAAAACTGACCATAGTTTCATTGTCTGCCAGACGTAGGTCTTTAATCTCGCTGACAAAATGGTAGGAATCCTTTATGTGTGCTCTTGTATGTCCCCTGAGCGGTGAGAGTATTTTCGCTAAGTGTTGAGCCAATCTGTAAGTTGGTGAATCGATTTGGCTCACTATGGGGTGTAATGGAGCATTGGGCTTGTGTATTTTTGGTAACCCATACAACTTTGGTGATTTGGCGCACGTAGGTATTATCCATTTTACGTCCAGATTTAATTTTTCGGTGTGTTTCTTTATGAGGTCACTAGTTGTTTTTAGTGTGCTGTTTGTTGGGTCGTTTTTAACCTTTTTATAAGTACTTACATCCGACAAAAGTTCTTGTATTTTAGAATTATAATCCGACGTATCCATGACCACCGTGGCGTTTCCCTTATCTGCGCGGAGAATCGTAAGTTCTGGTTTATTGCGTAGGTTCTTTAACGCTATAAATTCGTCTCTGGGAAGATTCGGTTTAGGCACTGAACATCGACGTAACATAGACGAAATGTCTTGACGTATCGCCTCCAAATCTTCTTTCCGCATATTGTTTTTAAATAAACAGTCCTCGACACTACAGATAATTTCTTCGTACGGTAATCTGCTTGCAAAGAAAAAAGCTCCATCAACATTTGAAAGGCTGATGGAACTTGTACTTACCGGGCTATTAGGCGATGCCTGTCTGGTCTACTTGGATGACATTATCATCGTAGGCCGTACGTTTGAGGAACACTTTCAAAACCTGGAACGTGTGCTCATGAAGATTCAGAGTGCCAACCTCAAGTCAAGTCCGAAGAAATGTTCACTATTCAAACGGCAAGTTAACTTTTTGGGATATGTTGTATCGGAAGAAGGTATCCGCTCGAATCCAGAGAAAAGGATTGGCCGGTTCCAAAAGACAAGACGCAGGTTAGAGCATTTTTGTTTTTGTGCTCCTATTACCGGTGATTGGTGAAGAATTTTGCAGATATAGGCAAACCTCTGCATAAGCTAAACGAGGAGAAGCGACATTTATGCTGGGATGAAAGTTGCAATATCGCATTCCAAGAGCTCAAGGACCGTGTGTGCAAAACACCTATTTTGGGATACCCTGATGCAAGCAAAGAATTTATAATTGACACACACGCAAGTGATACAGGACTTGGCGGTGTGTAGTCTTAACAGAATGGTGACGAAGAGGTCGTAATATCGTACTTCGGCAAGTCGTTGTAAAAACCGGAAAGGAACTATTGTGTCAAAAGACGCGAATTGCTAGCTGTGGTAAAGTCGTTGAAGCATTTTAGCAAATATCTTCTGGGGCGAAAATTTCACTTACGAACTGACCATGCTGCACTAAAATGGCTATTACAGTTTAAAAATCAAGAAGGACAAGTTGCGAGATGGATTGAACTACTGCAGGAATACGACTTTGAGATCGAACATCGCAGCGGGAAATCTCATGGCAACGCAGATGCATTGTCACGAAGACCTTGTCCTGAAGATTGCAAACATTGTACTATAAAGGAGAGTAAGGAAGTGGTATCCGTGAGGATGCTCAGGACAGACCACCTCAGCAACGAGGAAGGACAGCTTACAACATGCACAGCAGGAAGATCCGGACATCAAGCTGCCAAGCACAAGTGGAGCGACGTCTCAGCGATGAGTTCGACCACTAAAAGCTATTGAGCCCAATGGGACAGCTTTTTGCTTCAGGATGGAGTTCTGTGCCGCAAATGGGAAAATGTTCGAGGAGACAGCTTTAATTTGCAAATGGTCGTTCCTAGAGCAAAAGTACCGGATGTTCTACAGCTGTACCATAATGATTGTTCAGGAGGCCATCTGGGAGTTAAACGAACTCTCCTGAAGGTCCGAGAACGGTTTTACTGGGTCCACTGTCGAAACGATGTCGAGGACTTGTGTCGCAAATGTACAAGTTGTGCGGCTGTATAGAGACCTCATACTCGTAGTAGAGGTGCATTGAAGTTGTACAATGTTGGTGCACCATGGAAAGAATAGCCATTGACGTTGCGATGCCGTTTCCGAAAAATGAAGGCGTGAACAAGTATTTCATGGTTGTGATGGATTACTTCACTAAGTGGCCAGAAGTCTTCGCCATTCCAAATCAAGAAGCTTCAACAGTTACAGATAAACTAGTTCTTGAAGTCTTCTGTCGTTTTGGAGTACCTTTGGAGATACACAGCGATCAAGGAAGGAATTTAGAGTCTCAAATATGCCAGGAAACTTGCCGAGTTATGTGTATTCATAAAACAAGAACGACTTCTTATCATCCTCAATCAATCAATGGTAGAACGATTGAATCAGACATTGGAGAGGTACCTCACTGGCGGACAACTCAATGGCCCATACCGCAAAGGAGAAAGCCGATCTTCTAGGATCTTTCTTTGCATCCAACTCGACTCTCGATGACGGGGGGAGTACGCCGCCGACCATCCCGCGGTGTGAGTGCTTCACGCTGGAAGTGGAGTTCACACAGTGTTCGCAAAGCAACCCTCTCCCTGGATATCCACAAAACGAGTGGGCCTGACGGAATCTCCACAACTGTGCTGAGCACGTGTGCTCCAGAGTTGGCACCGGTTTTAACGCGTCTTTTTCGATACTCCTACTCCCTAGGCGTAGTCCCAAAATCATAGAAGACGGCTTTCGTCCACCCGATCCCTGAAAAAGGCGACTGCTCAGACCCGTCCAACTACCGGCCTATCGACATCACCTCCTTGTTCTCCAAAACAATGATGTCCATGGTTAACTGCCAGCTCATAAGGTACCTTGAGGATGACCAGCTGATTAGTGATCGCCAATACGGTTTTCGCCGTATTCAGTCAGCTGGTGATCTTCTGGTCTACCTCACAGATGGGTGGAGGCTATAGAGTCCAAGGGGGAGGCATTGGCCGTTAGTTTGGACATTGCGAAGGCCTTCGATCGGGTTTGGCACAAAGCGCTTCTTTCGAAGCTCCCATCCTATGGGCTTCCCGAGGAATTGTGCGATTGGATCACCAGCTTTCTTGCAGATCGGAGCATCAAGGTCGTTATAGACGGTGCAAGCTCCGATTGCAAGCCAATTAATGCTGGTATTCCACAAGGCTGCGGCCTATCGCCAACGCTGTTTCTTCTGCATATCAATGATATGTTGCAAATCCGTAACATTCATTGCTATGGAAATATTAGCACTGGTGATGTTCTTTACACCGGCCGAGCCAATATTTCTAGGGAAAACGTCTCCGAGTACCGGGACAAATTTGAGTCTGAAGTCGAGTCTATGCTGAACAGAGTCTCGGATTGGGGGCGACTAAATCTTGTCCAGTTTAACCTCCAGAAGACACAAGTTTGCGCGTTAACCGCTAAAAAGAACCCCTTTGTCGTATCTCCTCAGTTTCAAGGCACTCCCCTTGTTGCCTCAGCCAGTATCGGAATCCTCGGCGTCAACATATCGAGTGACGTGCAGTTTCCTGGTCATTTGGAAAAGAAGGCCAAATTGAGATAAAAAGATTGGCGTGCTCAGCAGAGTGGAACAGTATTTCATGCCGGCACACCACCTGCAACTTTACAAGGTGCAGGTTCGGCCGCACATGGAATACTGTTCCCATCTCTGGGCTGGGGCTCCCCAGTACCAGCTCCTTCCACTTGACCACATCTAGCGCAGAGAAGCTTGAATCGTCGATGACTGAGTGCTTTCCGATCGGCTCGATTCACTGGCACTGCGAAGAGATGTTGCATCTCTTTGCATTTTCTTTCGCATATATCATGGAGAGTGCTCTGAGGAATTGTTCGGATTAATCGCAGCCGCCAAATTTCGTGAACGCACTACGCGGCAAACGTCCCGATACCATCCACACCATCTGGATACTTGGCGGTCCACCACTGTACGTTTCAAGAGGAGTTTTCTTCCGCGTACAACCTTTCTGTGGAATAGTTTACCACCAGCGATTTTTGCGGACTAATACGACCTGGGGACCTTCAATAAAAGAGCGTACTCCTTTCTAAAGGGCCGGTAACGCACCTGCAATTCCCCCTGGTGTTGCGGTTGATCATGAGCGGCGGTAGTCACTTAACATCAGGTGAGCCGCATGCTCGTGCCCCCTCAACAGTAAAGTTGTAGGCAATCGGCAACGAGATTGGGACAAACATATACAACCGTTTTTTGTCATATCGAAGCGCTGTTGACGAAAGTACATTAGTGACACCAGCTTTCGCAAACTTTGGAAGAGAATTACGGCTGCCTGCGGACCTGATTACCAGGATACCACCTGATGGCCCACGAAATATAACTGATTATGCGAATGACTTGCGGAAAAAAATGAATGACATTTATGAGCACGTCAGACAATCGGGCCAGCAAATGTCCGAAAAGGTGAAAACCCGGTATGACCGCAAAATTAACAACGAAGGGTTCGACGAAGATTCGCTAGTGTGGTTGCACTATCCATTCCACAGCAAAGGGAAATCTCCTAATCTTCAAGCTAAATGGAATGGGCCGTACCGGATTGTGATCAGGATCAACGATGTCACCTACCGGATACAAAGAGGCGCAAGATGGACTCCTAAGATTATCCATGTGGATCGCCTGGTGCGTTATTATGGGGCCGATAATGCTCGGGACGAGCATGTCTTAGGAGGGGGTAGTGTTGCGCGCCTAAGTTGACGTCAGGTACCTGGCACTAGCGTCATCAAGTGTTGGGGACCAGAGCGAGGAGGGCTTCCTAGAAAATGTCAATCTTGAACTTTCGACCAAGAGTGCCATCTGGTATCGAACAGAAGAATTAAACTTTCTAGAAGCCCCACACTCGAAATTTCTGCGTTTGATTGGTCGGCTGGAATATTCTGGATGTTTCGGTGTAAAAGGTGTATTTAAAGCCGCTGCATGCCGCGATCGAGGCAATATATTCAATATTGCCTCGATCGCGGGATTGTCGAGACAAGAGAAATAAAGTGAATCAGTGTGATTAATTATTAGTGTTTTTTTTAGTTTTAATTGGTGGGTAGTAAAAGTGTAAATTTTGGTAATTCAATCGGCATTTTTTACTGTCACGAACCTCAAGCTCGTAACAATATTTTAATACAATTAAGAGCACAATTTTTTTGTAAATAGTTGGAGGGTACTATTTTAATTTTTACTTTGGATCATAACGTTTTGTTATAATCCCCATGGCTAACATTTTTTATAACACTACAGCTATATCATACATAAACCTTTTGTATGACATGTAATAACCACATCAAGTGAGCTCATATCTTACCTTTGAAAATTGACCTTGTAAAATATGTGTATTTGTATCGTGCCTTTTGTTTTTTTATTATATTTGCAAAGATTCCAGGAAATTGATGAAGATATAAAATGGGAATTCCTAAATCTATAGGAAAATACCTCTAAGTTTTTGAACAAATTTAGTAGACAAACTAAAGTTGATGCATGAAAATACAAATTTGGATTACAGAAGAAGGAATAACCTTCTAGTCTTCATAGACATGTTACTAAATCCTTGATAAAAAGAAAAAAATATTAAAATTCTTGCCCTGGTCAACAACTGTTATGTAACATGATGACTTTGATCTACCTTACCTTGCTGTCATAGTGCTGTAAGGGAAGTGTTTATGTATGTAAAACATATAAATATTCAGTAAGCCCTTGTCCGTATATACAATATTTCTATTGTCTAAAATCATGGTAGGTAAAGTAAGAAATTGACTTATTGTTCTTCCTATTATAACTTCGGCTCATATTAAGAAATAAAACGGGTTTTTCTGGTATTTAAAGAATGATAAAAAACTAGGATACATAAGGATAGGATGGAAAAATCTTGAATAAATAGTAGTAAAAAATTTACTTTATTGTAGGTATTCATTTATTGCTCATTACTTTTCCCCTAGATTAATTTGTTAAAAGTGGCTGCGGTAGCCCCGTTGACTGTATCAAAGTTTTAATATTGCAATGAATTTCAAGTGGAAAATAATCTGACCGGACGTAACTACCGGCGGCCTCATTGATCAAACAGTTGTCAAGCCTGCCCTGACTGCTATTAATTTCACCAATATAATCAGTAAGTCAGTTCTAATACATACAGTATTAGAACTATGACCTAAATTTTAGATACATGCACTCCCAGTTATGATCGTTACAATAATTTATTATTTCCTAACGAAAAAGCTCCCCTGGGTGTGCACTAAAAATCTCTCGAAACAAATACAGATTCAATATTGGTAGAATCAGGCTTTATTTTGCGGAAATCCATTATAATAAAGATGTTAATAATTTGCAACCTTCAGCTAACTAAATACAATTATGTGTCTTACCTGGATTGAAGAGCACCTCCCGCCCTCCCTCAATTGCGTGCACCAATCCCGTTATCACTAATCCCAGCACCACTACTCCCAACACCACTACTCCAGGCATCAAATTCAATATTGTTGTTTTCCACTATAGCAACTATAGTGGAAAACAACAATATAATAATATACATTCTACACGCTCTACAAAATTTTCAGATGAATTAGTAGGCATATTAACTGAGAAAACGATCTCAAACTCTACGATCACTCGCGCATGGTATCACAGACACACACTCTTTAATTTTATTGATAACTAGACCCAAGTATACCACTGCTACATCTCAGATAGTCAGTTCATTTTGTATAGATCGGACCATAAACAATAATTAAAAAAGCTGAAGGTACTCCGGGCTTAACATCGGGACGTCAGTTATCTCAGTCCCCCGTGACCATGGGTGCTAGAAAGCGCCCGAAACGTCGGGAATTAAAAATAAAAGTAATTAAAATAAAATAAACGCGATTAAATACGTAAAAGTAGTTTTAATCAATGTGTAGTGTTCGCGTAAATATAAGAAATCATTATATTTGTCTATTGCCATTCTAAACAGTTGCTGAATTTTTTCGCGTCGTTATTTTCTATTGCTTGATTTTTATTCTTGAGGTTCAAATGCTTGATCAGGTATCACTGATATGTCAGTTTGAGATTGTAAGATTGATTTTTATGGCTCTTGAAGAGTTAAATCAGGAAACAGACCAGAATCGACACTAGTATTTATACGGTACAATTAAATATGTTATGGATGTAACTGTAATCAATGATTTCAAAGGGAAGCTGTGTACCACTTTTGTTTTAAATAAATTTAGCAACAGCTCCTTTTCTGGTCCACCGGTGGTCGATTGATGCATTTATGTCGCATCCTTGAAACAACTGTAATCTAGGGCTACACATACATAACAACTCTATGCTACAATCGGTTTGGAAACGTAATTTCGAAATATTTTGTAGGTATCCTATCTTTTCGTTTAACCCTTATTTAATATAAAATAAATTAGATACCAATATACAAAATTTTACTTACACTATAGTCAACCAAATCTAAGAAATACCTTTTGACGTTTCACGTTAATCATTTCGCAATTAATTTGTACAAGCGTACTCACAGAATTTAAAATAACCTTTTACGTATTTCCGAAGAATTGTGAAGTAATCTTTACTTTATTACAACGTGTATAGTTTTTTATCATTCATTTAAGTTCTAATCTTTCAAATAAAGTAAAATATTAAAAAATAAACAGTACCAACTTTTTTTACTTGACGTCGTTTCAATAGTATGTCGCTATGTAACTTCCGTAGTGTTTGAATGATTAAAATTCATTGTTATGCGAATAATCGGCAAAAATATTCAGATAATCGGTTAAAATATTCAAATAATAGAATCATTAATTTTTTAATGTAGTTATTTGTTTAGTTATTTTTTTATTTTTAAAATTCTTTAAACTACATGAATCATGAATAACACAAGTTTATTTTATACATGCCACGCTAAAAAAACAGTACGTGATTTCAATCACCCGCCATTTCGGGAGCTTACTGTGCGTAATTTAGTGATTTAGTGTTTGTCTTCTTATTTTGTGACTCAGTTTTAACTTTTTTAACTGTTTCTTCTATATTCGTTGAAGCATGTACCCATGTCACAAAGGATGATTGTGCAAAAGTGGTAAAAAAAAACGAAAATATTGATTATGGATGACTTTTTGACTGCATTATTATAAAAAATATTATATTAAGATCAAATAATTAATCTAAACAACGACAGCTTAACTAGTTGTGCTGAAAGTGATTGAATAAATTTATTTTTAATCTAGTTTCAATTTTAAATTTTTTAACTGTGTCTCTAGTAATAAGCAGTAACCACAAATACGAAGAAAGTGATAAATCTTGGGTTTTAAATTATCCGTTTTTAATTTATTCTGGTATTATTAAAACCAAACTGTAAATGATTACCAACTCTAAACAATCGATATGGATTTTTTTAAGAATCGAATATTGTACGGTTACCAAGTCCAGTTGGCATGCTTGGTGCAATATGTCTGACAGCTGTCAAATTTTTTTTTAAATTTGGTTGACAATAAGTTCTTTAGACAAAAATAAATCGGAAAAAAATAAAACCGCCAAAAAAAAAACGAAACGCATAAATAAACTAGCAGCGTGATCCCAAAATGTTGGCACATGGAAAAAAAGAGACATGAAACGTCAAACGTGATATAATTTTTGACAAATAGCATAATTTTATTTTCCATGTACAGTATAAATACCAACCCTGGCCTCATCTTGGTAACGTAACAAAACTGACTAACTGTAAAATAAAACTTTAAAAATACGTTTACATAATAATTTAACTGTGTCATATCCCATATTCCTTTTTAATCCTTTTATCGTAATTTTTGCATCATTTTACCACGCAACTAGGCATATTTATGACAGGAAAATCTGTCTTGCAAGCGCACCAAAAATAAATTGTCATTTTGGGTCCGCTTTAGTTGCGCGGTCAGCCTGGTCCTTACGCTAGAAATATATTAGTCAATAACTGTAATATAATAAATAACTGTAACGGAAATCCCAAATAAAGCTGCAGTTTTGTTTACAGCTAAGACTTTGAAATATTTTACAATATCTTGTGGTAATACTTTTTCAAATCTCAATTCTTTTGTACAGGTAATAATATTCTGTTTTAGTAATGACTCGGCGACAGTTGGAGAAGTATCAATGACCCTGTTGTCAAGATAGGAGCGTAGGTGTAATATTTTTCAAACACCGCTACTATTTCTTGATTTCATCTAGCCAATTCATTATTAATTTTCAATTAATAGTTTGTATTACGACGTCTTTACCTGTTTCGCTATTATTTATACTTATTGGAATTTTATTTTTAGCAATCATAATTTTATTGCTAATATAGTTAAGATTTAGCTGTTTAGCGTACTGTCTTGGACATTTTAGAAAAAATTTAACATACTCACTAATACTATCGAAAAGATTATAATTATGATCTTTCATGGTAAATTTCATATAACCTACGTCTGCTCTTATGAATTCCTACTGTCGCCGGCTCTTTAAATTCTTTGCGACTGTTACTGGAGAATGTTTTAGAAGTAAATGTTTGATGAAATTCATTACATATAAAGGTAAACTGTTCTTGTAAGAAAGCGATGGAAGGTTTTTACCATATTACTTCTAAATCTTTACAAGTTTTGCTTTAATCGAAATTAACAAAATTTTCTCAATTTCATGTTTTTGTGCATATAAAGTAATGAAACCAGTTGTCCTGTAGGTGGACTTTTGCTCGCGCATTGTGAAATTTAGTTAAAAAAATTAAATTATAGTCCTTATACGGCCGAATGTTTCCGAGTATACAGAGTCAAAGTTTAGTAAAATTAGTATTAATAAAAATATTGTGTAATATAAACAGAGATAAAATTGGTGAGATTTTCATGGACCTAGAGTTGTATGAGGTGACCCCTAACGCATGATCTGTAGCTGCCGATAGAAAGCGGTATCATCATCAGTACAGCTTATCACAAGTCCACTGTTGAACATAGGCCTCCTTCAAGGAGTGTCACAAAGCCGGGTTCTAGGACAACTGTATCAATCGACTTCCTCCATCTCTTGCCAGGTTGGTACTCCACCTAATGAGGCCCGCCCTGAACTACGCTTCCCAGTACCAGGATGTCTATCGAGTCGAGAAACTTTCTTCTCCATCGGTAACGATACTTCGAGCTATATATAGCCGGCCCATCGCCACTGCAGCTTACTGATCCGCTGACTTCTATCAAATGTCGGTACTTTGATTCTAATAGATGTATAAATATATTTAGACCAGCGAAGAGGAGTAGCGTTAATTATTTATAAAGTCACAAGCAAATTTACATTCCATGAGACGGAAAATGGCATCTGCATTAAACAAAGAAGGTTATAAATACGTTGTCACCTCTATTTTCTCTATAGGTCTAAAAACGGTAGTACACGCAGAACTGTTTGGCGGCATAAATAGGTAAGAAGGCAGGTTGGGTAACATATCAGGACAAAAGCTTGGGCAAAAAATTAGTTAAAATTAGTCCTGCGATTTTCTCGCCTAATCTTCCTGATTTAATAAAGCAGCTTAAGTTGAAACTACGTGGAAGATTCATACTGAACTATATTATAATTGATGTATAAAAGTGTCAGCTTAAACAAGAAAGGATCAGGTTCTTACAGAATACCAGTGTAAAATAGCAGCTTAATACTGTTGTGTTTTACGAAAGTAGTATACTGTATGGTGAATGTAGAGAACCGGAGATCTTTTTTACTGGAATCGAGACGTTCCATATTAGATGGGTGGGTGGGTTCCGTATTAGATGGGCAGGGTGACTGCTCAAGGATCCATACAGATGTCTATGAGCCACAGCATCCATTTTCCATAAGGTAGATTGTGTGCTCGTTTATTATCCTTTTGCTATAAAAAGAAAACTAAATGAGTAAGAAAAACGATTATAAAAACCGTTACTTGTAGTAAATAATCCAGCGAATGGTAAACAAACTTACTTGCTACATATCTATCACAAGAAAGCGCTAGTGTGAGATAAATTACATCAATTTGTTCAAACGATATCGTTCTCGATACGACTGCCCTAGAGGCTGTGTTACTTCGCGACTCGTAACAAACAACACTTCTCAAGTTTGTTGCGTTCAATTTATTACAGCGATTCCATCATTTTATTCGTAAATTTATTTAGAATCAATATTCATTCGAGTACATAATATTATTAAGTAAAATGAGATTGTGAGAGTGCAGCTTAATAACGCAATCCTTGAAAAAAAATTGTCATGAGTTTACTCCTTAAGAATCTTTTCATATATAACCCAAGGTATAGAAAAATATATGAGTAGTAAAATCAAGCGTTAACTATAATGTGATGCCATTATGAGTTTCCTTTGCTCAACAAAGTCGCGCCTCTCACTTCCCTCTCTCTTTCCTGACTTTCTTTCTCGTTCTATAAGAGGAAACGCGGTGGGGGCACAACGAAAAAAAGAAATTAAATTTTTCTTCATAAATATGTGGGACGGAACGTAAAGGAATGAAGTGACAGAATGGATGTGTGATAAGGATAGCAAGACGACAGTATGAAAGTGAGTGAAAGAGCAAATATTTAAAATGAGTGAACAATGAGCGAGTGACTGAATAAGAAGTAAGAATGAAGGGAAGTTAGATTTTAAGCACTAGCAAACTGGAAGCCATTGTGTCAAGACGATATAGCTGTGAAGAGAAAGAGATAAAAATTTCAAGTCAAACACCAAGCTGTGTTTCATTCTAAACAAACCAATCACAAAGAATTTTGAGGGCTCGTGCGAGATTGAAACAGAGCATAAAGGAATTACGACGTTTACGACGACGACGACGGTTTGATTTGGAGGTTATCCACGTGGTGCACGCGGTACATACTTTCGCTTCACGGGTTCAAGGCGAAGACGAGCAATGGCAAAGGCTTTAAGATAAGCCAGTCGTCAGGTGGATTTTGAAGATACGAGTTCGGCAGTGCAAAGCAGCGGCATGTTGCATCTGGCAGAAGGGCTCATTCCAAAGTTCATCGGACAAGATAAAACATATCCGGCTAACAAATGGGTACAGGACATAGAAAACAATGGCAAAATATTCGGGTGGACCCCGGTTCAACAGCTGCTAATGGCAAGGAGATCTTTAAGTGGCAATGCGGCACTATGGTTGCGGTCAGAAAAAACATACAAGTCGTGGGAGGAGCTAAAAACGAATCTCCTGAAGGAATTTCCTGATACCATTTATACCAAGACGGCGCATGAAATGATGATAAAAACGAAACATGCTTAGATTATCTGTTCGTAATGAAAGAAATGGGTCGGCGTGGGAAAATGCCTGACTTTAAAATAAATAAACGCTTAAATTACTACTTCTTATTTAAGCGTTAGTTTTTTCCTGCGGCTTTCCTCGCTTAAGAAAATGATTAAAACGGAGTATGATGAATTATCTCCGTGTCTGTACGTGTAAAAACATAATTATATTCAGTTTTAAGTTAAGTTTAAGGATTTTTATGTGGATTGAGATTTTTTAATTTTTTTAAAGTGGGTTTTGGCCTTCAATTCATTTACGGCGTAGTGTTAACTTGTGTAATTTTAACTAACGCGCTAATGATACAGCTCTATGGGTTGGTACCCTAAAATAGGCTCTAATTTTTTTTACGTTTGAGAAGTTTCGATTCCAGGCTCTGACATTTACTGTTTAAAATAGTATGCAAAATTATTTTCACTGTAAAATTTGCTGTCTCTAATATTTATGGTTCGTAATACGTGAGCTGTTAATACGGTTCATTTAAAAAAAGCGTATGTCCGGAAATATGAATGCTAGCTTGATAAATTACAAAAAAAATGTGTAATTTAACAAAATGTTATGCAATATAACAAAAGTATATTATCAGCCGTATACGCTGACCCAAAACTATTTCGCTGGATTGATACATAACTTATTATCCTTAAACTTCCTTATGTATAATCGTCTTTACATAGATAGGTAAATACATCACAAAAACTTGTTAATTTTTTTAAATACCCATTTTATTATGGAGTTGCCCTGCAGTAGCCTATAACTCTATTGTTAAATTAAGCTTTAAAATTCTGGCATAGATTTACAGCACCGCGAGAAATGAACTTGTGTGCCACTCTAGCCGCTTATTTAAATTTTAAAATAATAATTAATCTAAAACGAAAATGTAGATAAAATAATTATGTAGCTAAGTGTTAGAAAATGTCTTTAATTATGACATTTTATACACATATGTTTTAATTAACAGGACATAATAAGCTGCTGAACATGGGGATTTCCCGTTATGGAAAAGATTCGTCTTATACTTCACGCTAGTTGGTTGAAATAGAAATAGGATTCTTTTAAATTCTTGCATGGAATTTAAGAAGAGTGCTCATCCCTGAACTATCGTTGTTCAAAGAACACAGTAAATAAAGATTTGAATCATTCATTTATTTATTCTTAACAAAACCTCAAGTAAATTAACGTTCTCTAGAATTTAGAGCTTTTTTTAGGATATATTTTAATGAAACTATTAATTTTGTTCAATAATATTCAAGTACATTACTAAACATAGGCTTCTGTTAAAAAAGGCCATAAAACACTCTATTTGAAATAATATTATTCTTACCAAAATTTTGTCATATACAAAAATTTCAATATCTTACATATTTGCGAATTCCTTTACGATCCTAAACAAACTGTGGCATAGTTTTTTGTTCCAGCGATAGGTAAAGGTCAACAAAATAAAATGAGATTATATTATTAACGTGGTTACACACATCGATTAGCTTATATTATGTACATTTTAGGAATAGACGTATAAGGAATTTGTAGTTAACTACATATTTACAAGGGATTTTAGACATGTTGTATTTTTTAAAGCTACAGACTAAGAATAACTTGCATCTGGAGTGTTTTAAATATAGAACCCTACCACGGTAGAAAATCAAAACATCGTGACTCAGAAAGTTTACAGGCCATAAAATATTCATTTCGTGTTTCGAACGATGCGTACCCATGCCCCACAGTGCCGTGACCAAGCGCTTGGTCACTACACTTTGAGACGCTGTTGATCATTGAACGACTATTTTATTTTGACGTTTTGGCGCAATTGAAATGAATCTTAATAATTGCTTCGAAAGTCATCATTACAGCCCTTCACAAGTCCACTGATGAACATAGGCCTCCCCCGAGTAATGCCACAAAACACGGTCCTGAGCCACTTGCATCCACCGACGTCCTGCATGTCTCACAAGGTCGTCCGTCCATCTAGTGGAGGGTCTTAACCCCTCAGTCCCCAAGCGGTCGAATTTCGACCGCGCACACCCACAGAACTTTAAACCATTAAAACTTATATTTAGAGACTACTTTTCTATGAAGTAGTTTGACATTATAGAATCAATATAAAATTTTCTATCTTTCAGTGTAATTAAAAGTCAAGTTATCTTATTGATAATTATTTATAATCTACGTTAATTTCGTACGCCATTTTCGCGTGAATTTTATTGTGTTGATTTTTGGATTTTTCTATTATTTTATTAGTGTTTTTGTTTCATTTCAATATATATTACTCGAAATTATTTACGTAAAAAGATAAATTTTATTCACACAAAACTTTCATTTCAATTTTATAATAAATACTATACTAAAAAGGACAATGCGCATTTTGGAAGTAAGCTTATCCTCACGGATCACCCCATGGTGCGGTATAATAAATTTTGCGGTTCCAGAATTTCTTCAAGATAACCCTTAGATAGGTACTCACGGATGATTTAATCATGTTGCGATTTAAATGTTGGATTTTTATGAAATTTGCGTTCTAAATAAAGGAGCCGTTTGTAACGAATCTCCTAAGAGGATAGTTTCATCCTTGAAAGGTGAACCTACAACAAAGCGCCCAGTCTCCTCACGTTAAGTAGTGACAGAATAAAACTCCTCGCATTATCTGTCTTGTTCGGAGAGAATCGGGGCATCGCTGAGGTCCTCTATTTCAAAAAACTTGCTTAACTGGTCATGAATTGAATGCGAGGAGGAAACGCTGTACAGATAAGAGTGAGATACGTCAATGGAGTCGTTGACTTCAACCTGCGCGTCTCCCATGACTACGTAGCCTAATGTCGTAAAAAACGCGGAGAGTTATTACGAGGGTCCAGTTACTTTACCGCTTATTAAATAATTTTGCTTCGAGAAGTATCTCGACTTCTGACGGCTTAGAGAATTCTTCATCAACCAGCGGTAGGCATTTAAGATAATCTAGCGATGTGGTATTAATGGGCGCGGTAGGTAAATTACCCGTAATTTGCTTTAAAACCAAACCTTCAATAGCGTATGCTTTGGAGGGATTTATTCGGTTAAAAAAATTATGTTCACCTTTCCCTTTGTAGGACTCGAATGATCGCCTAATCCCTTTATGATAGTTTTGCGATTTAATTGTTTAATATTCAGCCCTAATTTGTGGCAACATGCGGTCGTGATAAAATTATTTTGCGAACCTGGATTAAAGATGCACCTACAAGTAACTATGTTATTATGGCGGTCTAGCACATTAACTTGCGCAGTACCTAATAATGTGTTAATATTTGTGGCTTTGAAATAAAACATAGTTTGTTGTCTGCGATAGACACAGCCGACAGAAAGGCTACACCACCTGATGAATCCTTAAGCTCTGGCTGTCGCGCGGGAGCGGGAGAGCGCGGGCGCGTTGCAACCGTGTCGGTATTTGTAACATTTTGAGAATCCTTAACTCGCTTATTGATATAATTTAACTTTTGCAAATGAATTAACGAATGATGGCATGACCCACATATACGACAAACATTAGTGCTTTTGCATGCGTTCCAAATATGCTTAAAACTGAGACAATTTGTGCATAAACGATTTTCTTTCACAAATTTATGGCGTTGCTCGGGTGACAAATTCATGAATTCGCGACAGTTATAAATATGGTCGTGCGATTTATTACAAAGTCTACATGTCGATGTAACGTCATTAGAATTCGCTGTAATATAAGAATGCGAGATCTTAGGAATAGCAGGCAACTTGGGTTTATCACTTTCTTTCTTTGACAATTTGTATGCGTGTGCGTTTACGCGTTGCATTATTTTGACTTGACCTTTTACAAAATTAATAAACCTGTCATAAGTAGGTATGTCCACGTCTCGGACAGACATTTCAAATGCCTTCGAAGTGTCGCGATCTAAGCGCTTGAGCGCAAAATGAATAAACACGTAATCACAAAGATTTGGTATATTTAATTCTTTAAGAGCGGCGATTGATGCGGCGTTTTTATCAATGAATGCTTCCAATTG
This sequence comes from Parnassius apollo, assembly GCA_907164705.1. NCBI lineage: Eukaryota > Metazoa > Arthropoda > Insecta > Lepidoptera > Papilionidae > Parnassius > Parnassius apollo. Next base: position 1,673,185 of record CAJQZP010001153.1, read on the forward strand.
AGTTGAAATTGCGGGGTTAGGTAAAGCTTTCATCTCTAATATTGAATCGAGAAAAGTGCTCGCAAGGTAACGCTTGTCCTGATATTTTTTATTAAAGCATCCCATATAGAATCGTAATTATCAGCGGTGGGGTTAATACCCGAAAAAACATGTTGCGCTTTGCCTTTAAGTTTGCTAACTAGATAATAGATTTTTTCCGAGTTCGTTAACTCAGTATTAGAATTAATCGTTGAATGAAATGTTTCATAAAAGAGGTTCCATTTGGAAGGGTCTCCGTGGAACTCGGGTTTTATATGGGAGCTGCGATTTATTATCTAGATGTTAGTGCTGTTAGTCTATGCAACTCTTACAGCATCATCTTGTCTCAGGGCTCGCGACCTTGCAGGCAGACAAGATGGTGCTAATTAAAAAAGGGAAAGGCAATGAGGGGAGGATGATGATGAGATGGTTTATGATTTGATATTATTACCAATCATCATGTCGCCTTTTAGGCGTTTTTCTTTGAGCTATCTAACCGCAGTCCGAGGGGGAGTGCGGACCCCCGTCTCTGACTGATGTGGGAGCTGCGAGTCGAAACAACTGCTATTTATACACGCCGACACAATCACTCCCCACCAAATTAGCGAGTGACCGCGCCGTGCGATAACAAACCTACGGTTGCGGTATGATCTATTTACGATATTACATGCTCAGCGAACATCATTTTAGAATCAAGAAAAACTCCTAAGTCATTTACTTCTCGGCCCGTTTTATGTCTTTACCATTAAAGTGATACATAAAAACAATTTTAGTTTTCTTTCGACTAAAACTAATACATTGACATTTGCTTACATTTACTATGATATTGTTATGTGCATAATATTGATACGCGTCTAAGTCGACGGCACCAGCGCCATCTAGTGTCAGAGACGAGAGCGAGTGGAGCTTTCCAGAAAATGACAACACTAATCTTTCAACCGACAGCGCCATCTAGTCTCGAACCGAAGAACTAACGCAAGCAAGGTACCGAGAGTTCGAGTTTCAATTCTAGAAGTTGAAACTCGAATTCTCGGTACCTTGCTCGTGTTTACTTAAATATTCTGGATATTTCGGTGCTAATTTATATTTATGGGCGCTGCAAGATGCGATCGGTGAAGTATTGAATTTGGCGAGACAAGCGAAGCTTCGGAGCGGAATTAAGTGAATCAGTGTGATTAATTATTAGTGTTTTAAGTTTAATTAGTGTAAAGTGAATTAAAGTGTTAATTTAGGTAATTCTATCGGCAATTTTTATTGTCACGAACATCAACCTCGTAACAATTGGTGTCAGAAGTGGGATAAAATCATGCCGATTTTACCTAAGGAGGAAACGGAGGGTGTCCGTACCCGAAGTCAACGCCAGCAGGAGACGGACAAGAGAGGATTTGGTGGTGCAACGCCGCAGACGTCGGAGGGCCAGCCGCCGGCTGCAGGCCCGTCAGTAGCTCCTACATCTGCAGCACCTGACTTAGGTGCTCTGATGGTGATGCTGCAGGAACAGGCTCGCCGACAGGAGGAACAGGCGCGCCGACAGGAGGAACAGATCCGTCGTTTGGAAGAGCACCTGCGGGGTGGACAGGATGAACAGGCCCGTCGACAGGAGGAACAAGTCCGTCGTTTGGAAGAGCAGCTGCGGGGCGGACAAAAAGAAAAGACCCGTCGGTTGGAAGAGCAGATGCTCCTCATGAAGGACCTTCTCGCTACCTTCGGAAAGAAGATAAACGAGGTGAAAGTTGCAATATCGCATTCCAGGAGCTCAAGGACCGTCTGTGCAAAACACCTATTTTGGGATACCCCGATGCAAGCAAAGAATTTATAGTTGACACAGACGCAAGTGATACAGGGCTCGGCGATGTGTTGTCTCAGCGGAACGGTGATCGAGAGGTTGTGATAGCGTACTTCAGCCAGTCGTTGTCAAAACCGGAAAGGAACTATTGTGTCACAAGACGCGACTTGCTGGCTTTGGTAAAGTCGTTGCAGCATTTTAGCAAATATCTTCTGGGGAGGAAATTTCACTTACGAACTGACCATGCTGCACTAAAATTGCTATTACAGTTTAAAAATCAAGAAGGACAAGTTGCGAGATGGATTGAACTACTGCAGGAATACGACTTTGAGATCGAACATCGCAGCGGGAAATCTCATGGTAACGCAGATGCATTGTCGAGTAGACCTTGTCCTGAAGATTGCAAACACTGTACTAGGCAAGAGAGTAAGGAAGTGGTATCCGTGAGGATGCTCAGGGCAGACCACCTCAGCAACGAGTGGAAGGACAGCTTACAATGTGCACAGCAGGAAGATCCGGACGTCAAGCCGATTCTGGCACGGATAAAGGCCAATGCTCCCAAGCCCAAGTGGAACGACGTCTCAGCGATGAGTTCGACCACTAAAAGCTATTGTGCCCAGTGGGACAGCTTGCTGTTTCAGGATGGAGTTCTGTGCCGTAAATGGGAAAATTTTCGGGGAGACAGCTGTCATTTGCAAATGGTCGTTCCTAAAGCTAGAGTACCGGATGTTCTACAGCTGTACCATAATGATTGTTCAGGAGGCCATCTGGGAGATAAACGAACTTTACTGAAGATCCGAGAACGGTTTTACTGGGTACACTGTCGAAACGATGTCGAGGACTGGTGTCGCAAATGTGCAAGTTGTGCGACTGTAAAGGGACCTCAGACTCGTAGTAGAGGTGCATTGAAGTTGTACAATGTTGCTGCACCATGGGAAAGAATAGCCATTGACGTGGCGCGGCCGTTTCCGGAGAGTGAAAGCGGTAACAAGTATTTCATGGTTGTGATGGATTACTTCACTAAGTGACCAGAAGTTTTCGCCATTCCAAATCAAGAAGCTTCAACAGTTGCAGATAAACTAGTTCATAAAGTCTTCTGTCGTTTTGGAGTACCTTTGGAGATTCACAGCGATCAAGGAAGGAATTTTGAGTCTCAAATATTCCAGGAAACTTGCTGAGTTAGGGGTACTCATAAAACAAGAACGACTTCTTATCACCTGCAATCTGATGGAATAGTAGAACGATTTAATCAGACATTAGAGAGGTACCTAGCAAGAGTTGTAGACAGTCGGCAACGAGATTGGGACAAGTACATACAACCGTTTTTTATTGTGATATCGAAGTTCTGTTCACGAAAGTACAGCAGTGACACCAGCTTTCGCAAACTTTGGAAGAGAATTACGGCTGCCTGCAAACCTGATCACCGGGATACCAACTGATACCCCACGCAGTATAACCGATTATGCAAATGACTTGCGGAACAAAATGAATGACATTAATGAGCACGTCAGACAATCGGGCCAGCAAATGTCTGAGAAAATGAAAACTCGTTACGACCGCAAAATGAATAATAAAGGGTTCGACGAAGGTTCACTAGTGTGGTTGCACATTCCAGTCCGCAGCAAAGGGAAATCTCCTAAGCTTCAAGCTAAATGGGACGGCCCGTACCGGATTGTGACCAGCATCAACGATGTAACCTACCGGATACAGAAAGGCGCAAGAGGGACTCCTAAAATCGTCCATGTGGATCGCCTGGCGCGTTATTTTGGGGCCGATAATGCTCGGGACGAGCATGTCTTAGGAGGGGGCAGTGTTACGCGCCTAAATCGACGGCACTAGCGCCATCTAGTGTCAGAAACGAGAGCGAGCGTTGCTTTCCAGAAGATGACAACACTACTCTTTCAACCGACAGCGCCATCTAGTCTCGAACCGAAGAACTAAACTTCTAGAAGTTGAAACTCGAACTCTCGGTACCTTGCTCGTATTTACTTGAATATTCTGGATATTTCGGTGCTAATTTATATTTATAGGCGCTTCGAGATGCAATCGTTGAAGTATTGAATTTGGCGAGACAAGCGAAGCTTCGGAGCGGAATAAAGTGAATCAGTGTGATTAATTATTATTAGTGTTTTAAGTTTAATTAGTGTAAAGTGAATAAAAGAGTTAATTTAGGTAATTCTATCGGCAATTTTTATTGTCACGAACCTCAAGATCGTAACAATATGAATATAAGTTATCAAGTCACGTTGAACTAGTTTAAAACCATTAATCGAATTAATTTTCGTGAACACCTTTTTGTCATCAGCGTAAAGTAGATGATTTGAAAATTCGAAGCATTGATTAATGTCATAGATATACGTACAATAGATAAGTGGACCAAGCTCTGAGGAACGCCGGATGGAATTTATATGAAATCAGATTTGAAGTCGCCAATGACTTCAGCTTGAGAAATTAGAACATAAGAGGTAGTCCATCTTAGTAGATCACCACGAATTTCGAGCCTGTAAAATTTGTCTAAGAGGATGATATGATCCACACGTTCGAAAGCTTTTTCGAAGTCCGTGTAGATAGCATCAACTTATCCAAAATCTTCCATCCCAGAAAGAACATAGTCACAAAATTCAGCCAAGTTAGAAATGGTAGACTTTCGTTTTAAAAAGCCATGCTGATGATGTGAATTGCCTTTTATAATTATAGGATAAATGATGTTATAAACATTTTTCAAACAATTCACTAATTATGTTTAAAATAGAAATGGGGCGGTAATTACTTATTTCCCCTTTGGAACCCTTCTTATGGATCGGTATAATAAATGCTTTCCTCCGTAATGTATGAAAGACGCATTGCTTTAAGGATTTATGAAATAATACATAAATAAGATAAGCTAATGTTTCATAACAGTTGCGTAAAAATACAGGTGCTAATCCATCACAACCGGGACCTTTAGAGACATTTTAAAAACATCGTCCTTTGTTACGATTAGACCAGATAGTGTGTCTATTGTTCGGTATTTACCACTGCCATTTGCAGACCTTGCATATTGTGAGCAAAAACTAGAAAACATACTTTTAAAGTTATTATTGAATTCAGTACATATAGCATGGCCATCTATAATGGACTTATCCTGATAAATAAATTGCTTGGAGTACCGAAAACCACCACGCTTGGATTTAACGTATGACTAGAAAACCTTAGGAGTGACACCAATCCCATCCTCTAAGCTATTGATGTACTTATTAAAACATTGTAGTTAAAGTAGTCTTTCTAGATAACGTAGCAAGGCAAACTCATCATAATCACGCGGATTTGCAAAGCGTTTATATTTTTTTGTAACTTGCTATTTTCATGTGTAAGTTTTATTAAAGTAGAGTTATACCAAATGGGATAATTTGCCTTAGTGCTATTTTTATTTTTTAGTGGTAGAAACCGCTCAAAACATTTTTCTATTTTATTGTAAAACAAACTCGTACCTTCATTTATCGAGTTATTGCGCAGCATATTATCCCAATCAGTTTGCATTAAAACGTTATTCATTGCAACATAGTCACATTTGTAAAAATCGCACCGCGATGTTATGACCTCTTTGAAAGGGGTCACAAATAGATCAGTGATGTCTCTTCTTTTTTGAAGTCCATCCATGCATTAGAGCCTACAAAAGCCCACCGCTGAACATAGGCCTCCCTCATAGATTACCTCATGGGGGGGATTTTGCCGTAGTTGCCATGCTGGGCAAACGGGTTGGCAACCACCGTTATTTTTTATTTTTAGTTGATATCAAGAAGACGCTGGTTCCCATCTCCTGTTTCATTTTCTCTCTGTCGCCTCTAACCATTACAATTATACTCAAAGGTCAAAGAAAGTTTATTGTGTGTACCTGTAGCACTGAATGGGGTGCCGTAGTTAGTTAAGGTTGTGATGAGACTTCATTCGAGTTGACTGACGGATAAATAATCGTCATATGATCTTTAGACGTAGACGTAGAAAGAGAATATTTACTTTTTAATCTATTTGTGTACGTGTCACGCTTATTCTATATAAAAAAAACTTATCATAACCCGTATGTCAGATATGTATAGTGATAGATATACTCTTTGCCAGTGTTCGTTACGATATCTTTGAAAATCTTTAGCAAACTTTCAAAATCATTGACAAGGATGGCATAATTAACGAAAGGATTTCGGAAGTTACAAGTCTTTTTTTTAGGATTGTTCTCTCATTTATATAATTATGATATTTTTCGCTACTGAAATCCAAAACCTGCAATTTTTCAAACAAAAAAATTTAAGAAAATATTATGATAACTGAGACATTAAAAACAAAACAAATATTTTTACATTTTTGTTAATTAGTCGCATAATGCGTCAAGTAGTTAGCGAGAGACTATACCCGCAGGTTTATTATAATTAACGTTCATTGTAATTAAGTGTCGCTCGTCCCTCATACGTTGTTTATGATCAGTAGTTAGTTTTCTGTGCACTGTTCGTTCGAACACACTGTCAGATTTCGTAGTATTTTTTTCTGTATAACTTTGTGGTTGTCTCATGACTTATCGCTGATTTTATTCATTTTTATTGTTTTATATTAGAGTCAACGATTGCAGAAAATAAACTTGGCAACATTTTCTAAGTGACAATCACTCGACAAAATGTGAGGAGCAAGAGCGTTGTGAAGCTTAGATGCTAAAAACAAAAAAGGTTATATGATGTATGCCTTCTTAGTGGTTGGGAGGGGGGATATTGATTTTCGAAAATTAAAAAAAAACAGTCACAAACATACTCGAGTGCATCAGATATTAACAGCGTATTCGCCCCACGTATTTTTGAGAACGGACAAATATTAATCTGATGGATTGAATGGTGGGGGTGGCAGTACGAAGGCGTTGAAAATGGGATAAAATAAATTATTCGAGCGCGTCAGATATTCCAAAGATATGTGAAGTACACCCTAAAGAAGCTTCTATTCAAAACACTAACAATTTTTACGCGATCAAAACTCTTGGCAAATCTTTGAAAATGCAAAAAAAAATCGGGAACTTTGAAATAATCGAGAGCGTCAGAGAAATATAAAGACGGTTCAGCATAATGTCCTTGTATTTATGTCTTTCTCTCTTGCTTGATTTCCTACAAAAATATTCATCGCACATACGTTAAACCTTTGATCGATTTGTGAGGTAGAATATTCGAAATAAAAAAAATCCTGTGTTATTTAAACGGGAAATAAAAATCTGCCATGCGCGACCTTTAAATTTGTATTAAAATTAAAATAGCTCTGGTTTTCACAGGTGTCTTTTTTCGGTACTTTGAAAATATTTTAATAAGGGAATGAAAATATTTTAATAAATATTCAAACAAAAAATCGTCGATTTTTTAAAGTCGGTATAATATACATTTAATATATTGAAAAAAAAAAACGGTCACAATAAATTTTTAATTTTCATCGTCACTTGAATCATCGTCGAGAGATAGGGAAAGTGTGAGAAAGGAAGAGAGGCACTGAGTGGGAAATACATAGTACTCAGTAGCTGCACGTACCCCATTATATTGAGGATTTTAATCACTTAGGCTTGTGAAAATCGGCAGATTATATATTATATATTACTATTTTCGTGTTTCTTGAATGATTCCCTCCAAAATAAAAATAAAATAACCGCGCTCGAGTAAATCCAGGTGACGTTTTTTACAACTTTACAACTCTCCTATTTCTTACTCAGTCGCTAATCTGACGCTCGAGTTTTTCAACTTTTCAATTTTCTTTACTATTCTGATCGGCTGCCCTAAGCGCACTTCCCTACATAAAGAGCTCACATTTGGTAGGGGTACATAGGGTGCAAGATTCCCCCGTCATGTTATTCTGCCTCGCTCTAGTAAATCCCGAAATCTTGGGCTTTCCTACTAGTTTGTTTTCTTATTAAAATTTAATAGAGAACCACTGTAATTATGAGATTATTTAAATATATACATGCCCTCACTTGTGAAAACTCTTTCTAACGTTCTTAGTAGGTACATAGTTTAAACGTCAATCAATCAATCATGTTTTGTATAAGGACCATATTTATTTGAGAAAGTTAAAAATATAAAATAGCTATAAGTAATTTGTTTAAATATTTTTAGACAATGCTACGTATGACCATTCAATAAGTAAACACTATTTTATTGTATATTCTTAGGCCACAATTGCATATGCTGCCACGCTACAGCTATATGTAATGGTTGTACCACGATTGGACCGTGAAAAAACCACTCTCTCACAAAATACCAACGTAAACGCAGCTTGATGCTGCTGCGTCTCGTGTGGTGAATGTAGAGAACCGAAACCCTTTTTACTGCATACAAATCATTCCATCTTAGTCATCAGACGTGACGACACATCTGCATTTTGACTCTTAATCTAGGGTAAATGTAGGTGTCTATGGGCCATAATATCACTTATTATGAGGTGGACTGAGTGAACATTTGTTACTATTATTCTATAAAAAAAATCTACAAAAATAAAAGCGAGTTTTCTTGGTTCTGCCCCTCGTATATATTCGAGTAGTTTTAGTTTTTTTTATTGTAATGAATATTGTGGGTATAAAATATATAATATTTCAAATTAACTTATAATAATGCATCTTCTAAACGTACTGTACGTTACTGTAGGTATTTACCCATATTTCTTGACCCACCCAACAGTTGAAAACGTAACACAAGATATTTATGGAGACATAGAAACAGGAAAAATATACAAGCTCTCGTAAACACCATTAACATCACATAATGTGAGAATTTTATTTTGATGTGGAGAAAATTGGATAGAAAAACTTCTAGGCGTTGTTTCCGTGTCGTATTTTTTGTTGTCGTACTTCCTTGCCACTTCACATTAATGTCCTGTATAATAAAATATATCCCGTATGGTACAGTACACAATGGAAACTCGTAGAAATTCGTTTCAACATAACCCACACAATGTGTATAGTAATAAGATAATTTGATGTAAGCATAATATATCATTTTACCGAAACTTATTTAAGCCGTGGTAGCTCAGGGGCTAAGCGCTTCCTATTATTTTACAGTACGCGAGCAACTCGGTTTTGTCACCACCAGCACAAATGAAATTGTTAAATATAGTGAAAAGAGTGCATGTTTGCTGCATGAAACATGTTTGCATGAAACTGAAAAATATATACATGTATGTATTTCGAACACATGCACCATTTTGTGTATATGGACAATTTCTTGCCTCAAAACCTTCTGAGAAATAGAGGAAGCCCGTATAATTATGACAATAATTTTAACATTAATTTTAAATTTTATTTAGGGATAAATGCATAGATTCATACATAAACTCTTATACCTATCACGCAAAGGGGTAGGCAATAACTATGGACCTCCATTTGGCACAATCCTAAAGACCTCTCGCTTCTTTCACATTTATATTTCTACGCATAAATGCTAGTCATTTATTACATTTTAATTTTGCTCATCCCTAATTTTTTTGTCTATATGCCTCTGTCTTTCATTTCTGCAGCATAAATTTGCTTTTCACATATTGCCTACTCATTTCTGCATCGGCTATTGAACATTAAGAAAAAATCCATTATGATAGTTTATGAAGATATTCCAAAAGTAAATTCAATCATCCCTTCATTGCTCATTAGCTCTGTCGATATTGAATGATTAGCGGTTACAGAAAATAACGTTCAATATTTCATTCAATTGAATGCGCTAGGTAAAATGCTTTTAAGCTAAGTGTACATAAAAGAACATTGCGCCCGAGAGCTTTCCACTGGTCGATGGGCTATTGCGGTAATTTTTATTCAAAGCCGGTTTCAAGCCTCCGATAATGGGTTATTGTACTTACATATAACGTTTCCATATTGGCATAACTTTATCGATAGGCAAAGGTTTTTGTTCTTTTTCCATCCATCCGTTCCATTTCAATCTATTAAAAGGCCAGTGCTGAATAAAGTCCTCCCTCATAGACAGCCTAATAGGAAGGAGATATTTGCCGTAGTCACCCCGTGTATCAGGATCTGGGGGCACGGCAGTGCCCCGCCAAGTCGAGCAAAAAAAGCGGCACGGCCGTACCATCTTTTCTCGAAGCAATTCAGGTCATTTTTGACCCCCTATAACTTCGTGGTCAATAAAACTAGAAGCCTGAATTTTCAGTAACCAAGTAAGCATTGTATAGATATGGCATATTTCAAATTTCATTCAATTTGAACCAGTAGTTTAAGAATTGTAACCAGTTAAACTTTCTTAATTTTGTCACTCACTGACTGACCGATCATCAAAACTCTAAGGCACTTCTAGCAGACATAGAAGCTTCAAATTTAGAATGCAATTAGTGTTTAGAGTATAAATCAAGGAAAAACTAAAACATTTGTTAATTTCTGTCCAGTTTTCTAGATACATTAACTGCATAAATAACTTTGTCCCAATCCCTTATAAATATATAGAATTACAAAGTTACATTTGCAGTGAATGAACCAGTGTACTTGTATATGTATTACAGGTGTACATAGGTACGTTGTTAGTACTCAAGAAGTAGAAGGTACTGGAAAGGTAAAAAATTAAGACTATCTTATATACAAAAAGAAATGAGATGCAATTTAAAACATAACTTGTAAAAAAAAACAAGTCTCGCAACTCAGTTCTTCTACCGTAAAAAGTTGTGAGATCCATGTAATACCAAGTCGGTTAATTTATTCAGTTCCTACTTAAGGGTCCTTCTGTTTTAAGTTATTACGTAATTACCTAACCTAACAACATTTTATAGTGACCATATCAATTTTAAAAGTCTTTTATATTTTCAATATATAGATTTACTTGGAAATCGCATTAAGCAATCTAATTTAATATAATACGTATTACTTGTGAGATACATTGTGGTTTCATGCGATGGCCAAGTCAATCTATATATTTAAAACATAAAAGACTTTTAACATTGATATGGTCACTATAAAATGTTGTTAGGTTAGCTAATTACGTAATAACTTAAAACAGAAGGACCCTTAAGTAGGAACTGAATAAATTAACCGACTTGGTATTACATGGATCTCACAACTTTTTACGGTAGAAGAACTGAGTTGCGAGACTTGATTTTTTTACAAGTTATGTTTTTAATTGCATTAAGTTTTTATCATAAAAATTCTGCTGCTTTTCGCCTGGCTCAATTTTGCTCTGTCACCTATTACGACACTTGCTATAGAATGTGGCGAAATGAATATACTCGTACTTACACCGTGTAGCAGCCAGACTAATCAACCCTAAACGGGAATAAATAATATATACTCTGCTGCTACCATAACGCGGAAGGCGAAGATAAAAAACATTTATTTCCTAACTATCCCCGGCTACTGAGATACTGCGGACTGCATATAGATAATTTGACGTTCTTATAAAGAAACAAGAAGCAGCCGCAAATATCATTCAGCGCCACATTGTCTTCATACACCGTTATCGTCACGTATCCGTCGACCAATTGTGAGCCGTATCTTCAAAGCCGCAGCTCGCTTCTTCTTGCTGTTCCGGAGATGTGTTCCACGCCGCCGCCGCTCACCGACTACGCGCGCGCACTTTTTTTTCGCGCCCGAAGCAAATATGGGCAACCCTCAAGAAAGCGGGGGAGGGAGGTTGAGAATGCTCATAGCATACCACGCCGCCGGCTACGTGGTTATATGGTGACTTTTACCCACTAAACCCAACCTTTTAGGAACTGGCTTAACGATCTAACTAGAGATCTCTAAGCCGTATACGAACGCGACCCTCCTTGGCAGAAAGGAGGGCGCAGCGCGCGCACCGATCTGCATGACTTTTATAGCCCGGTCCAGCGACGTAGCTTCGTGAACATAACACGAGTCTCACGCCGGGAAACGAAACGTACATAATAGTTGTATATTTTGATTAATTTTCATTGGTCGTAATGTAAGAATTATAATTGGCTAGGGAAAATAAAAATTGTTACCATTGGTAAACCAACACCGCAGCTAGCCATATAAATATAGGCAAGGTTAACGAAAATATATTCCATTCCATATTCATACTCCAATCGGCTTTACATAAACAGTAGTTTCATTTCTCCACCTTAAACCACTCGGAGTCTGTTAATAGTGGACCGCTCTTCTCCGCTATTACAGTGGTGACCTGTACGAACACCGCGTAGGAAGCCCGTGGCGAACACCGAGGAGGAAGATCCCGGTACGAGCACCAAGAAGGAACACCCTGCGACGTACCACCATTACAGTGTAGTAGTACGAACACCGAGAAGGAAGACTTCAGTATATATGAAATCAGTGTAATCAAGCCGTCATTATGGAGCAAGAGGCAAACACATATACATCAAACCCGGTCAAGGAACCAGAAATCGCCGGTATATCTCTATCGTTGAGAATACCACCGTTTTGAAGAGACAAACCACGACTTTGGTTCGTCAGTTTTGAAGCCGCAACGAATGGTTTAAAGAAGAGCCAAGCGCAACTAGCACAGATGGTGATAGCCCAACTTGAGAAGCAAGACATCGAACAAATTTCAGATCTGTTGTACAACCCACCAGCAATCGACCAGTATAATTCACTGAAGGATTTTCTGATCTACGCATATGAAGAATCCGACAGTCGCTAGCTACAGAAACTTTTATCAGAAATAGAACTTGGAGACCAGAAGCCCACACAACTCCTACGCAAAATGCGTACTTTGGCGCGAGATAAAGTTTCGGATTCAACGCTACGGCTAATGTGGGTAAACCATCTACCACCACATATTCGATCGGTAATAGCAGTCAGCGAAACATTCAGCACGCAGACGAAGCTCGACGAACTCCTGGCGGACAAGATGATCGAAAACAGCAATAGCTCACACATATCGATGATCGAAAGCACTTCAACAAAGGCCAATGATACCCAGTTTCTTCTCGAAGAAATTCGGAAGCTATCATTCGAAGTTGCCGCACTCAAAGCTTCCCAGCATCACACCTTTTACCAGCAACAATACAACCAGCGCAATCAGCAACACCGAAGATCACCTTTTCGTCGCAACCGCTCTGCAAGTAGAAGTCGAACAAGCTCAAGAATAAGATCCCCTTACTGCTACTATCATCGACGTTTCGGGTTCGAGGCAAGAAAATGCACAACACCGTGTACATTCAAAAATGAAAATACGAAGGCGCTCGAACTAACTAATACGCTCAATGCGTGGGATCCAGCGTAACAGCAAAGTACTACCGTCTTTTCGTCATCGATAAAAAAGCAAGCTTACTTTCCTTATCGTCACCGGAGCAAATATCTCAGTGTTACCGCCGAAACAAAGGCAGAAGTTGAAGCCACTGGATTTTCAACTCTATGCAGCAAACGATACATGATTCCAACATATGGATAAAAAACAATGGAACTTGATTTAAACCTACGCCGACCATTCAAATGGAGATTTATCGTCGCTAAAGTCAGCAAACCAATCATCGGTGCTGATTTTCTTCAACATCACCAGTTGATCGTCGACATCAAAAATAGAAGAATCATCGACGGGAAAGCCAATCTTGCATCTCAGTCTTTTGTCCAAGCAACCTATCTGCCCACAATAAGAAGCATAGATGTTCAACAACCGTATCAAAATATCCTCGAAAAATACCCTGGTATCACAAGAATAACTTCAATGAAATTAACACCGAAGAACGACGTTGAGCATTTCATCGAAACCAATGGACCACCACTTCATTGCCGTGCACGTCCAATCGCACCACACCTATACGAGCAAGTTCGAAAGGAATTCGAAAACATGATTGAGCAAGGAATATGCCGTCCAAGCAAAAGTCCTTGGTCATCACCACTTCACACTGTACCGAAGAAGAACAGAGAATTACGAGTTTGTGGAGATTATAGAAGACTGAATTCTATTACCACTCCTGACCGCTACCCAATACCGCGAGTCAGGGATTTCACTCATCAACTATCAGACAAGACTATATTCTCCACCATCGATCTAAATCGAGCTTACCAACAAATAAAAATACGCGATGAAGACATAGAGAAGACATCAATAATTACCCCAATGAGATTATTCGAATTCCCAAGAATGATCCCGGGATTAAAGAACGGAGGTCAAACTTTCCAAAGATTCATACACGAAGTACTTCATGGACTGGATTTCGTTTTCGCATTTATTGATGATCGCCTTGTTGTAAGCCCTGATAAAGAAACGCACGAAACCCATCTACGCACCGTGCTACAGCAATTAGAAGACAACGGAATCACAATCAACCCTTCGAAATGTATATTTGGACAGCAAGAATTTCAATTTCTTGGCTTCACCGTCAGCAAGGAAGAAATCAAACCGCCTGCCGAAAAAGTCAGAGCAATCATCGATTATGCGAAACCTAAAACTTTCAAAGAGCTAAGGCGTTTTCTTGGGATAATAAATTTTTACAGAGAACACGTACCTAAAGCCGCTGAAATTCAAGCACCACTTCACGCCTACCTTCACAACACGAAGAAAAAAGATAAAACGTCAATCGAATGGAACGATGAAGCCACGAAGGCATTTGAAGCTTGTAAAGTTGCGATCCAAAATGCAGCATTACTCGCTCACCCATCACATGAAGCACCCCTTACTACGTACCCGTTCTCCAACAATACAGCAATGGGAAATGGCAACCACTTGGCTATTTTTCGAAGAAGTTCTCCGATACTCAACGTAACTACAGTACATTCGACCGAGAGCTACTCGCTATTTACATGGCTATCAAGCACTTCAGAAAAACGTTCGAGGGTCGAAACCTGATCGTTTTTACCGACCACAAGCCATTAACATATGTACTTCCAAAGAAACCATCACTATCGGAAACACCACGAAAAGCAAGACAACTTATTTTCATAAGTGAATTCACGAACGACATACGTCACATCAGTGAAAAGGACAACATAGTCGCCGACGCACTCAATCGTGAACCAATCGACAGTGTAACGTGCCCTACATCAAACGACTATCATAAGATAGATATTTTAACAGTGGTAGAGCCACGCGGCAGCTTTGCTGTCGCACGTATGGGCCGGCTCAAACCGGGGTGGTACCACGACCTCACAGAATACCGGCGTGAAGTGGAAGCTCTGCTTCCGCGTTTCGTCTGGTGCGTGCAGGTGGCCGGAGGCCCAAATCCCCTCCCCATCAACATGGTAGCGGAATTAAATGATAGACTACCCCAGGAGGGTACCAGCACCCCTGGAGAATCCCTCGCTGAGCATCCACGACCATGTTTCTCCACTTCTGAGCGTGGGTGCTCAGGCTGCCCCCGCGTATTCTGGGGGAGGGGCAATATTCCGCTCAAGACTAAAACTGCTCGGGGCAAACGGAGCAACAAGACCAAGGCGACCCCTGCCACGCTGTCCGTGAATTTCTGCAATATCAGGGGACTTCACTCTAACCTAAACGCCGTCCACTACCATCTCGAGACGGCGAGGCCGGCTCTGCTCTTTCTGACCGAGACGCAGGTGTCCTCTCCGGCTGATGTCTCGTATCTCTTCTGCCCGGGGTACAAACTGGAACACTCCTTTGTGCCTCGGGCTGGAGTTTGCGTTTACGTCAGAGAGGACATCTGTTCTCGACGCCTCGGCAGACTTGAAGGTACGGACCTGTCCATCCTTTGGCTACGCGTAGACAGCGACGACCATCCGCGCGTCTACGGGTGCCTCTATAGGTCCCATAGCGGTAATGCCGAAACAGACCGACTCTTCGACCACGTCCAAATGGCTGCAGATTCGTTGCTACAGCAGATCCCCTCCGCAGAGATCGTGATCCTCGGCGACTTTAACGCCCATCACGCCGAATGGATCGGTTCACGTTTAACCGATCATGCGGGGAGATCTGTTCATGATTTTGCCTTGGCATATGGTCTGACACAACTGGTTACTTCGCCCACGCGGATTCCAGATGTGGAGGATCATGCACCTTCCCTGTTGGACCTTCTGCTGACCTCTCACCCGGACGGATATCAGATTTCCGTCGACGCCCCTTTAGGCTCCTCGGACCATTGTCTTGTCCGGAGTGTGGTGCCACTCACGCTGAAATCGCGGTTGCATTCTGCAGGCTGCCGACGTGTTTGGCACTATAGGTCAGCCGATTGGGATGGGATGCGGTCTTTCTTTGCATCCTACACTTGGGGGCGGGTTTGCTTCTTGCCGGACGATCCCAACGTTGTTGCGGATTCTGTCGCTGATGTGGTACTTCAGGGTATGGAACTTTTTATTCCTTCCTTTGTGGTGCCCATTGGAGGCAAATCTCAGCCATGGTTTGGTCGCTCCTGTAAAATAGCATTATGCTATAAGCAGGAGTGCTACCGAGCCTGGGCTAACGCATAAGCGTCCAGGGATGTAAACACCAGCGCTCTAAAAAAAGAAGTATAATTCCGCCTCTAGGTCCTTCAAAAGAGTCATTGCCAAGGCAAAGTCAGAGCACATAGGCAGAATTGGCGAGAGACTAGTTCGTCTTCCTTCTGGAATCCGTGCATTCTGGTCTCTCGCCAAGGCTGTCCAGGGGAATTTCTGTCAGCCATCTCTTCCATCTCTGCACAGGGAGGACGACTCACTGGCCCACACCGCAAAGGAGAAAGCCGATCTTCGAGGCTCTTTCTTTGCGTCTAACTCGACTCTCGATGACGGGGGGAGTACGCCGCCAACCATCCCGCGGTGTGAGTGCTCCATGCCGGAAATGCAGTTCACTCAGCGCTCGGTTCGCAAAGCACTCCTCTCCCTGGACATCCATAAGTCGAGTGGGCCTGATGGAATCCCCACAATTGTGCTGAGGACGTGTGCTCCAGAGTTGGCACCGGTTTTAACGCGTCTTTTCCCGTACTCCTACTCCCTAGGCGTAGTCCCAAAATCATGGAAGACGGCTTTCGTCCACCCGATCCCTAAAAAAGGTGACCGCTCAGACCCGTCCAACTACCGGCCTATCGCCATCACCTCCTTGTTCTCCAAAACAATGGAGTCCATTGTAAACTGCCAGCTCATGAGGTACCTTGAGGATCACCAGCTGATTAGTGACCGCCAATACGGTTTTCGCCGTGGTAGGACAGCTGGTGATCTTCTGGTCTACCTAACTCACAGATGGGCGGAGGCAGTAGAGTCCAAGGGGGAGGCATTGGCCGTTAGTTTGGACATTGCGAAGGCCTTCGATCGGGTTTGGCACAAAGCGCTTCTTTCGAAGCTCCCCTTCCTATGGGCTTCCCGAGAAATTGTGCGATTGGATCACCAGTTTTCTTGCGGATCCGAGCATCAAGGTCGTTGTAGACGGTGCAAGCTCCGATTGCAAGCTTATTAATGCTGATGTTCCACAGGGCTGCGTGCTATCGCCAACGCTGTTTCTTCTGCATATCAATGATATGTTGCAAACCCGTAGCATTCATTGCTATGCAGATGACAGCACTGGTGATGCTCTTTACACCGGCCGAGCCAATATTTCTCGGGAAAACGTCTCTGAGAGCCGGGACAAACTTGTGTCTGAAATCGAGTCTCTGCTGGACAGAGTCTCGGATTGGGGGCGACTAAATCTAGTCCAGTTTAACCCCCAGAAGACACAAGTTTGCGCGTTAACCGCTAAAAAGAACCCCTTTGTCGTATCCCCTCAGTTTCAAGGCCCTCCCCTTGTTGCCTCAGCCAGTATCGGAATCCTCGGCGTCGACGTATCGAGTGACGTGCAGTTTCGTGGTCACTTGGAAGGGAAGGCCAAATTGGCCTCTAAAAAAGCTTGGCGTGCTCAGCAGAGCGGGACAGTATTTCATGCCGGCACACCGCCTGCAACTTTACAAGGCGCAGGTTCGGCCGCTCATGGAATACTGTTCCCATCTCTGGGCTGGGGCTCCCCAGTACCAGCTCCTTCCACTTGACCACATCCAGCGCAGAGCGGCTCGAATCGTCGACGACCGAGTGCTTTCCGATCGGCTCGATTCACTGGCGCTTCGAAGAGATGTTGCATTTCTTTGCGTATTTTATCCCATCTATCACGGGGAGTGCTCTGAGGAATTGTTCGGATTAATCCCAGCCGCCAAATTTCATGAACGCACTACACGGCAAACGTCCCGATACCATCCACACCATCTGGATGCTTGGCGGTCCACCACTGTACGTTTCAAAAGGAGTTTTCTTCCGCGTACAACCTCTGTGTGAAATAATTTACCACCGGTGATTTTCCCGGACCGATACGACCTGGGGACCTTCAAGAAAAGAGCTTACTCCTTTCTAAAGGGCCGGCAACGCACCTGCAATTCCCCTGGTGTTGCGGTTGATCATGGGCGGCGTTAGTCACTTAACATCAGGTGAGCCACATGCTCGTTTGCCCCCTCTTCTATAAAAAAAAAGATAGCCGCAGCACAAGACAGAGATAGTGACAATATAAAACATCTATCGAAGCAAGGTAGCTTGTCCATCAAGCAAGTTACAATGCCAATGACGCATCTAACTATATACTGTGAAGCCTCAACGACAACCATGCGACCATACCTACCAAAAGAATGTCGTCGCGAAGTTTTCAATGCACTGCACAACATCTATCATCCAGGTGTTAGAACAACAAGAAAACTCATCACTGAAAAATTCTTTTAGCCTTCAATGCAAGTGGATGTTGGAAACTAGGCGAAGCAATGCATTCAATGCCAAAAATGCAAAGTACAAAGGCATACATCAAGTAGCCTAGCTAAATTTCCACCCACGGAGAGATTCGAACACCTGCAAGTCGACATCGTCGGACCATTACCTACTTCACCGCAAGGACATCGTTACCTCGTAACAATGTTTGACAGAACAAGATGGCCAGAAGCAATACCTACCGATGATACTTCAGCCGAATCCGTCGCGAAGATAATTTATGAAAATTAGATTACTCGTTTCGGATCAACCAAAACCATCACAACGGATCAAGGAAGAAACTTCGAAAGCAACCTATTCCTCAAACTTCTTCAAACTATGGGAATACAGAAGACACGTACAACAGCATACCATCCTCAGTCAAACGGAATAATCGAACGATGGCATCGTACATTGAAGACCGCACTCAAAACTCGTTTATCTCAACATACAAAGTGGATTGATGAACTACCTACAGTGCTACTCGGACTACGAGCAACACCGCGTGCAGACACTAGTCTTAGCGCCACTCAGCTAACCTACGGCTGCAGCATAAGACTGCCGTGTGACTTCTTCAGTTCAGCAGCGTCAAACAAACAAGAAATGGATTACGATTTCATAACTGAACTTCGAGAATCAATCAACAAAGCCTTATCGTCGAAATGCACAGAAATGCAATCACACAGAAATAATAAATCCGTATTCATTTACCAAGATTTGAAAACATGCAAGCAAGTTTTTGTAAGAAACGACGCAGTGAAAAAACAATTTCAACCTACCTACGATGGTCCGTATAAAGTATTAGAGAGAAATAGCCAGACTTTTAAACTACAAATACCCGGAAGGAAATCTACGATTATATCGATCGACCGAATAAAGCCTGCCTATATTAATAAGCTTGAAAATTCATTATCTACATCAAACCAGTTGAAACCCATTTTAAAAACTACGAGATGCGGGCGAGTTGTCAAGCCTCCGGTACGCTTTCGCTAGGGGGAGAGTGATGTAGCAGCCAGACTAATCAACCCTAAACGGGAATAAATAATATATACTCTGCTGCTACCATAACGCGGAAGGCGAAGATAAAAAACATTTATTTCCTAACTATCCCCGGCTACTGAGATACTGCGGACTGCATATAGATAATTTGACGTTCTTATAAAGAAACAAGAAGCAGCCGCAAATATCATTCAGCGCCACATTGTCTTCATACACCGTTATCGTCACGTATCCGTCGACCAATTGTGAGCCGTTTCTTCAACGCCGCAGCTCGCTTCTTCTTGCTGTTCCGGAGATGTGTTCCACGCCGCCGCCGCTCACCGACTACGCGCGCGCACTTTTTTTTTCGCGCCCGAAGCAAATATGGGCAACCCTCAAGAAAGCGGGGGAGGGAGGTTGGGAATGCTCATAGCATACCACGTCGCCGGCTACGTGGTTATGTGGTGACTTTTACCCACTAAACCCAACCTTTTAGGAACTCGGCTTAACGATCTAACACGTACGAACGAACCTTAGGGGCGGGCGCCCAAAAACCCCGCGAAAACACACAATAACGAAAATATATTCCATTCCATATTCATACTCTAATCGGCTTTACATAAACAGTATTTTCATTTCTCCACCTTAAACCACTCGGAGTCTGTTAATAGTGGACCGCTCTTCTCCACCAATACACACCGCCTTTACACGGTTCTTTTGTCACGATAAAAAGATCTTAAAGTCAACAATATACATACTTATCCCCCTTTACATGAAATGGAATCTAGAAAAACTAGAAATTCATGCATTTTTGAAGAAGTGCATTGTTTTTTGTCTAGCCAGTAAATAGTTCGAAAAACGTTTAGCGATATTCGGTGGTAAAGGATAACATCGTGGAGGAAACCTGCATGTTTTAAGAATAGAATTTCTTTAGATATGCACAGTAAGCTTGTCTACAACAGTGGATAAGGTATTAATTTTAGTTTTACACTTAAGAATAATAAAGTTACTGCAGCTGGACAGGGATTCCTCCGAAAGAAAATAAATAACCGGGACCAAGCCTGCTGAATCAGCGAAAACAGTACCAGAAGTCATTTGCTAATTTTGTCGTCAATAATCGTGATATTTTACACTATATATAATATACAGTATGTTTATGCCAACATAAAACTAAGACCATAAGATTTATCTAAAATTTTACAAAATTTACAGATCTTCATTGAAGATAATATCGAATATATTTTGTCATGCCGCTTTAACCGTGTATTTCTACGTGGTAGATTCAAAGTGCATCACTGTCGAGTGTTCGTTGTTTTTTTTTTATAGGAAAGGAGTGACAAGCGAGCACACAGTCCACCTGATGGCAAGTGGTTGCTGTGACCCATAGACATCTACATCTATCCTCGTTTGCGAATCGAAATGAAGATGCGTTGTCAGCCTTGAGGACTAAGATGGAATGCCTCTTTTCCAGTAAAAAGGGTCTCCGGTTCTCTACACTCACCATACGAAACACAGAAGCATTAAGCTGCTATTTGACGCTGGTATTCTGTGGGAGCGTGGTCTTTCCCCGGTCGAGCCGACCCATTCGTGCTACAACTATACAATTAATATAGTTGCAGCATGGCTCTACCACGTAAAATACCACGTGTTGTACATTGTTGTGTAGATTTTTGGATTTTTTTTAAGCTAAGAACAGTTTTTTATATAATAAAATTGTTATGATAGTTTTTGTGTGAATATAATTTATCTTTTTACGTAAATAATTTCGAGTAATATATAGAAATAATAGTAATTTTCACGCTAATGACATCAGCTTGGTATGTAGTTATCAAAATAAAAAAAGTTTTTTTGTAATGATTAATCTATTGAATAACTTAATTTCTTTAAACTATAGAATAGAAAATTTTGTATAAATTCTATAATGCCAAACTTCTTTGTAGAAAAGTAGTCTATAAATATAAGTTTTTATGCCACGCGTCTGTCAAATCCCGAGCAGTCGCATGCGACCGCACCCACACACAGCACTTTAAACCATGAAAACTTATTTTTTATAGACTACTTTTCTTTAAAAAAGTTAGGCATTATAGAATCTATACAAAATTATCTATTCTGTAGTCTAAACAAAAGTCAGTTACTCTATGAATTTTTTTTAATCTACCGTATAACTGCGCCATTTTCGTGTGGTCGGCAAATGTAGTAATTTACAGGAGAATAAAAATAAAATATATGCTAAATTTCTGCACCCTATCTGTTTAGGAGGTCAACTTGGGATGGTAACCATGACAAAAAGAAAGACATCTCAAGAATATTTTTGAATGCACTAAATGCGGTCAATACGTTAGGCGTAAAACGGAGACCAGGTTGCTGCACCATATTCTAAAACACTTTGTACTAGAGAATTATACAGGTATACCATACTTTTCGACCTTTTAAGCCGCTTGGTGTTTTGCGGGACAAAACTCAGCATTTTACCACCCCTCATAAGAACATAATTATAGTCCTCGCAAAAACTTAATTTATCATAAAAAATTACACCTAAGTCCTTAGCTTGACTCGGCCTGTTAAGTTTTAGGCCATTAAGTCTCTTGTATCTAGTAAAAGACAATAAAATCCAAAACATTAATTAATATTTAAATACATATAATTATCGGTACAACATCTCGCCACGGTTCCGATATCCGTTTGTAATGCTTCAGCGTCTTCAAGGGTAGCCACTTTGGAGATTTTTTTTAAATCATCAGCATATAGTAGACTGGGACATTTTGATTGTGCAATAAGGTCTTTTAGAAAGGCTATCAATAGCAAAGGCCGAGAATCGAGCCTTGTGGGGTACCTGAGGTAACAAAAACTGGGTTGGATATTTCACCCTTGAAAGCCTCCAGCTGACTCCTTGGAGAAAAATATATATACGATTCGACCCACCTAAGCAGCGATCAATGTATACACATTTTACAAAGCTTTCGACGAAGGAGAAAATGGTCAAATTTGTCAAAATTCTTGGGGAAGTCGGTATAGATAAAATTTACCTGAACATTTTTAGCAAAATTACAACATTAATAGATTTTTTTATATTCTAGTAAGTTGGTGATAATAGCTTTATTTTTAACAAAACTTTGTTGGTTGGTTGACAAGAGAGGCTTTATTTGGTTATAAATGAGCTGACACAACAGATTCGAAAAATTTCGCGCAGCAAGACAGTTTAATGATAGGTGTATAATTTTTGCAAATAGCTCTATATCAACTTTTGAAAATAGGGACTAAGTAAACCATCTTATATCGGTCTGGGAAAATTCCTTAACTGAGTGATTAGTTTAAAAGTATACATAGTGGCAAACTGATTTCATTTACGCAGATCGTGATGAAAAATAGAGGTATTTTATCCGGCCCAGCTACTTTGGAAGAGTCAATGCTTTTATTTACATTAATAATTTCCTCAACAGTAACTGAGACTGAAGCTAGTGTACTGTTGACGGCTACATCGATAGAG
This sequence comes from Parnassius apollo, assembly GCA_907164705.1. Taxonomy (NCBI): domain Eukaryota; kingdom Metazoa; phylum Arthropoda; class Insecta; order Lepidoptera; family Papilionidae; genus Parnassius; species Parnassius apollo. Next base: position 1,696,042 of record CAJQZP010001153.1, read on the forward strand.
TTAGATTAGAAGAGTTCAACTGAATAGTAATCCAAATGTCTTCCGGGTGAGTTTCCCATAACTGTCGACGAAAAACATTTTTTTGAATAGGCATTGCAACTCCGTCGCCGTCCTTTTTATATTACTTGTAGTTTGTCCATTCCTACGGAAAACGTGATATTACAAATGAATTTCGCAGTTACAAATAATAAGAATAATAATACGTCAAGGCGTAGGGAAGTGACGACCCCATCGTCCGCTGACGTAACAGTTACGCGACAAAACTGCTACGTCGGCGCAGTCAGTCTGCGCCCTGCCAAGAGGTTTGAGCGCCGTGCCTAGGCAAAATTGTGGGTGCAAAGGTCCGTTTGTGCATATGACCAAACCACGAAACGGTGCCGGGCTTGGGCGTCTCCCGTTATTTAGTGCCCATAAAATGGATGATGACACAGACCGCAGTGGCAGTTTGCCGTATTATTAGCGCCAAACTTCCCATGGCTGGACGCGCTACTAGACAAAGTAACGCCATCCCAGCCTGGAGAAAAAGAATCGAGGACCGTATCGCAAAGGCAAGGGCCCTTATATGCAGACTGACAAGCTTCAGGTCGGGTAATAATAGACCGAGGATTGTGCGCACCGGCTGGGACAAACTGCCGCCGCATAAACTAACATAATATCACGCAGAAACTAACGGAGCGCATGGACGACCTGAAGCAAAAGATCTCTGCTTGGGAGAAGCAGATTCGACGATTTACCAAGAGGTCAAGGCGGTTCAACCAGAATCGTCTCTTCCAGAGTGATCAGAAGAGGCTCTATAAATCATTGGAGTGACCAAAGGTATGTGGAGCGGGCCAAGGACCGGATCAGGCTGACATTATCGCATTTGGCGTGACCTGTGGTCAGAGTCCGTAAACCACAGCGAGGGCCCATGGATGGAAGTAGTGGCGAGCCAGGGTGCGAGTGTTACGCCTATGGACCCCATCACCATAATGCCGGAAGACGTGGCTGATGCGGGCACCGAACTGAAAAAGTCCGGGGTTCGACTGGCTGAATCGTTACTAGCTGAAGGGATTCATATTGTGTCACGCTGTGCTCGCCCGACAGTTTCAAGAGGCTTTCTACCAGAAGTCGCTCCCGAGCCTCTTCACTACTGGGATCACTCACTTGGTTCCTAAAGATCAGGATACCGAAGACCCGAGCATAAGACCGACGCATAACACCTAGATAAGACACTGACATCCATTTTGAGCGCGAGAATCACTCGTCACCTGGAGCTAAACCAGGTAATGTCACGTTCTCAAAATGGATATCGAGGCGGTGGTCGTGGAACCAAGGAACCACTCCTCATTGACGCGGTCATAGGCAAAGTGGTGAAACGCAACCGTCGGAACTTCTCTGCCGCCTGGATAGACTACAGAAAGGCGTTCGACTCGGTGCCCCATACATGTCTAAAGAGGTTCCTTGAGCTTTACAAGATTGACTGTATAGTTAGAGACTTCTTTGAGCAGTGTATGGGGCAGTGGAGTACGATCCCTTGTCATCTGGGCGAGCGGATTGTAGTGTATGTGCCTCCACCCTACTAGCATATGTTAATATATGTACTTAGTCTTAGGTTTAAGTGACAGTATAATTAAAGTCTTGAGTAGAGAAACACGTCTTCCTTTCATTTACCAACCGTTCAACATTACATGGCGACCCTGCCAGGCGGTGCGCGGCGACAAGGCACGCGCACCGCCGCGGCCTGCACAAATAGTTAAAGAAACATGGAAAAATAAATATAAAACTAAAGGACAATTTTCAACTATTGAATTGACACTACCGGATGTGACAAGTAAGCCGAAACGGAGACATAAGAAGAGGCGACAAGGTTATTATTTATTTAAGGAGATATGCTAATAAAACCTATTAGAAAAAGAAGAAAAATGTTACGGAAAAAAACGGGAACGATCAACTTCAGAAACAAATATTATGACAGCTTCAAATATTACATGAAGATTAAACGAATTAGATGGTGAGACCACAAATTTAAGAAAAATAGAAGAAACTTCCTGCAAGCCTTAACCGATAAGAAGATAGAAAAATTGAGCCGAAAAGAACAAATTATGAGGTAACTTCGCACCTATGTGATTTTAATTCTATTTCAAACTTTATTTAACAATTTAAGATTGGTTTTTTTTTTGCCATTATGTTTTTAAAGTTGCATATTAAATATTCTGTATTTTACATATAATTAAGTTGAAATTAGTTATCAGATTATTCACAATATACTTTATTATCCAATAATTTATTACCTACAAAGCACTTATGTGGCACTTCTATTAAGGCGCCAGACCAGACTTTATATTCTCATTTATGAAGTTATAGTTTTGTATTATTTTTTACTGTGTCCTGCCAAACAATTAATGAAATAATAAAATAATAGATTCCAATTTTACGCACTTGATTTAAAATAACACTGTGATACATTTCGTTGATTTTTTTTTTCTCGAATCCAAATTTTAAAGGGTTAGAAACATTTCACTATCATTATAAGTTTTAATTTTTTTTAAAGGCATTAAATCTTAAATTTATATAATAACTTATGTAAAATATAAAAAACTTCCTTTTAAATGTTTGAATAAATTATTGTATCATTGTGTAAAGGTGATAACTCTAATAATGTGATTTTCAATTATTCTGTTTATCATCTATGTTACCATGTTTTTTTCTATAAAAAAAACATGGTAACATAGATGATAAATTTAAACTGAACACAGCAACATGCAACACATTAACAGGTGTAGGATAAATCATAACAACATTGTAATAGCGATAAAAAATAATAAGTATAGGAAAATAAATGAGTAAATGATAATAGTATTGTTACAGAGATGAAAATAATAAATAAATAACAGTGTAAACAGGAATAAAGTAGTTAAGAGAGGTTTTAATAATAATGGTTCAAAAAAAAAGTTAAACACCGACAAAGAAAATTTATTGATAAGAATGTTATCTCATTTGTACAAAAATTAGAAAGCATGTAATTGGTATGAGGAACGGAAGAACGTTCGAACGTGTAAATACGAATGATTTAGTTACTAAGTTTTGTCAATATTGGACTGATCACCCAAATATTGATGATACTTAAAAACTGTGCGACTTGAAATGTGTGAGAATGATGCAAGTTAGTATATAGAAGTGGGGCACGAAAGTATATAAATAAAGAACAAGGTAATGAAGAAATAAAGAAGGAATAAATATTTATGGCAATAATAAAAATATGACATTGACCAATAAGTAATGGAGAGATATGGGAACGTTCAACACTGGTATAGCGTATAGTCCTCGAGCAGGGTAGTTTCCGTGATTGGACGATGAAATCGGAGTAACGGGTACTAGGGAACAACGCCTTCAGTACAAGTGATGTAACTGAGTTTACTCATATTAGTACTGTTAGGGACCAGAGAAGTCTTAAATTTGTTACCCTTATTAATGGTACATTGAGGTCACATCCTTCGTTGGATCATGGTGCAAACTTAGTTTTCCTCTGTGACAATTGTTGGAGTCCTTTTAATGACTTAAACGTAGACCTCAAGGTTGTGCGCACAACCCAAGGTACATTTTACCTTGATATAAAATAAAAATAAAATATGTACCAATAAAATGAAATGAATGTTACGAAAATGTAATATAATACCCAAATAAATGGGGGGCCCATATTTATAAAGTACCCGCGTGATAAATATCACGAAATAAAATATAAATGAAATGAAATAATACTCCGATTCCCGGTATCTAATAAATAAATAAATATATAAGTGAATAGAGAGAAATAGAGCTAGCTAAAGGTCAAAAATATTAAGAAGAAAAAAAGAAAGTACGTACAAGAATTATGGAAAAAAGGCCTAATAATTGATGACAATACAGGATAATAAGGGGATCCCCGAGCAAATTAAAAAGTGTGATAAATGTATGATAATCTAATAGTGGATAGATGGTTATTTTGCATTTCTATATTAGGACTATTAACGCTACCCAAAATGCTACTAGCAAGTTGCACATATAACAGCTTCAGAACAGGGTTCGATTCGCACAACTACACGTAAACAAATAAAAATATATCATCCCAATATGATAAGTACACTTTCGCGTAAATTTATATAAATTTACGAGATTTTTTCATATTTAGGCACATTGATTCGTATTTACAATGATTCTACTTTAAATATTTTTTTTCTGTTTTACGTTTTCTTATGTAAAATGTGTACAATTTTGAACTACATTTATATAAAGCTTATTATAATCAAGTCCAAAGGTTATCGATACACTATTATTGTAAATTGTATAATGTAATCGTTTTTTTTTTCTATAAAAAAGGCAACGAAAACCTAAAATTGTGTCACCTGCTTGAAATAAAATTGTCTTTTCCAATGTAAATAAATATTTTGTAAAAAAAAAACTTTAGCTGTGTACCTAACAGTGTATAAATTTCTCTTTTTATATAAATTTCTGTCCCAATTAAGATAAACGTATTTCTTAGAAGTAAAAGTAATATTTTATTATTAACAATGCAACTATTTTTAAATATCTGTTCCAAGTTTTAAGGTATATTTTACTTGCATTCATATTATAACATATTATGGAAGTTACTTAATGTTAGGTATGAATCACCACACCTCGTGATCATAGTCCGATGTAATTGCAAACGTAGCCTTATACGTACCTACCTACTTAGAAATTTAAAACGTAGGTGTAACAAACCGCTTACGCGACTGGGATTGCAAGTTGTATTTTGATTCCCGTTATTGCTGATAGCGATGATATTTGCGTTGCATTACATTATGTTTTTTGCTCTTTTCATATTTAAATGAAATGTAATATTATCGGTGTTATATTCATTAAACCTTCAAATCACATGCTTTAACTTTTATAAGTCATTAATTTCTGAAAATATAGTAGAATATTAATGTCTAACCTATTTGTGTGGATCATGAAAGCAATAGTTAAACAAATATAAAGGTATAAATAAATTAAATATAAAGTATATACAATTATGAATACAAATGTGAATAAATATATATAAAGGTAGAGCAGGTACTGCTTAATATGAAATGTAATAGTTTATTTTCAGTTTTATATTGTTTGAACTTTTAAATCATAACTTCTAACTAGAACATATAGTTAATGTAATAAATCTCGAGTGAAAATAAATGTAAAAAAAATATTAATAAGTATATGGTATGATGGGTGGTATGTTCAGGTTAACGTGCAGTTGTGACATTGATTAATATCAAAAATACGACAGGCTTAATGTCGTACGAAATAAAAATGTTAACGAAATAAAATCGCATGCGTATCACGGATTGACTTAATAATATGATTATGTATAACCATGGTATAATCTGATCATGATCATGAGATTATAATTTTTTTTAAATGAAGTTAGTTTTATATTTTGTTTAACTACATTATTTTATTCCAATTAGAAATTATATACATTTAAAGCCTATGTAACATTGTATTTTATTTTAATCTTCAATATTAAAAGATTAAAAATAAATATTAAAAATTATCAATATAAAAATTATTATTATGTTATAAGATTCATGAAAACTAAAATGTAAAAAAAAGTAAATAGAGAACTTTCCTTTTTTTTTAAGTATCGGGGGAGGTGTAGTGTATGTGCCTCCACCCTACTAGCATATGTTAATAAATGTACTTACTCTTAGGTTTAAGTGACAGTATAATTAAAGTCTTGAGTAGAGAAACACGTCTTCCTTTCATTTACCAACCGTTCAACATTACAGGATGTTGGCTGCGGAGAACCACATAAGGATAAGAAGGGGTATCTTCCAGGGCGATTGTCTGAGTCCAATCGGGTTCTGCCTCTCTCTGAACCCCCTTACTACCTTACTGGGGGGCTCCAGGAGGGAATTTCAGCTACGGAAAGGAGGGAGGAGGGACAAAAGTGACTCACCTTTTCTATATGGATGACCTCAAGTTATTAGTCTCCAGTCGCTCCCATCTTATCGAATTGCTAAACATCACTAGTGAATTTAGCAATTCCATTGAAATGGAGCTGGGGACGGATAAGTGTGCGGTCCTCCATGTTGAAAGGGGAAGGGTTGCTAACTCTGAGGGTATAGACTTGTCTATGACCGTCAACTTAAGGACCCTTTCCGAGTCTGAAACATACCGATACCCGGGTATGTCACAGAACATCGGTATCGATGATGCTGGTATGAAACAGTCAATTTGAGACGTGTTTTATGCACGCTTGTCCAAAGTGCTTAACAGCCTTTTGTCCGGTGTGAATAAGACACACGCATATAACGGCTGGGTCATACCTGTCCTCATGTATACCTTTGGCGTACTCAGGTGGACTTAGACCGAACTTAACGCCCTGGATAGAAAGGACCGCACTATCATGACGTCCCATAGGATGCATCATGCGAGATCGTCGATAATGAGGCTGTACTTGCCGCGAAAGCATGGTGTGCGTAGTTTTCTGAGCGCGCTCACTATGCATCATTGCGAAGTGTGCAGCCTGCGTCATTATTTCCTGGCTAGATCGGTAGATCCATTCTATTATGACGTTATCTCTAGTGATAAAGGGCTTACCCCTCTATCCATAGCCAACGAGCAATGGCAGGACCCAGCAGTGCTTAGCATTTCCGACCGGGAGACCGTATGGAAGGAGAAGGAGCTCCACGGGAGGTACTACAGGGCTATACATGAGCCCTTCGTAGATACAATCACCTCCCTCAACTGGCTACGTTTCGGTGAACTATTCGGGGAAACCGAGTGTTTTGTCTGTGCAATACTGGATCGGGTTATTAAGACCAAAAACTATCGGAGATACATCCTAAAGGATGGCACTGTCGACGTCTGTCGAGCTTGTCGCCATCCCGGGGAGTCACTTAGACATGTCATCTACGGTTGTTCAGCGCTTTCTTACACTGAGTTTTTGCACAGACACAACCTAGTAGCCAGAATTCTACACCAGGAGCTCGGTTTGAAATACGGTCACGTGGATCGGAAATTGCCGAATTACACGTACTTGCCGGAAGCCTTGCTCGAAAATGACCGCGCCAGGCTCTACTGCCCTCCTCGATACCGCCCGCATTGTCTGTTTTTTTACCTTTCCTCCTAACCTCTACCTAGTTTGGTCTCCCTTGCTGATGTCTTCCATCTGGTTGTATCTTTTAAGCTATTGCATAGCTTCTATCGCGGGCCTTGAGTGCGGGAAAATCCAGAAATTTCGTAACGAAAAAACCTTACGCTCTCCGACGGGCACGGAGGTGTGGTTTGAAGGCCGTGCATTGTCTAACGATGGTCTAACGTCGTTTCTTTTCCTCAGTCTTCGACACGGTGTTTGTGTATAAAGTGTTTTGAAATTTTGAATATGAATGAACAAAGTGCATTTATTATTAATGAAGAAAGTCACGAAAAAATAGTGAAAGAAAATGAGTGAGTACTCTATATACATACCTACATTTTATTATTATCACAAATGCAGTACTAATTTTGAATTGAAAATATAATACTGCTATAAAGATAACCTAAATTTTTGATATTAAAATGAGCGATATTAAAAGTAGCCCTCTTTATATACACACAAACACTCATACGCGTATAGTTTAAATTCTCAATTTAGATTCTCAATATGTATATATATACTCGATTAACCGGACAAATTGTTGCCGTTAGGGATTCGGATAATAGAAAATCCGGATGATCGAATGTATGAAGAAAAGCGGGTTTTGTGCATTTGTAGTACATATGTACATACATAATGTTATGTGTTTATTAAAAACACCAATTTCAACGAAAATAAATGTTTATTAAGAAATTATTATTTTTTAATAAACATTGATTAAATTCCATGAAGAGATATAAATCTATAAATAAATATAATAAATAAATAAATTTATTCACAAGAAATATGGTACAAAGATGTTCTTATAAAAATAATAATGATTCACATATTTCACCAATTTTGGTATATGAAAACTTATTTACTAATTAACTTATGGTTAAAATATACAAAAATTTAAGTAAAATTAAACATCCATCACTTTACAATCTAAATATTAATCGTTTAAAACACAATCAGATAAGAAACAGCATTTTACAGTCAATAGAAACGTTCTTTTATTTTTAGCAGTTCATTTACCGAATAAAACTGTTTTTCTAAAAGCCACTTTAATAAATTACGTCTAAATCGATTATAATCGAATTGCCTTATTTCATTTGGGATTTTATTAAACACTTGAATAGCCATCACATAGCAATTTTTTGAATACAGGCTAGTTTTTAATGAAGGTAAAATAATTTTATCTGGGTATCTGGTACTATATGTTACTGTATCCTTTAATCTAGTAAAAAACTGAGGATACTTTTTTACGAATATTGAAAGTTCAAAAATGTACATGGATGGTAGCGTAAGAACACCCAATTCTTTAAACAGTGGTTTGCAAGAAACTAGTGGCCCGACACCGCAAATTGCTCGTATACAGCGTTTTTGCGCTATAAAAGCACGGTTTATATCAGTCGAGTTTCCCCATAATATGAGACCATATCTTAATACAGCAGCGACATACGCATGATATGCTATAAGAGAAGTGTTTCTTGACAAGATTGAAGTTAGCCTTCGCAGAGCAAAACTAAATTTAAATATTTTAGAACAAACTTTATCTATGTGATTTTTCCAATTACAATGTTTGTCTAAACTAATACCTAAAAATGTGGTACATTCAGTAGCAGTAATTTTTTCACCATTATACTTAATATCAAGTAATTGCGGTTTACTTTTAACATTGTAGAATTGCATAAATTTAGTTTTGGATAGATTTATGCTTAGATTATTGTTTTTTATCCATTTAACAACATTTATAATAGTATTATTTATTTCATTTTCGTATTCTTTATTACTAGAATTAAAATTTATTTTCGGTATTAAAATAGAAATGTCGTCAGCAAATAATATTGTATTACATTTGATGTAATTTGGTAGGTCATTTATGTAAATTAAAAACAGTAAAGGACCTAAAACACTCCCTTGTGGCACTCCGTAATCATTTGGTAAGTACGAAGATTTATATTTTAAAATGTCTTGCCGTTTTTTATCTTTTTATTGTACTTCAACACATTGTTTTCTATCTTTTAAATAGCTTTGTATCCAGGAGTAAGCTGGTCCTCTTATACCATAAGCTTCAATTTTTTTTAAGAGAATATCATGACCAACACTATCAAATGCTTTGCTCATATCAAAGTACACTGCAGAAATTGGTATTTTTCTGTTTATATGATCGGTTACGATTTTTATATGGGAAAAAGTTGCCAGTGTCGTAGATTTACCTTTTTGAAAACCATATTGCTCTGGTTTTAATATGTTAAACTTATTAAAAAAGTCTAAAAGTCTTTTTTGCATAACTTTCTCATACAATTTTGATAATATTGATATTAGTGTAATTGGTCTATAGTTATTTATATTATTTCTGTCACCTTTTTTATGCAATGGTATCACATCGGATAATTTCAATTCTTTAGGAAAAATTCCCGCTTCAAGCGATTTATTAATGAGAAAACATAATACGTCTATGATTTTTCCTGGACACCTCTTTAAAACTTTTGTTTGTATTTCATCACAGCCAGTAGATTTTGTGTTTTTAAGTAATGAAATATGGTTCTTAATTTCCGTTATATCACATGGCCTTAAATAAATACTAGATTGATTTCTTAGAGTAGTTACGCTTAATTTATCCGCACTATTATGTGATATTCTGTCTTTAATTTAATAGATGAAATGCTGATTAAATGTTGTAGCTAGTTCAATGGGATTTAGTGTATTTTGATTATTGACTGTGAGTCTATCAACGAGATTTGGATGTGTCTGACTATTTTCTTTTATTAGGTTCCAAGTGGCTTTAGTTTTATTTTTTGAGTTTAGTACGTATTTGTGATTCATCTGCTGTTGTGCTAGTAAAATAGTTTTTTTTAGGATATTTCTATAAAGTGTATATTTATTTTTGTTCTCGTGAGTTTTATTTTTATAATATTTATAGCGAAGTGCACGTTTGGTTCTACAGGAAATTCTTATACCATTTGTAATCCATTTTAATTTTTGATCAAAATTATTTACTTTGACTCTATTTATGGGAAAGCACAGCTTATAAATTAGTACAAACGTGTCATAAAATTTTGTAAATGCTTTTTCTATGTTATCCTCCTCATATACGTCCAAGAATGATAATGAATTTAAGTGATTGCAGAAACTGCTAATATTACTTTCCGTGTATTGTCTTCTAAATATATAATAATGCCCAGGAGACTTTATTGTATCGTTTAACAAAAAACTTAATGTTTGCCCCGTGTGATCTGATAGACCTAATTCATGGACTTTTCCGATAGCTCCTTGTATATTACTTGCCATTTGGTCTATACATGTATGTTGTCTCGTTGTTTCCGTTATATGCATATGAAACCCATAGCTTTTTAATAAACTTCTTAATCTATTAGATTTATTATTCAAAATTTACATATTTACGTTAAAATCGCCAGCAATTATAATTTTTTTTATTTTTTCACGTAGCTTATGTAATAAAGCATCAAGTTTCGTAAAAAAATGTACTTGTTTCCGAGTTTGGTGTTCTATAAAAACAAATAATAATACATTATTGTTCAGTCAATTCTATACCGCAACATTCAAACTCAATTTCCTTTGAAAACGGTTGTAAAAAATCTAAGATGCGATACTTGAAATTATGTTTTACAAGAATACACACACCACCACGTTTTGATTGTTTTCTTGAGAAATTGGCAGCCAGTTTAAAGTTTTTAAAAATTACGTTTTCTTCATCTCCATTTTTTACGAATGTTTCTGTTAGACAAATCACGTCTATTGGTTCTTTAGAGTAATTAAATTCTGCGATGCACGCCTCAAGTAAATCTAATTTTCCTAGTAATCCTGCTATGTTTTGGTGAAATACTCGCATATAGGAATTTCCTATTTTATGTATTTTATCATTTATTAAAATACTGTTTCTACAGATGTCTAATGCCTTAATTTCGAAATAAACTGTTTTTTCTATGATTGGAAAATAAAATGGGATAGTTCCTTTTTTGAACTTTATAGGTCCCTTTACGTCACTCACACTCTCTATTATATCCAATTGAACCCCAGATTTTTCATTTAAAATATTAGGTTTTGTTTTATTTTTTATATTTGCGAAATAGTAAGGAATTGTACCTTTCTTATGTACTTTATTAATTAATTCAGAACATTTAATTAGTGTTGAACGCTAAATAATATTTTTTAGTTGGGAATAGTCTAAAAATTGTTGATCATAATCTATACAATCAATTATATAGTTAATTCTTTTACAAGTGTGGAATAGATTTTTATAATAGGAATTTTCTTTTATAAAATAACAGTTTTTATATTGACTACATACTTTTATAATATTGGAATTTATCATCCCTGTATTTAAATGTCTATTATTTAAAACATTTAAAATAATTATAGTATGTTTTCTTAGTTGTTTTAATGTTATATATAATTCTGATGAAACATCTAGAGGATTTTTATCGTTTTCACCAACACAAATAATAATTTTATCTGACGGACCATAATCTTGATTGAGAACACAACTTTTTAGTACATTTTCGGTTAAGGCATCAGGTTTTGTATAACCGATTATATCATATTCCTTATATTTACTATGTTCTCTCGAACGAAGCAACGCTGAGGCTAAGCCGACACATTGTTGCGTTCCAAATATAAATATTTTTCTTTTTTTAATATTGCAGTTTGTTTGACGTAGATGCTGAATATCTTCCTCCAACTTGTTTTCTAGTTCTATGTTTTTGTTTTTAGTCATTAACAGGTTATTTTTGTCATCTATCCTGACGTCTTTTATTACCGCTGTTGGCGTTGTTAAATCCAATTTATTAGATGTTTGCGTTTCTAAATCTAATTTATTAGGTGTTTGTGTTACTAAATATAAATTATTAGGTGTTTGGAGTAATGCGTCATTTTTCTGAAGTTTTATTTTTTTAGGACTGTTTGATGAACATATCATTAGTAATCTTTTTGTTTTTGCCGCTAATTTGTTAACCTCTTTTTGTAGTTCTTGTTTCTCAAGAATAAGCTTTTCTATTTCCATATGCGCACTGTCTAGTTCTAGCTGTAGTTCGGAGTTTCTTTGTTTTAACTCAATAGATTCATCATTTACTAATGTTGAAAGATCAGGTAAGTTTTTATTATGTTTGAATCTTCGGATGATAAGGAAGTTTCAGGGTCCGAGTACGTTTCTATATGTGTGAGATTTTTAACTCTGTTTTGGAATTTATTGGTGGTTAATAGTTGATTTTATAAGCTTTCAATTTCGTTTTTACTTTTATGCAGAATTTTATGTTGTAAAACATCATTTTTTGAGATATTGACTTGTTTTTTCACGCTATGAGAAATATCAGCATTTGGTGAACATATTTTTTTAGTGTTTGTCTTATGTGTGCACTGATCACATTTCCATTTGGATTTTTTTTTTCAATATTCATAGCATTAAATCTTCTAATTGACATGTTTATGCAATTTAAGTCATATTTTTCATTACAAATAAAGCATTTTAAAATCTCTTTAGAAGTGATCACTTTCTTACATTTGGTGCAGATATTCATAATTGTCTTTGTGGAAATCGCTGACAAATTTTTGTTTTTCTGTGATGACATTTTAGCGAAAAGTCAATATAATATATAATATCTAATTTCTATTTGATCTATTACTTTTTAAATAAAAAGTTAAAAAATTGACTTAATATTTTATACAGTAAATTAAAAATTACAAAAGAAAATGAAATAAAGTATTTATTCTTTGAAATTATTGAACGGGTGTTGTACCACTGAGCTATGCAACCGACGTAATTTCAAGCAAAAAAGGTGTGTAGTACTTATCTGCAATGTATTAGCGACAATACTTGTTTACAACACGGTCCAAAGTTCGTTTTGTTGAGTAAACAACGGCTTTTTACACTAACGAACTTGTATGAACAAAATTTGAAGATCACCCACTTCTTTTAAAATAATTTGAATTTGTTCACAACTAATTTTGATTATCTTGTAATTTCAAAATATTTTTGTAACACAAAACTGTATAATTACACTTTTTTTAAATTAAGTATGTTTTAAGATTTTTTCAGAAAAACTTTTCTAATTAAAGTATATTTATTATAACTCACAATTACACATAATTATCACTTATTTGTTATTACAACTGTTCGGGTTATTTGTATTCACAGCTTATTTTGATTATCTTGTAATTTCAAGATATTTTTGTAACACAAAACTGTATGATTACACTTTTATTTTAAAAAATTAAGACATTTTAAGATTTCTTCTGACAAACTTTTTAAGTGTAAGTGCGACTGTCATGTCGTGTGCGCTCCGCGATCCTTATATAACCATCTTACATAACATCCTTATCTATCCTTATCGATCCTTATATAACATCTCCTTATATTACCACTTATATAACCATCCGTTACTTGCGACAAACGAGCTGCCGTCACCTAATTTTTTATTTAACTGTAATGCTTTTTCACAAAGCAAAGGGCCAGATATCATTTGCCCAGTTGATCGTTTTTGTAAAAACCAACAATACAAAGCGTCTTCTAATTGCCAATTTACTCGCGGACATAGGTCCTTATGTCCGGGACGGGGGTTTGTTAGCGCCTGATAGTAGATCGTCTTATCTCAAGCGGTGTGAAGCGACGATTAGTGAGGTGTGGGAGGGGGAGGCTAGCTGCATTTGTGCGCGCGGTCGGTCACCCCTAAAGTTGGGCGTTATAACATACAACAGATAATATATTTCATTATATATTTTTAATCTTACAACACATTAGAATAATGAACCATTGACTATTATAATATTATATTCATTATCGTTAGAAAGCGTCATCTGTTTACGTTTACGGTCCAACCGTCGCGTCGGCCGAGACAATGGGAGTCAATAAAATACTACCTACATTCATTATGCTACAAGGATTGCGTATAGCTTACACTAATTTAAACTCTAAGCTAACTTAATAAGAGCTTATTTTACTAACACTAAATTATAACGGTAAACAAAAATATATTATTTTCTCCATTAGTTGCCTGTTGTGCCTGTTATTTAATTTGGCTGTTGTAATATATAATATATCAGTTTAGTGTTCAGTTAGCTGTCTAGCTGAGATGACAATGACACTGTTATCTGTTAAATTATATACGTAATATTTTGATAGCAGGTCCCAATATTACGTGAAAAAGCTATTGTTGTTTTTGTTTATTTTTCGTTAAACAAAACGCGAACACAGCCGACGACTGAACTGAACTAACCGCGTGTACAATGTAATATTTAAAACTGTTATAATATATTATAACAGTTTAAAACAACAGTTAGAAAAATATAGTTGTTCATATATTGAAAGTCTCCTTGTTTTATCTTAGACTTATGTTAATAGAGCGTGCCATTTGAACTTAAAGACAATTAATTGGACAATAAATAATAAGTGACAACTCTTGCCGTGGAGCGTGGAACTAAGTAGTTGCGCGTCTTGTTAATATAATTGCCGTACGGCCGCCCTGACGTATGTACTGCGCGAACCTGAGTTTTTTGCGACGCGGTCCGGTGATACAGTATTTTTCACAAATAGTGAGTTCGTTATAACGCGGGTTCGCTTAAATCTGGTTGAATTTGATTGGATTAACCTAAGTAACTTGAATTAATATCAAAGAAAAGGAAATACTGCATAAATAAAATAAATAAATAATTATAATTGCATAAGTTGATACAAAATGCTATGCAATAGCTTTACCGCGGCAGTCCCCGAGTGCCACACGTCTTTTATTTATTTATGTATTTTTGTATTTATTTTATTTTATTGATATTTATGTATATTCATCTTTTTATTTTAATTTATAATTGTATATTTATAGAACCCAACCAGATGAGAAAACTATACAGATATCCCAATAATAATAATATTAAGTTTTAACAAGACAGATGACGTCATAGTTGTTACTTAGTATATTAATATGGATTTGATGCAATTTAGACCTTATTCTATTGACATTCTGATAAAATATTTCCATATGAGTTTAAAAATAAAAAGTACAGACTAAATATAATGTTCTGGTATAAATTAAGTTATGATTTATTTATGTAATATATTTTTATTTCCACGTAGGTTTAGTTAGCTCAGTTAAACAGTTAAAATTTTAATTCATAATTGCGCTGGAAGAATCGTTTTGACGGGCATAAATCTTACCATATCGCACCCATGTATATTTATAATCGTTATCTGCGGCAAATCGACGCGTTTCGGCGTGTAACATCTTCATCTTCAGTGACAAATACTTAGCGACATAAATTCTGTTAGCGTTCCTAGGTACCTCAAGATGTTTCTAGTTCAACAGGGCATCCGAATGGCTTTTTATTGTAGCGGGTGACGGCCGAAATGACTAGATCACGCTGTAGGGACAACACTAGCTACAAAAATTCGATGTCACGTAAAGTCCACCCACACGCAATGGAGCATCGCGGCGGGCATTTCTTTGTGCTAAAATCACGAATGAGTAGGATGTGCCTAGCAGTGGGATACTTATAGGCTGTAACTTTAGGTTTTATTCGTGGTAGAGCCATGGAAGCTTAATACTGTTGTCGATCCAGACACATTTTCAACTGACTGTGGAGGGTAAAGTATTTATCAGCCTTTGTATGTATGTTTGTTCCTCTGTGGAACTCTTACGACCATGGGTGATTTTGATTTTTCTTACGTTTCTCGTGTTAATCTTTTGGGTGTTACTAAAGACATGGCAGTAACCATAATTCAATATGGTAAAGACCAGACACCATATTGCTTAAAAGAAAAAGATGAAAGCCGACGAACTATATTGAGAGAGGTATTAGTGATTAGGTTTTTGAAAATCAAATTAATTTTTATTAGTCATTTTTCATTTTGAGTAAACATTCATCCATTGAGACCATTCTTGCGTACATTTTCAAAACTTATAGTAAGGATGTAATAAAGTTCTTATATAATCTAATGATATAAGTTTTCTTTTACGCAGTCGGGTTTTTTAAAATAATATTAACCTTGTTTATTTACTGTAAACGATTTCGTATTCGAAGACTCATTCCATCTTAGTCTTAAGGGATGACAATACATCTACATTTTGATTCTTGATTGAGGATAGATGTAAATATCTATGGGCCACAGCATACACTTACTACCTGATGGAATGCGTACTCGTTAGTCTCCAAAATTTTATAAAAAAAAACTAAATTAGTCTAAAAAACTTTTTTAAATGGAATAAATTGTATGTTATCGATAACAACAAACTACAATAGCTGAATTGCCAGTTCACCTAAAGCCTCTGCTTTAGGTAAACTATCAGTCAAAATATTTTGATCAAAACTGGGATTAAATTTCTGACACACTGTAACGTCCGTTTACCTGCCTTGTAGATGACAGCTGTATTGTTTTTTTTTATAGGATAAACTGACAAACGAACACACACTCCACCAGATGGTAAGTGGTTGCTGCGGCCCATAGACATCTACATCTATCCTCGATTACAAATCAAAATGCAGATGCGTTGTCACCCGTGAGGACTAAGATGAAATGCCATTTTTCCATTAAAAAGTCTCTCCGGTTCTCTACATCCACCATACGAAACGTAGCAGCATTAAACTACTATTTCACGCTGGTATTTTGTGAGAGCGTGGTTCTCTCCCGGTCGAGCAGGCCTATTAGTGCTACAACTATACTACTGATATAACTGCAGCTATGAGAATAGATTTGTACCCTGGATGTTTCCAAATGATAAAATTAATCTAATAAACTTTACTTAAAATTATCTTCTTCATGTATACTATCAATTGTCGTAAATTCGTATTAATAAATTATCTACTAGCACGTTAATGTGTAAGTCGACATTTTTTCTTTTTTTTTGTCATTTCTCCTCAAATTTCAAAGATCTCAAAATGCTTATATTGATATCTATGAATTAAATAAGTACTATGAAAAAAAACTACTGTTTGAATAAAACTCGTAAAACATATCTTAAAGGCGTTAATTGAACGATGCCCCTGTTGTAGCAGTCGTTCATGAGCGGTGAAAGTCACTCACCATCTTCTGAGCCGCATGCCCTTTTGCTCCCACTTTAACTGAGAAAACCAGTATTGAACGACTCATAATACAAAGTTTAATTTCAACTCTACGATCACTCGCGCATGGTATCACAGATACATACTCTTTAATTTTATTGATAACTAAACCCAAGCATACCACTGCAAGACCTCAGGACATAGTCAGTTCATTTTGTATAGATCGGACCATAAACAATAATTAAATAAAAAATATTAATGCTAATTTGTATTTATTGTGGGTTACTCTATTACAATTATGGGAATACTAGGTAATAGACCGCCTTTAAAGTACCAACCTACCTATTTCTGTTATCAATTAGCAGTGTTTGCATTGGTGTGTTCTGCGCTAAAGGGCATAGAGAGTCACTATAATTCACAAGCTGTGAGGCAGTTCATATTGGTCCTCAGGTGTAACAACGCATCTCTAGCCTTGTATCGTTATTTAATTTGGCTTCGAATGTACATGAACTTCACTAGGCACTAACCGTTGCGTAGACTAAAAATTTTTTGAAGCTACAGTATTAAAAAATCGTACTTTCGTTGTTAAATTATTGTATATTTTAATTGGCTACGAAGTTCGATTTCTTTTAATACTATTAAAACTTTATAATCGAGTAGATGTATATTTTTATCGGTAATTTTATGCTACAGCGGTCACCTCGTTTTTTGATCATCCATTTCAGTGATTTTTTAAAATCTTTATGGTGCATTTATGGAAAAAATACGGAAAATATCTCACTTCAAGATGTCATATAGTTGTATGACGTTAAATGTGATCATAAACACCCTTCTTCGAATATAATCGTTCAAAACCTTTTTGCAAAGCATCATACGAAGTTTGGTTTTTTTTGTTAAGCTACACAAAAAAACGCACATTAAAAAAAAAAGAAATATTCAAAATGTTTATTTATTATTTTTTATCTCACTTAAAGATATTATATGGTTTTCTGACTTTAAATATTATCATAAACGCTCTACAAAATCGTAGTAATTATAAAAGTTAATATTTGGTGTTTTATTGAGGGTAAGATCGAACGAAGTGTGCTCGGGACTTAGGGCATTCCTACTCGGACAGGTTAGGTTAGACATGGAAGGACATTGCGGGGACGAGTGAGCGAGCAAATAGACCCCGCTATCTCATTCGTGGTTATTTCATTACACTCAATAAAAACCAAAATAAAAAATTTATAAACAAACATTTTTAATTATTTTACGAGTCGGGATGCCCTAAGTCCCGAGCTCGCATTGCTCGATCTTACACTCAATAAAAACCAAAATAAAAATGAATGAACAATTTTTAATTATTTTTAAATGTTCGTTTTTGTAGATTATGAAAAAAATATGACAACTTCATTTGATTATTTTAAAAAAAATTTATCAACAATTATACGTGAATGAGTACATTTTCATAAAAATTTAAATCCTTAAACCAAATAAGTTTTCATTTTTTTATATTCTTGTAATTTTTTTTCAAAAAACCATCGAAATCACATGATTTTTCGATTTTCTAGAGCCAAAAAACGAGGTAACCGCGATGGTATCAAAATTACCCTTTTATCTACTGATTGAAAAAAAAAAACCTTTATTCTGATTTAAAATTACCTAACTTAATATAAAAGTGTTCAATTGAACTACTTTATTAATAAAACCGTATTTTTAATTTATTTTTGTTTTGTTTTATGCGAGGAAAATTTTTAATCTGATGATTGAAAAATTCGCTTTAGATTTACTTTAAGATTTAATTTTATATGTAGAAAATTTAACTATGTCACGTTGTCAATTCTATTTCATCTAATCGGAGGAGATGACGAATCTTGTTACTCTAAAAGCAGCGCTCGGCAAGTCGTATTTCGTATTTCAGTATCGGGGCGAATCGACATCATATATTTTGCAATTTGTTTTTGTTTTAATATGTTTGTGTTTTATTTTATGCAAGGAAAAATGTTAATCTGATGATTGAAAAATCCGCTTTAGATTTATTTTAAGATTTAATGTTATATGTAGAAAATTTAACTATGTCACGTTGTCAATTCTATTTCATCTAATCGGAGGAGATGACGAATCTTGTAACTCTAAAAGCAGCGCTCGGCAAGTCGTACTTCGTATTTCAGTACCGGGCCGAATCGACATCATATATTTTGCACCACTATTACTTTCTTTAGCTAGATAATATAGAAACTGAATAAAATCAAATAACTTGAAATTGAAGTTTATTTAAGTTACAGGCATATGAACTTCGGTTAAATTAACATTAAATGTAAGTTAATATAATGTACGTTTTTGTTATTAATATACGATAAAGAAAGCGCGAAAATAGGATTAATATATTATTTAATAAGCGAAAATAATAGGATTATTTTTATTATTTAAAAATCGTTATATTTACAGATATTCACAATTCCGTAACTGAACATAGGTCTCTCTCTAATGGATGCCATAAAACACGGTCCTGAGCCATTTTGCATATATTATCACGACATCACTCCATATAGTGTAAATACTTTTGTAACATTTTATTCTAAACTTTTAAGATAAAACATACCCGATTATATTATACTAGCAAAGTTAATTCTTATAAAAACATAATTAAAAGTAATCCATCCAACATCCAACATCGCATTAATTTCAATCTGCAGCCGCTCGTTAACATTAGAAAGAGTTCGTACATACTACATTTTAAAATGTTACTGTAACTGTATTGCTCATTACATACAAAAATTTACAGAAAGAGCCAGTGCTCTATATTTAGTATTTACGAAAATAGATGGCTAGATTAGAAGATTTTTATAACATTTGCTTAGCAAACGGACTAATGTAACTAATAAAACTAATAATGAAACAATCAACAAAATAAGCGCATACAGTAAAGTCATGCTGCACCTACATTATTGTTGTGACACAAATAGGTGGGATCGACCAGGGAAGGACCACGTTCACATAGAGTACTGGCGTGAAATAACAGCTTAAGGCTGCTTTGTTTCATACGGTGAGTATAGAGGACCAGAGGTACTTTTCACTAGAAACGAGGCACAGTCGTATTTCTCAGAAGTAACAACGCATTTGCATTTTGATTTTAAATTGAGAATGTATTTAGATTTATTTGGATCACGTCACCCATTTACCACCATAAGTACTGTGTAAGAAGGACGAAGATGGAACAATTTTTTTTTCGTACAATTATTCTATATACTACGGTATCCTATAGTAATCTAAAACATCTCCACTTAGCGAAGAAATGATGATAATGATGATTCGTATAGAGCCTAGAACGCATTTTTAGGTTACTTGGTGTTTTTAAATGAATGTATTTGTAATATTAATATCGTTCCCAATATATTTTTAATTCTTCAAATAAGTTTGCTTTCTTGCACAACTTGCTTGTGTAATTGACTACCACCAGCGATTTTTACGGACCGATAAGACTTACGGGTCTTCAAAAAAAGTCTACCCTTTTTTTAAAGGCCGGCAACGCACCTGTAAATTTCCTGTTGTTGCAGTTGTTCGATGGTGGCGGTAGTCACTAACAATCATGTAAATGCATGCATGCTCGTTTATATTTTATAGGGCCGAACTGTTTGTCATCGAAGTTTTTTAAGTATTTTTTTCCAATCTATTTAACACGACCTTAGTAGGAATCGGTGTTCTTCAGTGGGAATTGTGGTCCATCAACTTTGATGTCATGGTTGTGACGATCCAAAACATGTTCACATACTGCAGAATTCCCAGAGCGTCGATGTGTTGATGTATGTTAACTACAGCTATATATACATTTACGGGGGTTAATAGGATCTTTTTGTCGGTTTTATGTAAGAGAGAATATCGTGTAGAGAGATATTACACTTGATATATAAATTCTACAAATCTCCTTCGGTAACTTACATACGACGGTGGAAAGGAAAAAATTACCAAACGGTATAATATGGGCAACTTTACAGGAGAGCTGATTAAAGTCTCAAATTTCGAAAAAAATATCATATAAATTGTACTGTTTACCCTATCGGAATGAGTCTGAAAAACTCTTTGGAGAAAGGACTCCTAAAACCTGTTTGGATTCTTCATTACTTAGTGTAAATAAGTTCCCGATTTGCTTACAATTTCCGAAGTTAGTGGCGCTTAGTAAAAAAAATTAAAAATAACGGATGGGAAAATCAACCTACCGACAACCGACTCTTCATGTAAGAATCGAAAAAAAGTAAAAAAAAATCGGATATTTTTGAAGAATTTACATAAATAATGTAAAGAATATTTCAATGGTCGGGCTTACTTACCAACTCATGATTGATTAATTTCTGTCTGGGATATTTTTACCAGACGACAGAAAAAATAAGATCTTGCTCTAATAATTCATTGAGTATTTTAGGTCTAACAAAGAAAAACACTAGTAATTGTTGTTTTTTTTTAAACTTATTAGCTTTCAAATTGATTGATTCAAAATCATGTTTACGAAAGAAAACATCCTTTTATTGTAAAATTAAATGTGTAGGTACTTTTACAAGTTATAAATATCATCAGAGATCTTCTATTTTTACAAAAATAAAAAATAATTTACAAGTATATTGTAACGCTAACCACATATAATTATTTAAGAAACTATAAACATTTTCATACTTACCTGATGCTGACCTGAACTGAGGCTTACCTGATGGATGATTCCACAAAGAAATTGTGGCAAAGAAGAAAACTTCTAGTATATCGTACAGTGGTAGACCACCACCAAGCATTCAGATGATGCAGGTGGCATCGCGAGTTTTGTCACGAGGTGCTTTGGTGGAATTTGGCGGCTGGAATTAATCAAAAGAAATCCTCAAGTTCTCTACGTATCGCCAGTGAATCGAGCCGATCAGAAAGAATTCGATCGTCAACTAATCGAGCCACTTTTTGCTGGATGCGGTCAAATGGTCTTTCCACTTGACCACACCAGTAAACCAGTAAAGAGCGAGAGGTATAACGGCCCAGAGATGAGAACAATATTCCATGTGAAGTTGAATCTGCATCTTGTAAATTTATAAGCTGTTTGCTGGCATGAAAAACTGTTCTGCTCTGCTGAGCACGCCGAGCTTTATAGAAGCTAATTTAGCCTTCCCTTCCAACTGAATGTGTAAACGTATGTTATTCGATACGTTGACGCCGAAAATGAAGAAGCCCTGAAATTGAAGAGATACAACAAAGGAGTTATTTTCGGCGGTGAACACGCAAACCTGTGTCTTCAGAGACCAAAATGAGTTGGAAAACTCAAACATTATCAAAACAACAGAAAAATAAGTAAAACTTAAAGGAAAATAATTACCACTTCTCTTAACCAAGCTCTTGAGTCACTGGGACGCGCGGTCATATTATACCTTTTCACTAAGCGCCAGCTTGCATCTCAGTGATTCATATTTTTTTTGCTCCTAACGACCATTCCAATATTAAGTTACAGCCAAGTTACACGATAGCTAAAGATTAACATAGAAGACTCAACTGACGTTTTATTATATAAATATTTAAAATTGAAAATAAACAAAATTACAGGAAGGAAAAATATCACTTGTTTTGTTAATCAGACCTGGTTTTAAAATGACGAAAATTTTCGTCGGTTGATCGTCGAAAATTTAAAAAAATCCTCGTTTTTTTAAATTACTAAGCGACATTAACTTCATCGTAGGATCATGAATTTAGTACAAATCGACACAGAAAAAAAAATCTGATTCCAATGATATATTTAACTCAATATCGACCAAAGTGTCGCTTCTTCTTCTTCTATGGAAATCCGTTTAGGATGTAGCCACCCTTGTCTATGATTTCTCCGACATAAATTACTAGGTACAGCAGGCACATGTTTGACTATGGCCGGTATTGTCTTGTAATACTTCCTTGTCGTGCTGGAGCTGTATGGCCAGGTGTTTACTATCACAGATCCCTTGTGCTCCCTGAAACAAATATTTCTGAATAGAATTATATTTTTGGATTATATCACGTTTAATTTACTTATTTTTACTTATTTCTACTTTTCTTTTAAATCCGTTTCGGGTGCCTTACAACACCCATGATCACGGAGGGACTGAGATTTTTGATGTCCCAATGTCATAGTTAGCCTTAGCCTACCTTCAGTTTTTTAACTTCCCTGTGGGAAGTTATTTTAATGGGTCCGATTTTGCAAATTGGAAATTTTATTATATCTCCACGTTTCAAGGTCTTTAGAGTCGAATAGTATGATTTTTAAGAGGATGTCCGTGTGTGCACATGTACATATGTATGTATGTATGTACGTAAGTTCGGATTCAATGTATTTCGAGAACAATGAGTGATATTGACATGGGATCAGTTTCATTTAACGCATAATTATGTATCTTAGACCTAATAAAATTTTGAGCAAAATCGGTCAAGTCGTTTTTTGTGCCGAATGAAAAATTGTATAAAATATTTAAACATATGATATTTTTTTATTCTTTTTACTGGGAATGTAGTCGTGTGGACCTTTTGGGTCGCGCCTTGACCGCTTTTTAATATTAATTTTCAGTCCGATCTACTCAGAACCAACTTAAAGTATCTTGAAGTCTTGCAGTGGTATGCTTGGGTTTGGGTTGAATTTTGTTAATTACAGGATTCCAAGCAGATGGCAGCACCCATCCAACTTCTCTATTGGTTTATGGATATTATCACAACAATTAGGGTGTTTTTTAATCTCAATAGTCTCGTGTATCATCGTTTGTAGTGATCGGTGTTCTTTTGCGAGGATATGTGGTTTATCAAATCTGATCTAATGGTGGGGACAATCTTTAACATGTTCATAGACTGCAGACTTCCCGGAGCGTCGGTGCTTCACATTTTTATGAACCTTTTTGTTGACTTATGTAAGAGAGACCACATTCACAATCTAACTTGTACACTCCTGCATCTTGTAGAGGAATATTACACTTGACGAATGGTAAAAATTGACTAAACTTCTTCGGTGGCTTGTAGTATGTTTTAATTTAAGCTCGCTTCAAGATGTAGCCAACTCTGACATACGGTAATACAGCAGACACACGCTCGACTGGGGCCAGCTTCCCTCGGTCACTGTGACGTAGGCGACGTAGGTAGAAACTTGTTGTCCTGCAATACTTGATTGACGTGCTGAAACTCGACGGCCAGATGTTTTTTGTCACAGATACTTTGTGCTCTCTCAAACAAAGGTTTACCCACGGTAGCTAACTTTGAAGGATTATGGCGAGGTTTACTAATTTCAATATCAATTGGTATGGGTCCTTTCCTATTCAGAGTGTGACCAATAGTGATATCAGGATTTAGGATAACTAAAACACCTAGGAAAGTTAAAGAATTATTTGCCTCTAACTCCATTGCGAATTGTATTTTAGAGCTTATAGAATTAAGGTGATCTAAAAATGGAGTTACTTTGTCAGATAGCAAAATTTTGAAAGTATCCTCTACGTATCACTTGTAGAATCTTGGATTTACAGGCGAAGTAAGAAGGGCTTTCTCCTCAAATTCTTCTATGAATATGTCAGTGACTATGGTAGATACAGGTCAACCAATCGCCACACCATCTACTTGATTGCAGAATTCTTCCTTCTGCAACAGATAGCCAGATGTGAGGCAGTGTTTGAGTATAATTGCGTATTCAGCAGGCATGTTTTTATCTCCTAGCTTCCTAGTTACAATTGAAATGCAGTATTCAATAGGTAGGCATATGAATAGTGACTGGACATCAAAACTAACTATAGTTTTATTTTCAGCAAGATGTAGGTCTCTTATCTCACTAATAAATTGGTATGTATCATTTGTGACAAAATTTTGTGTACGTGAAAAATGTTGTGTTTGTGAAAAAAAATCTATATATCAAACGAAATGAACACATTTGATTGTTGATATGTAATGAAACTATTTTAAAAATTTTACTTAGTTTGTAGTAAAATATAAAAAAACCCGTCTTCCATAATATATTCTTAACTGATATTAATTCTTATTAAGGGAAGAGGACTGTAACAATTGCAGAAACTGATTTCTTACTGAGAATTATTTCATACCCAATTTTTCACTTTCACTTAAGTAGCTGTTTAAAATATAAGTAAGCCCTTTAACTAAGGTCTTGAAAACGTTTTGAGTTTTCATTATAAAGAACGTTACTGCTTTTAAAAGTAGTATTTTCATATTTTTCTTAGATTTTATGTTATTAATCAAAAATAAATTAAATGGAGTATTGTATTTTTTTTTTGTTTAATGTCATTAGTGTTATAACTTTGTTATGTAGAATAATATTTCGTTAAATTATTTGATGGCGTTTTTTGTTTAGTGTCACACAAGCCAAAATAAAAAATAAGGAAAACGACGTATTTGCCATAATGTCGTTTTGATTTAAATTTCTTCTTGTAATTTTAGCGTATATTGTCAGTAATTCATTTCTCCTACCTTTAAAAACTACTTATAATTCTATACTAAAACGATTTTAGCACAGTCATGGCGCCAACTTGTTTTCCCTTTTAAATAAAATTACATCGTGCTGCTCAACGTTATGCCTTCTTTCTATACTTTGTAACAATTTGTTTTAGTAGCAATTTTTAGCTTTATATTATTATAATAAATACAGCGAACAGCGTAAAATAATAATAAACTAATGTATCAATAAATTTATTTTTATATAATTATCAAAGCAAAACAATTACCAAAATATTAAAAAAATAACTAATATAAATTACGATGACGAAAATTAAAATGAAAAACTACCTTAATTGTATCGTTACAAAGAAAACAAAATTTATCTAAACCTACACACATGATCGTCTAAAACCCACGAAACGAACCAAGCCCAGAGAAAGAAATTTCAGAGCTTAGTAGCAAAGAAAAAAATTTTTGTGAACACATACATAGAATTGTATTGACTTGTAAAGAAAATTCTTCATTGTCGTTTAAGCGAACTAAATAACCTTTTTCTGTTGTATCTCACAAGATATAGAATACAAGTCTGAATGTCTTTCTGAATCATCAAACACTTTATCCGAATCTTTTCAACAGGTAATATCTACAAAATAACATGATGATAATCAGCTATCGCAATCTATTTCTTCGTGTATAGAAAACAGTAATAATTTCTCATTACTCCTATATAAGCAATTGAATCAAATTGAGGCAAATTCGTAACTGTAGTAGTAATAGTTGAAGATATTCTTCCAGAATCTGAATATATTTTAATACTCGACCACTATGCGTATTAGCTTTGCAAAATCTTAATGATGTATTTTCTTTTAAAATAATGAAATAAAAACAAATTAGTTTCTGTAGTTTTAATATGTGAAGATATTTCTCCAGAAACGGATTTTTTTTTTCAATTATACATGCTTTAATATTTAAAAGAAAATTTATTAAAGAAAATTATTATCATCATGCTGTGATACTGTAGACAGTACCGGCCAGTTTTTCGGTACCTTAACAATTCTAACATTATCAAAACTTTTAGATGAAGTTATTATTGCTAATATTGATTTAAAAATATAAGCATCATCTCGTGTCCTCAGTCGATGACCTAGAACTTAAATACTAATTTTTAGCTATGTTTTGAAATACGATGGAATACTCTTCTGCATACTATTCAAAGGGGCGCGGATAAATTGCGCAGTTATGAGATATTTGTTTTGCTGATTATGATCAACGCCCATCAAAAAAAGAAATATCGAGGAGAAACTTCTCATGTCACCTAATTCACTGTTTGATTTGCTTGCTTCAGCCTTGGAGCTA
This sequence comes from Parnassius apollo, assembly GCA_907164705.1. Classification (NCBI taxonomy): domain Eukaryota; kingdom Metazoa; phylum Arthropoda; class Insecta; order Lepidoptera; family Papilionidae; genus Parnassius; species Parnassius apollo. Next base: position 1,722,902 of record CAJQZP010001153.1, read on the forward strand.
TCAGTTTAGATAACAATCTGGGGATTTATTCCGAATACCTAACTCACAATTTAAGTTATATTATTTGTCACAACCATGATTGTTCAAACCTTATTATAATTTCTCTTAAGATTAAATTTTGTCTCTTAAACATTCTGATCAAGTGCTTCATGATTAAGAAAGACGTAGTGGTTCAAAAATAAAAGACTTATAACTGAATAAAGTGTAAATACTTATAAAAATTACAAAATAATATAAAAATTGCATATATTATAGCGTCATTACTGCATCATAACAAAATGAAAATGTTGTATATTTGGAGTAACAGTGACTCTATAATTATTATTTTAAAATATTCTTATCGAAATTTATTGATCGTAAATATTCCTTTTTAGAAATAAATGCAACAGAAAGTCATACGAAAAGTTTAGAATTTAAAGAGCATCAATAGTACAGATTTTCTTCTAAATTTAAGTGAAATTAATACAATACAATTATTTTTACATAATGCCAGTACAGTTTTCAAGGTGCGATGTGCCTAATAGAGTAGTAAGAAAGGCTTACTGATTTACTCATTTGCAATAATGTATGTTTATCTTATCTAATGTCGTGTTATAAAACCCGTATGAGGAATTACTGTACTTGAGTATTTTAACAAAATATAAATACAATACTTGTTAATTTTTACCTTAAAGGTACAGGATTGCACTGTATTGTGGATTTTATTAGCAAATTAATTAGGTATAGTGGTTAACACTAACTTAAAAAGCAGTACAACTACTCTACTCTCTACTACGCTTTTTATTAAAAATTTCTAAGTACAAATTAAAGAGCAGTATGACAACGACATATTGCCTTTTTGTGGTGAAATAATATTTTTATAGTTTTTACTGCTTTTTATCAAACAAAAAAATACATTTCTAATTCACATAGAAATATGAAACCTAGTTAGAAAGAAATACTGTTTGACGAACATTTCAAATCTGTAATAAAATAAAAAGAAGACTAAATCTGACATACTGCTCTCTCGATCACCACGGCAGAAGTGAAGTCCACCAACATGCATTCGAATAGCGCGGCGGATATTTCCTTGTCCTAAACCCTGTCAGAAATGAGAGACCTGTGGCCAGCTGTGGGACGTATAAGGGGCTTTGACTTTTTAAACTCTAAGAGGTCTTAAGATTTCCTTCTAGACTTCTATTTATAATAATATAAGAGATATCACAAACAATTTCATATTTTTGTTAAAGCGTCTGTTCGAAATACTAAATAACAAACTAACAATAATTTGTTATTTAGCTTGTTGTTAACAAGTTATTGTTAATAACTTGTTACTAAGTATTTAAGTCTTATTCGGCAGAAAAATATGCTACAAAAAGTCTTGTTATTAATAATTTTACATAACATTTAATGTTAGGAAATCATTCAAATTAAAATTGCGTTGAATTAATGTTATTAAATTTGGACCGTAATTTTATTTTCCAATTCACCAACCAAAAAAGTTTTAACGATGTACACGTCTAATTATACTAGTAATTGTACGATTCCTTTTTATATATTTATGTTATCGTGTTAAATTTATCTTCTTTGTCATCAACAATTAACTAACGTCCCTCCACTGGACGTGGGCCAAGGTCGTCTACAGCTTTTCAGATGTCTACTGCTAAACACACACCTCCCAAATACATTGCCTAGTAGGGGGGATATTTTCCGTAGTTAGCGGGTTGACAACTAGTGTTTTATTTTCTAGTTGTTATCAGCAAAACGCTGCCTATGTCCTGGTTACACTTATTTTTACTTTTTTTAAATCCCGACGTTTCGGGTGTTTTACAGTGTAGTGTATGTGCCTAATTTTCAACTATTGAATTGACACTACCGGATATGACAAGTAAGCCGACACGGAGACATAAGAAGAGGCGACAAGGTTATTATTTCTTGGAGATATGCTAATAAAACCTATTAGAAAAAGAAGAAAAATGTTACGAAAAAAAAACGGGAACGATCAACTTCAGAAACAAATATTATGACAGCTTCAAATATTGCATGAAGATTAAACGAATTAGATGGTGAGACCACAAATTTAAGATAGAAGAAACTTCCTGCAAGCCTTAACCGATAAGAAGATGGAAAAAATTGAGCCGAAAAGAACAAACTATGAGGTAACTTCGCACCTATGTGATTTTAATTCTATTTCAAACTTTATTTAACAATTTAAGATTGTCTTTTTTTTGCTATTATGTTTTTAAAGTTAGATATTAAATATTCTGTATTTTACATATAATTAAGTTGAAATTAGTTATCAGATTATTCACAATATACTTTGTTATTAAATATTTTATTACCTACAAAATAAAAAAAAACTAAAACAATTATAATACAGTATTAAAAATTAAGTTGAATTTTAAGCACTTATGTGGCACTTCTATTAAGGCGCCAGACCAGACTTTATATTCTCATTTATGAAGTTATAGTTTTGTATTATTTTTTTACTGTGTCCTGCCAAACAATTAATGAAATAATAAAATAATAGATTCCAATTTTACGCACTTGATTTGAAATAACACTGTCATACATTTCGTTGATTTTTTTTTCTCGAATCCAAATTTTAAAGGGTTAGAAGCATTTCACTATCATTATAAGTTTTAATTTTTTTTAAAGGCATTAAGTCTTAAATTTATATAATAACTTATGTAAAATATAAAAAACTTCCTTTTAAATGTTTGAATAAATTATTGTATCATTGTGTAAAGGTGATAACTCTTATAATGTGATTTTCGATTATTCTGTATACACGATATAATATATAACATAGTTTCAGTAATATTTTTCGATCTGTATAAAAGAGATATAACTTTTAACGACGTAACCATGTGGACTTCTGAATAGATAAGAAATTTTTAAATTCAATATTAGTTTAATGTAAATTTTTTTTTACTCGCACTCATTTATATGAGTACTACTACTTATGTAGTAACAAATTGTACAAGTTAAGTTGACATTAGGCACGATCATACGATGCGATTATTTTAACGTTTATTATCAATTATATTTTTCATATTTTCTGGCTAAAATAACACTTTTATTTCTTTTGAAAGACAAGAAACTAGGTAGGTAGGTAGGTAAATACTCGTATAACAAGAGTCAATCTTTACACAGTGAATATAAAAGGTCTGCTAACCATTTCTTACGAATGATACTGATGTTTCTAAAAATATGATATTATAAAATGTTATGCAATGAGCGTATCCTATAAAAGAACATGGTAACATAGATGATAAATTTAAACTGAACACAGCAACATGCAACACATTAACAGGTGTAGGATAAATCATAACAACATTGTAATAGCGATAAAAATAATAAGTATAGGAAAATAAATGAGTAAATGATAATAGTAAAGAATGAGTTGTTACAGAGATGAAAATAATAAATAAATAACAGTGTAAACAGGAATAAAGTAGTTAAGAGAGGTTTTAATAATAATGGTTCAAAAAAAAAGTTAAACACCGACAAAGAAAATTTATTGATAAGAATGTTATCTCATTTGTATAAAAATTAGAAAGCATGTAATTGGTATGAGGAACGGAAGAATGTTCGAACGTGTAAATACAAATGATTTAGTTACTAAGTTTTGTCAATATTGGACTGATCACCCAAATATTGATGATACTTAAACTGTGCGACTTGAAATGTGTGAGAATGATGCAAGTTAGTATATAGAAGTGGGGCACGAAAGTATATAAATAAAGAACAAGGTAATGAAGAAATAAAGAAGGAATAAATATTTATGGCAATAATAAAAATAAATAAAAATATGACATTGACCAATAAGTAATGGAGAGATATGGGAACGTTCAACACTGGTATAGCGTATAGTCCTCGAGCAGGGTACGTTTCCGTGATTGGACGATGAAATCGGAGTAACGGGTACTAGGGAACAACGCCTTCAGCACAAGTGATGTAACTGAGTTTACTCATATTAGTACTGTTAGGGACCAGAGAAGTCTTAAATTTGTTACCCTTAATAATGGTACATTGAGGTCACATCCTTCGTTGGATCATGGTGCGAACTTAGTTTTCCTCAGTGACAATTGTTGGAGTCCTTTTAATGACTTAAACGTAGACCTCAAGGTTGTGCGCACAACCCAAGGTACATTTTACCTTGATATAAAATAAAAAAAATATGTACCAATAAAATGAAATGAATGTTACGAAAATGTAATATAATACCCAAATAAATGGGGGGCCCATATTTATAAAGTACCCGCGTGATAAATATCACGAAATAAAATATAAATGAAATGAAATAATACTCCGATTCCCGGTATCTAATAAATAAATAAATATATAAGTGAATAGAGAGAAATAGAGCTAGCTAAAGGTCAAAAATATTAAGAAGAAAAAAAAGAAAGTACGTACAAGAATTTTGGAAAAAAGGCCTAATAATTGATGACAATACAGGATAATAAGGGGATCCCCGAGCAAATTAAAAAGTGTGATAAATGTATGATAATCTAATAGTGGATAGATGGTTATTTTGCATTTCTATATTAGGACTATTAACGCTACCCAAAATACTACTAGCAAGTTGCACATATAACAGCTATAGGGTTCGATTCGCAAAACTACACGTAAACGAATAAAAATATATCATCACAATATGATAAGTACACTTTCGCGTAAATTTATATAAATTTACGAGATTTTTTCATATTTAGGCACATTGATTCGTATTTACAATGATTCTACTTTAAATAATTTTTTTCTGTCTCATGTTTTCTTATGTAAAATGTGTACAATTTTGAACTACATTTATATAAAGCTTATTATAATCAAGTCCAAAGGTTATCGATACAATATTATTGTAAATTGTATAATGTAATCGTTTTTTTTTTCTATAAAAAAGTAGCAACGAAAACCTAAAATTGTGTCACCTGCTTGAAATAAAATTGGCTTTTCCAATGTAAATAAATATTTTGTAAAAAAAAAAAACTTTAGCTGTGTACCTAACAGTGTATTCTCTTTTTATATAAATTTCTGTCCCAATTAAGATAAACGTATTTCTTAGAAGTAAAAGTAATATTTTATTATTAACAATGCAACTATTTTTAAATATCTGTTCCAATTTTTAAGGTATATTTTACTTGCATTCATATTATAACATATTATGGAAGTTACTTAATGTTAGGTATGAATCACCACACCTTGTGATCATAGTCCGATGTAATTGCAAACGTAGCCTTATACGTACCTACCTACTTAGAAATTTAAAACGTAGGTGTCACAAACCGCTTACGCAACTGGGATTGCAAGTTGTATTTTGATTCCCGTTATTGCTGATAGCGATGATATTTGCGTTGCATTACATTATGTTTTTTTGCTCTACATATTTAAATGAAATGTAATATTATCGGTGTTATATTCATTAAACCTTCAAATCACATGCTTTAACTTTTATAAGTCATTAATTTCTGAAAATATAGTAGAATATTAATGTCTAACCTATTTGTGTGGATCATGAAAGCAATAGTTAAACAAATATAAAGGTATAAATAAATTAAATATAAAGTATATACAATTATGAATACAAAATGTGAATAAATAAATATAAGGGTAGAGCAGGTACTGCTTAATATGAAATGTAATAGTTTATTTTCAGTTTTATATGTTTGAACTTTTAAATCATAACTTCTAACTAGAACATATAGTTAATGTAATAAATCTCGAGTGAAAATAAATGTAAAAAAAATATTAATAAGTATATGGTATGATAGGTGGTATGTTCATGTTAACGTGCAGTTGTGACATTGATTAATATCAAAAATACGACAGGCTTAATGTCGTACGAAATAAAAATGTTAACGAAATAAAATCGCATGCGTATCACGGATTGACTTAATAATATGATTATGTATAACCATGGTATAATCTGATCATGATCATGAGATTATATTTTTTTTTAAATGAAAATAATTAAAAATAATAAAATTGAATTAGTACATAAGAATAGGACTAGGCCTTTTTGTCAATAGATTTGAATGTAAGATTTAAATTTAGATAACATTGCAATGTATAATGATAAGGATAAACGTATGTACCATTTTATTTGTAATAAGTAACTTATGTCTATTAAACACTATTATTTTAAAAGATGATACTTCAAGTAAATATCTAGTAAAAATTATGTAAAAAAAAAGAATGTACCTAATTCTTTTTTTTCTATGTCCTCGGGAGGTGAAGTGTAAGAATAATATGTATGCTCCTTTAGTTTAGTAAGTAAGTACGCTACTTTATAACCGTATGTATGCTGAGTTTGCACTATACCTTATATGCATTATTTTAATTTTTTTAAATGAAGTTAGTTTTATATTTTGTTTAACTACGTTATTTTATTCCAATTAGAAATTATATACATTTAAAGCCTATGTAACATTGTATTTTATTTTAATCTTAAATATTAAAAGATTAAAAATAAATATTAAAAATTATTCAATATTAAAATTATTATTATGTTATAAGGTTCATGAAAACTAAAATGTAAAAAAAAAAAGTAAATAGAGAACTTTCCTTTTTTTTTAAGTATCGGGGGAGGTGTAGTGTATGTGCCTCCACACTACTAGCATATGTTAATAAATGTACTTACTCTTAGGTTTAAGTGACAGTATAATTAAAGTCTTGAGTAGAGAAACACGTCTTCCTTTCATTTACCAACCGTTCAACATTACAACAGCATCCATGGTCACGGGGGGAACTGAGGTGTTTGACGTCCCAATGTCATAGTTAGCCTGTCAATCAATGAAAACAGAAAAACAAGAAAAACGAAAAAAAAAACAGTAAAATGCCTGAATCCTTCTCCAACGCCATGACGAGGTTACGTAGTGTTGAAATAAAAATGAAATTATATAGTGAATACGGCGAAAGATATAGGGATAGGGTTACTCAACTGTTGAATAGTGGATATGTTGAGTTCGTGTCCAACCCAGCAGCTGCTCAAAATAGCCCCAAGATTTGGTATTAGGCTCATTTCTGAGTCGACAACCCTAATAAGAAAAAGCTTCGCTTTATTTTTGACGTGGCGGCCAAATCTAACGGATTGTCGCTAAACGATTACCTTCATAAAGGTCTGGATCTATTAATGTCATTACTCAGTATCATGTTCCGCTTCCAGAAATATAAGGTGGCATTAACCGGAGACATAAAAAATTTTTTCTGCAGAATAAAATATCGTCCCGAAGACAAAGCGCCTTTCGTTTTCTTTGGAGAGAAAACCCAAAAGATCCAATCAAAACTTACGAAATGTCATTTTTAACATTCCGGCAAACTTTTCAACCTTTATTGCACAGTTTGTAAAGAATAAAAATACAATGTGTTATGAGTCATCGTTGCCGTCAGTGGTGGATACGATTCGTAAACAACATTACATGGATGATGAAATTAGTGCAAGATGTTTATATAATTCATAAATAAGGTGGTTATCCGAAACTGGACCATTAATAGTTTGGAGGTCTTAAACAGCGTACCAAAGTAGTTTCTCTGTACAACAGTCGTAAGTTCAGCACGAAGAGAGTGAAATGACCCTTGGATTGATTTGATATTCAGATAACGACAAGATAGGGTTTGATGTCTCGTACAAACACATTTTTGAAAACATTAGCGGTTGTAAAACGCGGCCCAATTATGTCAATATTTAATGTATATGGAATTATATCTTCATTGACTATCAAAGGAAAAATAGTATTGCAGGAAATTTGGAAGTCTATCATTGGATGGGACAGAATAGTGTCAGACGCTATATACAAAAAATGGTGTGAATGAATGAATCAACTAAAATTGATAAATAATTTGCGTTTACCGAGCTACTACCAAGCAGCTGCAAGTGGAACCAAGACGGCAAGAAGATCGACACTTATATCAATATTCTTCTCGCAGTTGCATCCAAGTATTTTTGACCTCCGATTCGCGATGATGTATTCTTGGCTTCTTGCATATATCGAGCACGATTTATCTATTACGTCGATATATGGAAGTCCACAGTACCTCTGTGTGCACAAGTGCGACGTTGCCAGCTTTTATTTCGTTTTATATCTCTTTTTAGTGGCTAAGGTACTACTGTTTACCTAAGTATCTAAGGGCCTCGACTCAAATAATTTAGAATGAAACAGTTATGGACATTGTGTGATATGTATTATTGCTGTTTTTGGTCTGAATAATACATCCAACAATAATAATAATTTAAATTTATTATTTAATTCTCAGAAAACCTCAAGCCTCACAGAAGATTCGTGTTAAATACAATCCGTTTCTTCTTTAAAACGTATAGGTACTGTTTAATACTGTGCAGCACTTGGCTAGGTTCCTAAATAACACGTAATTTAACTAGATAATGTGTGGAAAATTTCTTGTAAGTAATGTGTGAATTGTGTTATGAATAGCCAAAAACTAAAAGTTTAAAAAGTTTCCATACTTATATTCCAAATAATAATATAGCTGTTGTAGCTCAGTGGCTAAGCGCTCACTGTGAATTTCACAGTACGCGAGCAACGCGCATTTGATCCCCGCAGGTATCAATGAAATTGTCAATTGCAATTTTAAGTGCTGATTTACAACGTGGTCAACAGTGAAGAATTACACCGTGAAGAAACCTGTATGTCTGAGAAATAAGAAAAATAAATATTTCGAAGACATTTGAATGCATTGGAGAACATTCTCTTGCCCGAAAATATATCAGAAATGATAGGAGGCCTGCGCCCAGGTGTTGACGTTTAATGTTAAAGTTACAGTCTATATGGCAGTAACTTAAACTTTCACTAATCCGTATATAAGAGTTATTGGACACCCGTATATGGTTACATATCTGACGTCCGTATATACTCGTAGATATTCGGCGTCCTTATATAGTTATCGCACGCCCGTATGTAGTTATCCATGTCCGTATATAGTTATCAGGCTACCGTATTTAGTATTGGACGTCCGTATTTATCAGATTTAACTAAATCGTTCCTTAAAGTTATTTTATATTGTTTATTGATATTGTTACGCGCTAAAATCGGCGCACTAGCGCCATCTAATCTCGAACCGAAGAACTAAACTTCTTGAAGTTTAAAACTCGAACTCTCGGTACCTTGCGCGTGTTTACTTGAACATTCTGGATATTTTGCTAATTTATATAAGTAGGCGCTGCAAGATGCGATGGGAGTAGTGTTGATTTGGCGAGACAAGCGAAGCTTCGGAGCGGAATAAAGTGAATTAGTGTGTTTAATTATTAGTGTTTTAAGTTTTAATTTGTGTAAAGTAAATTAAAGTGTTAATTTAGGTAATTTTATCGGCAATATTTATTGTCACGAACCTTAAGCTCGTAACAATTGGTGTCAGAAGTGGGATAAAATAATGCCGATTTTACCTAAGGAGGAAACGGAGGGTGTTCGTACCCGCAGTCAACGCCAGCATGAGACGGACCAGAGAAGATTTGGTGGTGCAACGCCGCAGACGTCGGAGGGCCAGCCGCCGGCAACGGAGGCCGGTTCGTCAGTAGCTCCTGCATCTGCAGCACCTGATTTAGGCGCCCTGATGGTGATGCTGCAGGAGCAGGTCCGTCAGTTGAAAGAGCAGCTGCAGAGCGGACAGGAGGAACAGGTCCGTCAGTTGAAAGAGCAGCTGCAGAGCGGACAAGAGGAACAGGCCCGCCGACAGGAGGAACAGATGCTTCTCATGAAGGACCTTCACGCTACCTTCGGTAAGGAGATAAAGGAGGTGAAGGATAGGGTTGCTCAGCATGACAACCGCCTGTCGGAAGCTGAAACCCAAATCGCGAAAGCTGAAAACCGAATCGAGAAAGCTGAAACCCGAATCGACCAAGTAAACAATCGGGTTGACAACGTAATGGCCGACATGAAGAAATCACTGGACGAACTCACAAACTTGGAGATGGAACAACAGCTCCCGTAGTAGCTACAACACCTTCGCTACGTGGATTCAAAGTGCCGCCGTTCGACGGGACCTCTTCCTGGTCAGCCTACAAAATCCAGTTCGAGGCTGTTATGAAGGCGAACGGCTGGAATAAAAGTCAGGCCATGACTGCTCTCACACTAGGCCTGCGCGACCAGGCCTTAACAGTTCTGGAAGCTCTCGGTGAGGAAGTGACTTATGAGCAACTCCTTGAGGCATTGGAGGCGAGATATGGCGACGCTCACCTGGAACACGTCTTTCGTGCGCAGCTTAAAGATCGTGTGCAGCGCATCAACGAAAACCTGCAGCAGTGGGCTCTAGAAGTGGAGAAGCTGGTGCGAAAAGCATACCGGTCTGTACCTGCGCTCATTGAAGGGAACCTGGTGCAGACATTCATCGACGGCATCCGTGACCTGGAAGTCAGAGCTGCTGTGAGGCTCGGGCACCACGAGACGCTTAAGAACGCCTTGGCCCATGCACTGGAGGTGGAAGCAGTGCGGCAGGATCATCGTTCCCATCGCGTCAGGGAGGTTGCAACAGCTACAGACCGTGACCGCAGCAAAGATACAGCACTAGGTGCTATGGCTGTAGGGAAAAGGGCCATCTTGGATCCAGCTGCCCTAAACTAACCGTGGAAAGGAGAGTTGATCGATCTAGAGAGGGTAGTACAGCTAACGGCACTGCCTGGCGAAGACAGGATCATCGTTCACCTCACGCTAGGGAGGTTACAGCAGTTACGGTTCGCGACCACAATAAAAGATACAGCCCTAGGTGCTATGGCTGTGGGGCCAAGGGGCCATCTTCGGTCCAGCTGCCCTAAGCACACCCTAGGAAGGGAAGGTGAACGGTCTCAAAAAGGAAGTGCGGCTAACAGCACAGCCCAGCAGCAGCAGGAATACGACTTTACTATCAGACACTGCAGGGGGAAATCTCACGGCAACGCAGATGCATTGACAAGAAGACCTTGTCCTGAAGATTGCAACCGATGTAGTAGGCAAGAGAGTAAGGAAGTGGTATCCGTGAGGATGCTCAGGACAGATCACCTCAGCAACGGGTGGAAGGACAGCCTACGACATGCACAGCAGGAAGATCCGGACATCAAGCCGATTCTGGGACGGATGAAGGCCCGTGCTACCAAGCCTAAGTGGAGGGACGTCTCAGCGATGAGTTCAACCACGAAAAGCTATTGAGCCCAATGGGACAGCTTGCTGATTCAGGATGGAGTCCTGTGCCGTAAATGGGACAATGGTCGAAGGGACAGCTGTCGTTTGCAAATGGTTGTCCCTAAAGCTAAAGTGCCGAATGTTCTACAGCTGTGCCATAATGGTCGTTCAAGAGTCCATCTGGGAGTTAAACGAACTCTACTGAAGGTCCGAGAACAGTTTTACTGGGTCCATTATCGTGACGATGTCGAGGATTGGTGTCGTACATGTACAAGTTGTGCGGCCGTGCGGGGACCTCAGACACGTAGTAGAGGAGCACCGAAATTGTACAATGTTGGTGCACCACGGGATAGAACAGCCCTTGACATTGCGGAGCCGTTACAGAAAGGCGCAAGAGGGACTCCTAAGATCGTCCATGTGGATCGCCTAGCGCGTTATTATGGGACCGATAATGCTCGGGACGAGCATGTCTTAGGAAGGGGCAGTGTTACGCGCTAAAATCGGTGCACTAGCGCCATCTAGTCTCGAACCGAAGAACTAAACTTCTTGAAGTTTAAAACTCGAACTCTCGGTACCTTGCGCGTGTTTACTTGAACATTATGGATGTTTTGCTAATTTATATAAGTAGGCGCTGCAAGATGCGATGGGAGTAGTGTTGATTTGGCGAGACAAGCGAAGCTTCGGAGCGGAATAAAGTGAATTAGTGTGTTTAATTATTAGTGTTTTAAGTTTTAATTTGTGTAAAGTAAATTAAAGTGTTAATTTAGGTAATTTTATCGGCAATTTTTATTGTCACGAACCCTAAGCTCGTAACAATATTTTATCATAATATGAGTTATACTATAGTTAGAAAAAGTTGGACAAGATATTGTTAATTACATAGTAAACTCCAGACAACGACATTTGAAGAAGAAGGAGGAAATCATATAAAACGCTTACGAGATGACCTGATGATCACCTACGAAAACAATAAGATTGAGGCGGTTACCGACTTATACATGAATGAAAACGGGAGAGTATGCTTAAGTACGGGTAGGTGAAAAAAAAAATCACTTATTAGATGCAGAAAATTTATTGTAACTGATAATTTTAACATGAGTAACCCTTCATTCCTATAGTTATTAGGTATCTGTGGGTGCTTATCAGACGTATATAACTACGGAACGTCCGTATATCGTTATCAGATGTACATGCATAGATATTGGATGATCGTACTATATCGCTGTCTAATGCTTGCCTAATTTATCTTAATCCTTCCTTAAAAGATTTTTATTGACTTTACTGATATTATATCTATATTATGAATTATATAATAATTGGAGAAAGATGAAAAAAATACTTTTAATTGCATAGTAAACTTTGGACAATGACTGTTGAAGAAGATGGAGACCTAGAAAACGCTAATGAGATGAGTTGTTCAGTTATGAAAACAATTAGGTGGAGGCGGCTAGTGACAGAAATTCATGGATAGAAACGGGAGATTACGTTCAAGCAGGGATGGATTAAAAAAAATAACCACATATCAGTGACGCAAAAAAAGGAACTAAGAGATAATATAAAGTATCATGAGTAAAACTTAGCAAGAATCTACAAATTGGTTTTCTTCTGTACAGTATGTTATTCAATCCAATGACTCCTAGATATCTAAGGGAAAACTTTAATTTTCTTGGTCATGACAGACCGAATAGAGTTCTATTGAGTTCCGGATAGAGGTCAGCTGATTAATTTTTACTGCCTTTATATTTTTATTGAACTTAATTCTTAACAAACTTTAAGAATTCCTCCAATGTCAAGGCCATATGCTTATGGTATGATCTTCTTCCGCAAATTCATCGTGAAAAACACCAAATAAGTATAAGACAGATATCAAAACTACTACCTATCGTTACAATAATGACTGGTCAACATTTGCGGCGTTGAATTTTCATATCCTTTCCGTATTTATTTATGTATTTTTATGTGTATTTGCCTATTTATTCTAATATTTGTCTATCATATTTTAACTGTATCATCAGCATCATCATTACAGCTCTTCACAAGTTCACTATTCATATCTGTGGAAACCCCAATGACAAGTTGTAAAATAATAGCTCCCAACTATTTTATAAAATTAATATTGTAAATTGTTAATATCGACCTCAATTTCTAGGTACAGTTGTTAAATAAGACTTAATTGTGCTTGTAAAATAAATAAAAGTCATAAGTGTTTTAATTAAATAGTGTTTTATGTTTCAACTAAAAGTGAGAGCTGTAACGTACATCGCTTGAACTTTCTGTAAGTTAGTGTTATTCTTGTTATCCCTTCAATATTTTAACATTTACCTTTGAAATAAGTGCTGTTTCGGATTTCAGTTTGAATTATTTACCTGATAATTTAATTTGAGATCTGTAAGTAGACCTATAGATCTAGATATTAGCTTACTCTGTTTCTTCGGTTTTCTTTCTTTGTTTTCTTTTGCTATTTACACATAATAGTAAAATAAATACAATGAATACACGCAACTGCTGAACATAGACCTCCCCAAGAAATGTCACAAAGCACGGTTCTGAGCCTACTGCATTCATCGATTTCCTGCATGTCTTACCAGGTCGTTACTCCATCTAGTGGGAGGTCGTCATACACTCCACGTACCGTTACGAGACTGCCACTCGAGAAACTTTTATCCTCATTGGTTGTCCGTTTATCGAGCTATATGGCCGGCACATTGCAACTTTAACTTACTAATCCGTTGGGCTATGTCGGTCATTATGGTTCTACTGCGGATATATTCATTTCTAAGTTTATCACCCAGATAATCCCCGAGCATAGCCCTCTTCTTAGCTCACTGAGCAACCTTGAGCCTCCTCATACGGCTTGCTGTAAAAGACCATATTTCAGATCCGTAAGACATCACTGGCAATACACACTGCAATCTAGTTTTTTTGGTTTTGAGGTATACCTGATGAGATGTGTCGTAATTTACCAAACGCTGCCCACCCGAGTTGAATTCATCGATTGTTTTTGTTGATAATATACTAACAGCCCAGGATAAGAGAATGGGCACAATACTTACTCTTGTAGATTTCTTACAAGCTTTTGACACTTTTAATTGTACTCTTCTTCTGTTTAAGTTATCCTTCTATGAATTTTATGTTTGCACACTTAAATGTTACCTAACAGATAGACTACAATATGTAACTATAACAAAACATGATGTTACAATACTTATGTCCGTACCATACTTAGTTGCTCGCGATGTCCCACAGGGATCTATCCTAGGCCCTATTTTATTTATTTTTTACAGTTCAGACATCAATAACTGTATAAAAGAATGTGAATATCACTTTTATATAGATGACTAGCAAATATATAAATCTTTTTTTCCTTCAGGACTGTGAAACTGCTGTCAAAATTTGGATGAATATCTCAAACGTATTTCGTTATAATCCAAGTAAAATTATCTTGTGTTAAATCCACAAAAATCAAAATTTTTAATACTAGGAACAAATAAAAATATTAAAAAAAACATCATTGTTTTAGCCTATAGTTCTAATTGATAATGAACCTATACAAATACAGCAAGTCTCTGAGGCAAGAAATTTAGGTGTATTGTTTTATTCTAGTTTGCAATTTGCAAGTCATGTACTTGAGGAAGTGCATAGTTGCTTTTACCGTTTGAAGTTGCTGTACGAAATTCGGCAGTACATCAGTGAATATATGCGGATCAAATTGTGTGAGTCATTAATACTGTCTAAGTTAAACTATGCAGATTCAGCATATGGACCACGACTGTTGAGAAGGACACAGAAGCTCATACAGCGGGTGCAAAATATAATATACTGCGTGTACCTGGTTTCGTTTCACTGTCCCGCCCCGAAGTCATCTAACGCCTTATTAAATTAACGCTAATCTACTAAAAATTAGTACTCGGAGAAAATTACACCTTGCTACTATACTATTCTCGACAATAACAAAACAGCGACCAGTATACCTGTTTGAAAGGCTGAAGTGGTCCAGAGACCATAATAAATATAATACAAAAGCTTCCGCTTATTCCCTCGTAACAACTCGACACCGCACAGCTGCATTTAGTGGTAGTTTCAAATTTGCAGCAACCTACTGTTCGATTGATCTACCGTCACCAATTCGTTCCATAAAAACATCGAATAGTATTGAAAACAAATTAAGTTATATTATTTAGTACAAGTTCAAAATACGTTATACAATAATTGTGTTTCGAACGAAATATGGTAATAATATTTTTATTGTTTTACATTTTTTAATTGCTTACTATGTTTAAATATTATTGATTATAAAGGTGTTTTTTTCTGTTACATATTCAATGAACATTAGTTTTAATCTTACTTTTTTATTTTCTAAAAACTTACAACTTATAACATAAGGTTTTTTTTGAGTACAGTATATAAATTATATATTTACTAAAATCATAAACTTATTTGCTACCTTGCTTTGTCTTTTACACAGAGTAAAATTAGTTTTATTCTCTATTATTCACGCAAATATAAGAAATCATTATTTTGACATAACATTACTTTCGAAAACGCGTTTGTTATTATACATTTAGAAAAAGAAATTTTAAACAACAGCAGCGCAAGGCCGCGTACAGCTACTGTTATTTAAAGTCATATTGTGTAAAACCATAGACCTAGGATTACGCTTACGCTAAAGACGACCTATGCCTGGGAAAGAGACATTTGTATCCATAGGATACCCCGCAAGACAGAAAGAGATACACAACAAAGTACCGATGTGTCAAGTTTTTTTCGAGTAAGAGGCCATAGCGGCCCGCTTGCTGTGACATGGTGATAATTTTTGTAAAAAATATTCAATTTCTAGCAAAAAAATAACAAAATAGTGATTTTTATCATCATGGTATCATGTGCAGTGAGCAATTGTGACGTGACAAAAAGAAATAACCCAAATAACTACACATTCCACAAGTAAATACGATTTCTGTCATTGGAATTTTATGAAGCTTATTTACATAATTTTTGTTACAAATATGTTTAAAACAATAGTTTTAACAATAGTATATTGAATTACGTTGTTGCCTGTGGGTATATTTCATAATTTCAAGCGGAATTCAAGTATTTTTTAGGAATTTATAAAATTTTGTGGTTACGCTAGGGATTGACAAAATGCTGACGGCATGATTATCTGATAAAAGTCTTGTATGGATGGACCTTAAACTGAATCAAAGAAAACATATTTTTAAGGCAATACTAACAATAATAATATGGAAGTATAGATGCAAAATCCGATATTAATTATTTTAACCTAATGATTAAAAGTGCATCATTATTAACGGTTAACTGCGTTTTATGCTTATTATGTTGAATTATATGTGGCTAGCTATTTAGAATATGTTGTATTGCCTCTGAGTATTATTACGATTATGACATATGATTTTGTCCGTTTTAAGATTACCTTCTCGACCTGCACTACGTGACAAATGGATACGCGTTATGAATAGGACTCCGAGCAAAAATTCAACTGTTTGCAGTAAACATTTCGATGAAAAATGTTTTACACAAAGAACCCGTCGACGTGTATTATTGAAAGATTCAGTACCCAGTCTGTTTGTTCCTGTAAGTGTTGTATTTTATTTTTTCTGATTGAATATACAAAAATATAACTTCTCATGGGTATAATTTCTTACAGATTAAACTGAAACAAAGAAGATCAGTTTCTTCATACGTCAATAGAGATATTATTACCCTTTCACGAGAAGAACTGACCCAACCTGCTTCACCTACACCTGGGCCTTCCTCAAGTCAAGTACTTACACAGAGACGAAAAAACTCATTGATAAGAATATGCGATTAAAAAGAAAAATTTCAGAAAAAAATAGGTTATTAAGGAATTTGAAAGCCAAAAATAAACGTATGAAAAAAAGAATTTTAAATTTACAAGAAGTTGTCAAAGATCTTAATAATAGACCGGGCCTCGAAAATCACCGAAATAAGGTTCAAGCCGCGTGCCGAAATAATTTACTACAGAAGTTAGTAGATAGAGTAAACGGCAGAGCTACAGGAAAAATCAGTCACACAGCTGAATACGACGATGTGCTGAAGAAATTGGCCTTGACGGTTCACTTCTACAGTCCCAGGTTTTTTTTTATATATATATATATATATATATAAAACCTGGACTCACACATGCGCATTTTTATTTTTGTATCGCCTTCAGCACGTCTTTGTTTATCTTTTACATTCTAAATCTATGTGTAAAACACAATACATTATCTATAAAATATAACTGTCATTACTTCAGATTTGACAGACCAAAAATCTTCGAAAACTAATACCAATTTCCAAAAAATTAGGAGACTGGGACTGACGATAATTTTAGTTTTAGTAAATAAAATGTATCTTAATTTCATTTGAGAAAGTAATAACAAAACGAATTACTTGGTTGAATTTCGACTTACCTAGACGTATTCTCAAATTGTAACAGGTAAGCACAATCGTTGTCAATTTTGATCGTAGTGGCCACACCTAATTTCAATCTATTAAAAATCCAACGCTGAACACTGACCTCCTCCATTGATTGCCTCGTAGGGAGGATATTCCTTATGGCTGCCACGCTTAGCAGTTGCGCAGGCGACCGCAGATTTTTAATCTTTTACTTCTTATTAGGAAGACGCGGCTGCCCATCTCTTGTTTTTTTTTTCTTCTGGCGTGTCTTACACTCGTGAATAGTGGATACTCTTACACCGCCACTCAATGATTTCAAAAGGAAGGATAGGCCAATCTAAATATTTTACTCATAACTTTTTCATACAAGAAAAAGTAGCGCATCTGTCATAATACAAAGGTCATATCAAAACACGACGTAACCAGGGTCGGATTTCGTAGTATAATTACCATTATTATAACCATTATTTCGTAGTTTGTTGTATATAGTATCGTAATAATACTAAGCAAAAATACCATAATCTTACATAAAGGTCAACTTTTATTATTATTGGGTCCTTTTTTTTTTTGAATATTAACCCTACGATATCAAGAATTTCTGTATTGTACAAGAGTACCGAGTTTTTTTTTAATAAAATTAGAATTAGCTCCCTTTCTAGTCAATCGGTGCTCGATCGATGCATTTATGTTGCATTCTTAATACAACTATAATGAGGGGTTACCATGATAAAACTCTATGCTCCAGAAGCAATCGATTTGAATATAGAATTTCAAAATTTTTATGAATCAGATTTTCAGATTCAATTTAGCAGATATGGTTTCTTTTGTACTCTTTTCCTTTAACTCTTATTGAATATGAATTATATTAGATACCAATATTCAAAATTTAACTTACACTAAGTTCTTTAGACAAAAATAAAACAGAGATAAAAATAAAACCATCAAAAAACGTAACGTATAGATAAACTAGACGCGTAACGCCAAAATTCCGGCACATGGGAAAAAAGGAACATGAAACGTTAAACGTGATATATTTTTTTAAATAGTGTGATTTTATTTTCCATGTACAATATTTTTGAGGGTTTGAATCCAACCCTGGCCTAATCTTGATAATGTAACTAAGCTAACTGTAAAATAAAACTTCAAAAATGCGTTTATATAATAATTTAATTGAAACAAAATTAATATTAAGTTATTAACCGATGATACGATATCCCATGTTCATTTTTAATCTTTCGTCTAATAATCGTAATTTTTGCATCGTTTTACCACGCAAATAGACATATTTATGACAGACAAATCGGTCCTGCGCGCGCACCACTGTCGACCGATTCGCGTTGGCCCTAAACTGTTATTTTAGGGCCAGCACACTGGTCCGTTTTAATTGTTCGGTCGGCCCGGTCCTTACGCTAGTAATATATAAGTCAATGCCGCCACTACATTGTTTGGTACGGAAAACATCGCTTGTATGGTAAATTGTTTAGTAAGGAAAATTATTTACACATGAAATTATTGAACTAATACTAGTTTTTACGGAATTTATCGCGTATATTTAACTTTTTAAATACCCGACGTTTCGAACGCTTTACAGCACTCATGGTCACGGGCGGGACTGAGATGTTCAACGTTCATATGTCATAGTTAACCGCGGTTACCACAGATTAAAATAAACTTTTGTTCCGATCTATGCAGTATGAACTTATGGTATCTTGAAGTCTTGCAGTTGTATGCTTGGGTTGGGATTTAATTTTATTTATTATAGGATCCCAAGCGGATGGTAGCACCCAGCAATCTTCTCTATTGAAATTAGGATGTTTTTTTATTTCAATAGCCTCGCGAATCATCCTTGGAAGTAATCGGTGTTCTTTAGCGAGGATTTGCGGTCTATCAAATCTGATGTAGTGGCGGGGGCGATCCTGTACGTGTTCACAGACTGCAGACTTCCCGGAGCGTCTATTCTTCACATCAGCTATATATTCTTTAACGCGGGTTTTTATTGATCTTTTAGTATGTCCTATGTAGGAGAGACCACATTCACAATCAAGCTTGGACACTCCTGCATCTTGCAGAGGGACATTACACTTGTCTGATGGTAAAAACTGACCAATCTTCTTCAGCGGCTTGAAGTATGTTTTGATGGAAGCGCGCTTCAAGATGTAGCCAATCTTGTCAGTGACTCCTCTAACATATGGCAGTACAGCAGGTACACGCTCGACTGTGGCCGGCTTCACTCGTTCACTGTGACTCGAAGCTTGTTGTCATGCAAAACTTGCTTGACATGGTGGAGCTCTGCAGCCTGGTGTTTACTGTCACAAATCCCTCATGCTCTCTGAAATAAAGATTTACCCACGGTAGCTAACTGTGAAGGATGGTGGTGAGAATCACCGTTTAAATATCTATCTGTATGGGTCTTTTTTCTATACACAGTATGGCTCAAGGTGTTAGTAGCCCATGAGTGCTGTAAAGCGTTCGAAACGTCGGGTATTTAAAAAGTTAAATATACGCAATAAATTCCGTAAAAACTAATATTATTTCAATGTGTAGTATTCATGTAAATATAAGAAATCATTACATGAAATTATATTTATATTTAATAAACAACCATAGTGGCATATTGTAGCGATCAAAAGATATATTACTCCCTTTTCACGCCCTTCTGATTAAGGCAGCCATTTGGATATAATATGAGCAAAATTTAAAAACGGAAAGGAACGACTTTGAGGTGGTAAGAAGCAATTTCATTTTGTACGCCAACGTTCATAGTATAAGTCCCTCTTGGCTTACGTTTCATATTAGTTTCTTGATTGTATTTCCTCCGGCAAAAAGCTGCTAATCACTTTGTAAAATGTCTGTACCTATTTTGAAATAATATATATCCTATTTTGAAACATATTTATTTATTTTTCACTTTTTATTTAGAACACATCGAATGAATATTTATTTAATTTTGCAAAAGAAAAACATTTCTATAAAATTTTATACGACATTTGCTCTTCATTCACGGTAGATACTTTTATATGTACTGTAAATTCCAGATTGACGTTATAATACTCGAAAATTTTCGCTGCCTTATTAGAAAACGTTGTTCTTTACAATAACGCGCTAAAATTTGAGAATGTATAGCGAATGAAAATATATACATTAGCAGATAGCGTATGGCAGGCAGATTTGGGAGTACATCTGTACTTATATGGCTGTGTAATGGTAAATATACAACAAATACCCTCGATTTTCCGACTTTATATATAATATCTATATATAATGTCTATACGACAGATTAAAATTAATCTCCATGACCTATATTATAATACATAACTTCTAATCCTTGGTATTTCTATAGTTTAAAAAGGTTAATGAATTGACTTTTAGGGAATGTTTTTATAAATTCTGATTACTGTTAAGAATTTTTATTAAATTTACAACTTTCTTTGGCAAATTATTATGTTAGTTGGATTATATTTAGTTCTATCACATACTGGCCTTTGATATGGATCAGAAGAGATATCTCGTATCTTTGATGTTGTTCTCATCGTTCTCGTTGTTTTGAAGTTGCTCTCGAGAGTCGAGGATATTTTACATCAATAACACTAACTAAATAGTAAGACAAACGATACACTATCGAATACGGATAGTGTCGTATAAAAGTTAGAAAAATATTCCACTTTGGCGCTTCGAGAAAAATTTTCCCTTTGTGGGTAGAAAAGATCTAAGCATTGTTTTGCCAATCATTTTAACAAAATAAAAGTAACGTATAAAGAAGTTATTTTTCTAGTGTGTTACTTCGCTTATATAATTCGGTCAAGCAGCCGGACCGATTAAATAGAAGAGGTATATTCAACTATTTTTTAAATACTTAGTAGCGATTCTACTTAGGAAACTCATTGGGTAGACTCTTTCTGCCGCCAAGCAATAGTACCTCCACTGCTGCGTTCCAGTCCGAAAGGTATGGAAAACCAGTATAATTACAGGTTGCATTCCATTTTACTTTTTGGTGGATACAACGTGTCTATAGATTTCTTTGTTTCAAATCCGATTGCCTCATAGAGGGGATATTTGCCATAGTCGTTAGACGTTATTAGGATGATGATACTGGCCATCCACGGGATGACATGACGCAGTGGATATTCTTACACCACCACTACACTGTAATACCATCACTACTCAGTAAAATTATTATAAGTTCTGATAAAATAACTACACTGACGATAGGCTCTAGCGTCAAAGGTACGTAATACCTTGTAGTGTTTTCGTAAATATGGATGAATTATGACGATTAAGAAAAAATCTTCTTACAAAGGAAGAAACTAATGATCAGCAGTAATCTTTTACGGGCTGATAATGATTATAATACCTCTCTGCGCATGGCTTTTGTATGTGTGTTATGTGGCAGAGACAAAAACTCTTTTAAAAATAAATTTATTTAATATATTTAACTATAATATAAACTAACTTAAAATACAGAAGTTGAGTCAGAGAGTTTGGAAATAGAATTGTGTTGTGAGATCGAAAGACTTGGTTTATATAGTGTAGGATTCGTGGGAAGCTAGGAGGTAGGAGTAAAGATAAGGGAATAACATTATGCTTGTTTGTGTTTATCATTAACTTATTCTAAGATACAATTAAGAATGGTAAACTTTGGAACAATAAACATTAGTATTTAAATATTACAATCTAATTAGTTTTGTTTCTAGTTAAACAATGTAATTTAGTTTTAAAGTAAATAAGTAATATAAGAATAAAAATATAGGAGTATAGAGGACTTATAATATAAAGTAAATAGTATATAACACAATAATAGAACCTATAACATAACACCTCCCCCCTTAGAACAAAGATTGAGCGGTTTTGCTCGATTTTTGAATGTAGTCAGCAGCTTCGTCTTCGTATTCTGATATGCAGGATGTTGTAGCAGTGGTGTTTATCGATGACAAGGGAACTTCGACGTGTTGTTGGCGACGAGAACGGTCAAAGCAGTTATTAAAAATTTGTATACAGTTGCCATGTGGATTTATGGGCATTTTATTCCATGGCAAGCACTTGTAACATTTGTAACAAAAATATGTTAGCATAATGATGCCAGTAATCATACCAAATATGGAAAATTTTGTTGCATGTTTTTCTGAGAATGTAGATTTATTTTCTTTAAGTAATTTTGAATGTATTTTTATTTGGTCTCTAACTGAGTTAAGAGAGTCGAGTTGGATGTTGTTGAGCTGGATTGGTGCAAGTTCTGGTTGTTGTAGTTTAATTTCTTCTGGGAGGCAAATGTGTTCAATATCCACAGAAGTAAAAGGATGACTGGTGTTGGTCGTTTTAGTGTCCTCAGCTAGGAGTGTAACAAACGCGGTGTACATTTTACATCCTTGTTCTAGAGTGATGATACCCGCTCCAGAGATTTCGCCGTGAGTTGTTTGGCTTTCGCATTCTAAAGCATACGGAGTCTTGCGTTGGAGTATGTAGATCCAGTTGTTGTTCCTAAGAGCTTGAAAAGTGTTGATATGTGCCGAAAATGTAGTGATATCACAAACTTCAGGAACTTGTCGACTCGTTGTTGTTAGGATGACAACTTCGCATATAGATCTGGTGTTGATGTTGTAGATGAGAACATCTCTGCAGACTTTGGATTCCGTTGCAAAGTCTTTGCATTTGTCCACTGAGCTCATAACGACGTATTGCTGTCTAGTGATACTCATGGCAGGGTATGTTTGTTCGGGAAGGATAGTGGAATATAAGGAGGAGTCAGGATGTAGCATAGGGATAGAATGTAAATGGTATAATATAATTTTTTCGTTTTTAACTAAAGGGAATTCTAAGATATATTTTAAGAGGCAGATTCGAGAATTTTGTGTATATTAGGTAATGTTATTAGGGCAACTAAGTTTTTGTTAAGCCTTCCGCTGGATTAGAAGACAGTAATTCTTTGTACAGGCGCATAGTTGATATTATTGACGGGTGTATTGCATTCGATTTAATAAAAAGTGTACTTGTGGTGACATCGTCAATATCTCGTTCTAAAGAAACTATAGCTTCAAGAATTTGAATTGAAACGGTCGATATTTCTTCAAGGATAGTTAAATTAAATATAAGTTTGTTTGCGGAGGCGAAATATGAATTTATTTTGTTAATATCTTCATTAATAACATTTATTAATGAAATAATAACATCATAAGAGATTTTATGTACTGTTTAATTAAAATTTGTGATTGTTGAAGAAATAATTTATAATTGCTGTTTTAGAATATCATTAGTAGATATTTGTTGATTCTCTAGCTGTTCAATGCATTCGTTATAATGTTTAGCATATTTTGCGTTTGGAACACCAATGAGCCATTTCAAAACTGAACCTAAGCCGTCTAGCATTTCACGTTTGGATCGCTAGTTATCAGTGTAATAATTAAGTTCATCGAGTCTAGAGTCTATTCTGTCTACGTTTATTTTTATAAATGAAGTAGTAGTGATAACGGTGGGTAAATTTGAATGTGTAGCGATAAGAGATTGGTAGTTACTTACGAGTCTTTTGATAGAGTTGCGAGTTAGGAATAAAGGTTCAAAGTTACGATATATGATAAGTTTCCAGGAATTTTCAGATATTAGTATTTCATCATTGTTTTCGAAATAGAGTCCAGAATTAGAGGGTATCCCCATCAACAAAAGTTGTGGAGTACCTGAAAATTAAAATAATCTTAGTTAATTGTTTTGATTTCCTTTAAATTTAGTTATATAATAATTCTTAGAAAATAAGTAAACTTTGTATAAAATGATATAAAGTAATAATTTAATAATAGAACAAATTGTAAAATTAATATATGGGTTGTTTATAAAATTTAAAAGATTTTCATTTAAACTAAGGGTTATTGCTTAAGCGATTAGGGTGTGCCATTATTTGAGCCACCCTGCAATAGAAATAAAGTTAAATATTTATGAATAATTACGATCTAGTCTTAGAGTAAATGTTATGATGATAGAGTGAAGTCATGCAATGGTCTTAAACGATTCGCATGTACTAATTGGTTTTTTCCAGATTTTTGTATAACATAATTTTCATAAAAACCTATTCTAACGATAACATGAAGGCCGTCCCAAAGGCTATTTAAGTTGTTTGGACTTGGGACTTTGAGCATAACTTTATCACCTACGTTAAATTTGACTATATTTCTAATATTACTGTCGTATCGCTCTTTTGCCTTTTCTTTCATTGATTCAACATTTTGGCGAGCTATGTCACGGGATACCTTGAGTCTTTCGTTTAAATCTCTTAGGTAGTCATGAGTTGTATAGTCGTCATTAGCTTTTAGGGAACTCGGTTTATAGCCAAAGAGTAATTCGTGTGGTGTGAATTTTGTCGATTGATTTATTGATGTGTTATGGCACATAAAGGCAAATGGTATGATTTGATCCCAATTAGATTGGTTACGTTTGTGGTACATTCAGATGTGGTCGCGTAATGTTGCGTGGAATCGTTCTAAAGAACCGTTAGCCTGAGGGTGATATGCGGCACTAACTGTGTGAGTTGATCCTAGTAATTTCATCAATTGTTTGATTACGCTATTTAGAAATTCTGTACCTTGATCGGAATGGAAACGTTTAGGTACGCCATAATGTTGACAGAAAATTAGAAGAGATTTGGCTACTGTTGTTGCTTGTTTATCTTGAATAGAGTATGCTTGAACAAAACGAGTCAAGTCATCTTGTAGTGTGAGTATGTATTTATTAAAGTCGTTAGTTATATCTGAGTAAGAGACTAAGTCAATAGTTACGCGTTCAAAATGTTCGGTGGAAGAAGAAGTAATAACCATGGGAGCTTTATATGTCTTACGTTGAATTTTGTTTCGTTGACATATTTGGCAATTATCTGTATAATTTTTAATAGTATCGGTCATTCCTTTCCAGAAATATTCAGATCGTATTTTGTGTGTCATTTCGATAATGCCACGATGTCCTGATAAGGGATCATCATGGAAGGTTTTAAGGATTGATTCTATCTCTTCTGGAGCTGGAGTTTTAACTTTATTTTCACATATGGTGATCTTGCATTCGTAAAGGTCGGCTAAATAAGCTATTATGTGTAATTGTTCGTTTCCTTTAAGTTTACAAGTGGGTCGTTTTTTAAGTCCGGAACGTAAAGTGATTTTAATTTATGGTTGTGTAGACAGCCAATATAATATTTTGTTTCTTATCTGAAACTAATAAATCAGTTTCGTAAAGTGTTTTGGGTTTACTTAAAAATGGGTCCACTGGAGAACAAGCGGAAATTGCTTGTTTGAAAAGGGGTATTTTTGTCGAAAAGTTGACAAGAGATTGGGATAAGAATGTTTTTGTGACGTTCGTTTAAGAGGCAGTCTGGGGAAATATGGAGATTTGGAGTATTAAAAGCGTGGGAGTCGATTTCTAAGTAGTGTTGAAAGCTTAATTGTAAATAGTCCGAGTAGTTCCGAGTAGTTCCGAAGTGTTTGGGTCGTGATGTGTGTTTTTGTTGCTTTTTGTGGGATGTTTTGTGTTCGTGTGGAGAATTGGCGGGCGTGAGAGAGCATCTGCATTAGTGTTGTTTTTACCTGCCTTATATACTATTTCGTATTCGTATTCTTCGAGTTTAAGTCGCCATCAAACTAACCGACTACCAGGGTCCTTTATCGAGAAAAGCCATGTAAGCGGTTTGTGGTCAGTTACAATTTTAAATTTTCTACCAAACAAATATGGTCTAAAATGTTTAACTGCCCAAACGATAGCTAATAACTCTCTTTCGATAGTAGAATAGTTTGATTCTGCTTTATTTAGTGTCCGAGATGCATATGCTATAGGCAAGTCCTTGCCTATTTCGCCTTGCGATAGCACAGCACCTAGGGCGTTTATAGAGGCGTCGGTGGTCAGTATGAATTCCTTTGTGAAGTTTGGATATTGTAAGATGGGAGGGTTAGTAAGAAGATGTTTGCATTCATTGAAGGATTGTTGTTGGGTTTCACCCCATATGAAGGTAGTGTCCTTTTTAAGAAGGCTAGTTAAAGGTTTAGTAAGTTTGCTGAAATTAGGAATAAACCGACGATAGTATCCTGTAAGGCCTAGAAATGCCTTTATATCTTTACATGATTTAGGAATAGGGAATTCTTGAACTGCCCGAATTTTAGCGGGGTTCGGCTTAACGCCTTCGTTCGAAATGATATGGCCAAGATAAGCAACTTCGCGTCTAAGAAATTCGCATTTGTCTGGTTGAATCTTTAGTTCATATTTTCTAAGTCTAGAGAAAACTTCTACAAGTTTTTATTCATGTTCTTGAAGGCTGGAAGCAAAGACAACTATGTCGTCGAGGTAAACGAAACATCTTTCACCTTGTAAGCCATACAAAACTGAGTCCATTACACGCTGAAACGTCGCTGGCGCGTTTTTT
This sequence comes from Parnassius apollo, assembly GCA_907164705.1. Taxonomy (NCBI): domain Eukaryota; kingdom Metazoa; phylum Arthropoda; class Insecta; order Lepidoptera; family Papilionidae; genus Parnassius; species Parnassius apollo. Next base: position 1,749,788 of record CAJQZP010001153.1, read on the forward strand.
AAACCAAATGGCATTCTTTTATATTTGTAATGGCCATATGGTGTACTAAAAGCTGTCTTAGGAATATCTTTTTGATCAACTTCTAGCTGATGAAAACCTGAGGCAAGATCTAATGTGGTAAAATATTGAGAATGATCCAATTTGTCTAGAATGTCTGTGATGTTAGGAAGAGGATAACTGTCTCCTACTGTGACTTCATTTAACTTCCGGTAATCAATAACTAATCGCCATTTCTGTTTTCCAGATGCGTCTCGTTTCTTAGGAACAACCCAGATGGGGCTACTCCAAGGAGATGAGCTAGGTCTGATAATGTCTTGGTCTAACATCTTTCGGACTTGTGATTTTTACTTCTTGTTCATGTACATGAGGAAAGCGATAGGTTTTCGTGTGAATTGGAATGTCAGTAGTGGTAGGTATTTGATGTTTTGTATGATTTCCAAATGTAAGGGAGTCACCTTCAATGAAAAATATATCGGGGTATTTGGAGACAATTTTATCTAATGAGTTCGATTCTTCTTTGTTTAAATGTTCGCGTCTAATGAGGTTGAGTACTTGCTTTTGTCTATCGGTGTCGGATGTGTTATTAAGATTATTAATTAGGTGTTTATTAATGTTGTTTGTTTGTTGATTTGGTTGATAAGGTTGAACTTCGATGTTTGGAATGCTAATTACTTTGTCGGATTTGTTTGTATTTACACGAGTGATAATAAATGAGTTGTTTTTGACTTCAACTAATGTGTTGGGAATAACAATACCGTTATCTATTATTTGTTTTTAGACTATTGCTGTCCCGGAATTTATATTGTTTGTTCTACACATAATTACACTCTCGGAACGGCTAGAAAGGAATTGGTTATTAGGGTCGATTATATTTTGAGGATTTTCGTTCAAATAATGTAGGTTGTACGATCTGTCAAGTATTCTCATAGTTTTAGAATGAATATGAATGCTGCAATTATTCTTTATCATGAAATCGTTGCCTAGGATACCATCTGCTTTAATGTTAAGTGAAGCAACATGAAAACGATATTTAGGTAAATAATCTAGAGATATTTCGATGGTGCCTGAGGTTGTAATTGAATTTTGGCTACCGGAAATACCTACGATTGACACAATGTTTAATTTATTTAAAGGTGACGAACCTATTTTATCCCTTTTTATTACCGAGATCCCTGCTCCGGTGTCTATGAGAAATGTCACTGGTTTGCCTTCTATGTGAAAAGTCCAGTGTATGAGGTTATCGGGTGGTATATCGTTTAAGGCAGATATGGCAAAAGATTTTGTATTATATTTGAATTTGGGATGTTTTAATTTAATCTTTTTAGTTGTAGGTTTTGATATCGAACGTGTTTTATTGGAATCAGTGGAATTTGTGGATATAGGAGGTGTAGTTGTCTTAATGGACTCAGTGGACGTAGTAGGTTTAGTAGTCTCGAGAGAGTCAGTAGATGTAGTAGAGATATTAGATGTAGTAGAGATAGTAGTAATAGAGTCAGTGAATGTTGAAGGAATAGCATGTTTTGGAAAACCAAGGGTTTGTGGCTGGCTACCCTGTTCGTAGGTTTCCGTTTGAGAACTGGAATTTTTGAATATTGAGTGATGTGTATGTGATGTAGTACTTAAGTCGCTAGTTTGTGTAGATACATTTTTCAACTCTGTCTGACACTTAAGCGGTGATTTAGAAGGTACGCTGTTTATTTGCGTTGTGTGATCTCGATGGTTCGGCGGTCGAGGACGCCTTAGAGAAATGGGGTTGGATTTGCTAAAGTTCATATTTACGGGTTCTCGATATCTTGAGTCGAGATCGGTGAGCAGGATACTGAAACGATTTCCAACGAGTTGCTCATCTCGTTGGTCGCTTGGCGGTTTAAATGATTAACTGGGATAGGAGGCGCAGGAAGTGCGCGTTGGGCTTGATTGTTTCTTATATTATTATTATAAGTTCTTTTACGGCATTCTGTAATATTATGCCCAATATTTTTACAATAACTACATAATTTTGCAATTTGTTGCGGTGTGTTGGCATTATTGTACGTGGTTTGCGTATATGGTAGATGAGTTCGATTTATAGGCTAAGTTGTATTACTATTATTATAAAAATTACGGGTATGGTATGGTGGTTTTGTAAAAGGTGGTGGACACGTTGTGTTTAACTTAAATAGAGATTGCCTAGCCTTGTTCATCGCACGAATTTTGTCTTCTTGAAGTGCGAATCGGCCTGCTTCGCAAGGGGTAGGGAATTCTTTTGTTCTTAGCATTGCTCCGATATCGCAGCTAATACCATTGACAAAAACGTTAAGAGCCGTTTCTTCCGTTGTGGCTAAGCGACCTACTAACGTCTTATCGCATATTTCGGCGTTTAACTTCTTTATTATTTTAGAGCGACAAAGGTCGACTCTGTGAAAATATTCAGTTAGTGTTTCTGTAGGTTTTTGAAACATAGATTGCAGTTCAAGATTAAGGTACGCCATGGTTTTAACGTTAGATAATTTTTCGATAAGGAATGTTCTTAAATCGGTCCATGAAGCATGTTCTTTATTGTGAACATCTGCCGCACCCGAACCAATAATATTGTTCAACGCGTATACTAAAAGTACTGACTTCTGGTCTGCCGAACTAGGTCAAAAGTTGAATTGCATGACCTAACGAATCTATACACTTGATAGTTATTGTCTGTGTCGAATGAGGGAATTAATTTAAGTAATGTGGTAATGTGCATCTTAGTGTTCTTTGTTTTACACAGGCAATGAATAATTGATATTATAGAATAGTATAATATAATAGTATATAACTGAATAGTATGATTACAATAAAAAATAATGTGAAATGAGGTGGTAGATGTAGAAAAAAAATATTTTGGTAAAAATGGAAAATAGGAATTTGACAAACAAGTTTAGTCACTTACCACAATAACAATAAAATGTGGAGCTGCATGGTTCGGCGAAGTTCTTCAAAAGCCTTCAGCTACCGTACGTTGTCTTCTTGTTGGGCGATGCTGTCCCATTGAATTTGGTACGTTCACTTCGTCTTTACGCGATTTAATCACGCGATATCCTACCGACTGCGCCAAATTTGTTATATGGCTGAGACAAAAACTCTTTTAAAAATAAATTTATTTAATATATTTAACTATAATATAAACTAACTTAAAATATAGAAGTTGAGTCAGAGAGTTTGGAAATAGAATTGTGTTGTGAGATCGAAGGACTTGGTTTATATAGTGTAGGATCGTGTGAATCTAGGAGGTACCGTTTGTGTTTATCATTAACTTTTTCTAAGATACAATTAAGAATGGTAAACTTTGGAACAATAAACATTAGTATTTAAATATTACAATCTAATTAGTTTGGTTGCTAGGTAAACAATGTAATTCAGTTTTAAAGTAAATAAGTAATATAAGAATAAAAGTATAGGAGTATAGAGGACTTATAATATAAGGTAAATAGTATACAATAATAAAACCTATAACATAACATGTGTCGTACTTTATAGTGCAATTATTTCTTTGCGTTGCTCAAGTTGCGTTTCATATGTCCTTGAAATAATTTATCTCTCAGACATGCTTTCCTCCTAAAGTTTTCTCTTTCTGACAAGCACATGGAAAACCTGTACTATTAATTGCAATTAATGATTTATATGACGACTGATTTGGCTATTTTTTTCCTGAGATGCCAAGGCTTTTAAGAGAATGTAAAGGAAATAAAATGTTGCCATGTAGCAGCGGCGTAAGAGATTCCACTATCCCATATCAACCGTTAAGGGTTGAATCAGGCGACAGAGGAAAATGAATGGAAGGGACAGAATCTCCAAACGGTATTCACTAAAAGTCCTATAAGTTTGCAAGTCGCAACAATCTCAACACATCCCCTTGAGGAGGTGTATGACGATACGGTGTTAATGGTCGACTTCAATGCAAAACTAGGAACAAGAGAGAACTATTAGCTAAAAGGGGAAATTCGGAATAGGGCAACGAAACGTGACGAATGAAATCAAATAAAAAAATCAATTCTTTACTAATGTAATTACTACCGTATTCTTTTTTTTAATCTCGGTCATTTTGTTTCATGTTTTTTTTTTAAATATACTAAAAAAGCGATCTAGATAATAGATTTTCTCACAAAAAAAGGAACTTGAAAAGAAAAAGGAAAAAAAGTCGGAATCAGAGCCGTCTTGGACACGAACTGGTGTCTTCCAATTTTGGTCCCGCCCGATTTTTCACTTAAGCTAGTGTAACCTGATAGGTATTGTCAAAATTTATCTTTGTATTCTAATGATTCTGTACAAGTTTTTCATTACATAAAAAGACGGATGAGATGAATTTTTCTTAAAATGAATCCTTGCTAGATCGATTTACAGCCCTCGAAAACCCCTACATACCAAATTTTCATGAAAATCGTTGGAGCCGTTTTCGAGATTCAGATTACATTTATATACAAGAATTACTTATTTAAAGGTATAGGATTACAAGGTTTATCATATACTTTTAAACCACCAACCAACTTCCCTTTAATTTTTGAAAATAATTCAAATACTCATATAAATGAGAACTTAAAGGACATTGTTAAATCTCGCCTAAGAACCAACATAAATTTGACAATTACTAAAATTCTTATCCTTAATTATGCATTAGATAACATTCATTAGATAATAACGGACACTTCTGAATTATGGAGTCAAAATAAAAAGGAATTTTTAGATTTTAAGCTTTGTACGTATTTTTTATTAATTTGCTGCGTCTGGACTCCTATGATTTGGCCAATCGCACAATACCTCTTACATTTAACAATATTTCCAAAGTTGTCATAAACTCAAATATATTATGAAAACGTTTATAATTTAAAATATACCTAAGATTACTATATACCACAAGGAACAGGAATACAATAAACTCATGTGTATTCATTAAAAATAATAATACTATTGTACTCTCATTGGCCAATCAACATTGTGCCAAGCAAAAAAAATGTTATCTTGACAGATGACAAGACGATAAAATAGATAGGCGTCAGACGTGCGATCGCGATCGGTAATTATGTTGTTGAAGTTTGCATGGAGATCGAACAGGAGTTGATTACTGATTAGTGAATTACATTTACTACATTCTGAAAATGTATGGCTCTTGAGAGGGAGAATACATATTAGTAGTAAAACTTATTTTGTATACATTTTGGTTGATGAGTCAGAAATTGGGAGGGAAGCAATAAAAAATATCGTTGTAATTGTATTGTCGGGCACAGAACTATAGGTTGCTGCGCCCATGTTATGACCATAATGTGGTATTTAATTTGGGCCCGATACCAAGAAAATATCAATCCCCTGGTCAATTCTTCAATAATATATTGCTCGAAAGTAATGATGGTTGATAGTATCAATGATTACTTTGGTTGTCAAATGAGTGTATAAATTATGATTTCTTATATTTACGCAAACACTACATATTGAAATAATACTAGTTTTTTTTGTAGATCGGAACAAAAGTTAAATTTTTCTATGGTAACCGCTGTAACCTATGACATTTGGATGTTGAACATCTCAGTCCTCCCCGTGACCATGGGTGCTGTAAAGCGCTCGATACGTCGGGTATTTATAGTTAAATATACGCGATAAAATCCGTAAAAACTAGTATTATTTCAGAGTGTATAAATTGTATTTAATTGGTATGAATAAAACAAATATCTAATCACAACCGGAGTTTTATTTACCGTATAAATGCTAAGCCTCAACTGCTTACATTAGCAATAACATAGTAATATTTCATAAAAATAAAAGATAACCTCAAAATCTGCTAATATCTCTGTTTTTGGAAGTGTCCGTCAAGAGTTATTGTTCTTACATACAATTATGTATAATTTCGGACTTAAAAAGACATTTTTGTTACTGTTGGTTCTTAGGCGAACATTGTATGGACGCAGAACAATGTCCTTTTGTTCTCAGTCTAACACACTGGAGCTTATATGGGACCTAGTCGCTGACGTCTTGAAATTTTCAACCAACATCTAAAGTACTTCTGTAGCAACTAAACGCCTAATATCATCAAATTTAGCTAATTTTTTTGATCCCCTCGGTTTATTGAGTCCCAAGAGTCCCCTTGTCTGGCGATCGGCCAGATTCTGGCTGATGATTTATTACGCGCGTCTGGCAAGCGACCACTTTCTGGCCGATCCGCGCCTGGGTATTTAGCGCGTAAAATAACCGGCGACAATGATTGCTATCACACCTTTGCTTATATAAAATTATACACTAAAGAAAGAGAAGGCGATACAAAGCTATTAAAGTACTACAATGTTTAGAAATTTCGAATAAACAGCCTGTGTGTCAGTCCTACGTGAATGTCACTTTTATGTGTTCGCATGTCCCGGTTTTTGTCCTTTTTTATTTGTAAATCAAAAAAAAAAATAGTGAAGTTTGGTGCTATTTTAACATGGAAGGGTTAACAACCAACAGTTTTTAATTCATAATTAAGGGATACGTATCCTTTTTATTAAAAAAAATCGAACATAAACGGCTGTTATACCCCTTACCTTACGTTTATCTCTATTGTTGATTTAAAAATACATTAAATACTTTTTAGAAATGAAACTTTGATTAAATTAAGAACTTGAACAATACTTAACGTTAAAATTATCGTACGCCACTTGGCTCGCTCCTTTCTCAAAATAAAAGTAACAATATATGCTATTTTTTGTGCGACGCTTGGGTCGCCGTTCTTCTGTTAAGACTGTAAAAAACGTTTGGTGTAAAAAATATATAGGAATGTGTTGTTTTTTGCTTTTTATTATAAATAAGTGTATATTGATAAAAATAAATTACATTTATTTTATAAATGAATGATTTTTCTGCTTAATTCTCACAAATTATGTACAAAATACTAAAAAAAAATCGGTTTTCTATTTGATGAAATGAACTGATTCACCTAACTGTGAATTTTGTGAAGTAATTGAAGACTTACATAATTTTTAATGGAATGTGAGCGGAACCGTGGGGCAAGGGAATTATTTGTAAGGACATATAAGATAAATGTGTACAATATAGGTATTGCGCAGGGAGTCCTACATGCCTCCACCTCGGATATTGCATTAATAAGTATGTGCAGATTTATAACAAATATATAGAATTTAAGTTAGCTTTAATGAGATTGACATGTTAACAAACAAAAGTCCCTAAATAAAACAAGAATAAAAAAGTGAGAGCGATGTACCTTTTAAAACGAATGAAGAGTTTGTCATCCCACCACAACGTAATATTTTTCCTTTCATTCTTTCTCTTACTAACACCACATACTTCGGTAGCTGCATGCACTAAACCTTTCTTTACATTTTGCCATACATTCTCCAAGTCTATCTCCTTCATATATAATTCATCCAAACCACTTATATTTCCTTTCAGTCTACATTTGAACTTGTTTCTCTCACCTTCATCTTGCAACCTTTCTGTTCTAATACGCTGTAACGCAGTGGTAGACACAGATGACCGATGACGCCAACTCCTGAATAAACCATTAATTCGGCATAAAACCAAATAATGATCCGTTTCTACGTTAGAACACAGGTAAACTCTTGTATCCACCACTGCGCCCCTCAATCTTTCATCCACAATTATGAAATCTATCATGCTTCTATCGTCACCTCTTTCCCAACTATACATATGCATCCTCTTGTGGCGAAAGCAAGTGTTCGTCACAAAAAGATTCTTTTCCATACATACGGTGAGGAGACTTTCACCATTCTCATTTATACTTTCATCACCAAAAGTTCCCAATATCCTTTCATAAGAAGCCTCCTCACCCCAACCCTTCCATTAAAATCTCCTAGCATAATAATATTTTCATTTCGCTTACACTTCATTAACACCATCCTTACGATTTCCCAAAACTGCTCTCGGATATAAGTGGTCTTAGACATGTCTGGGGCGTAGACCCCTACCACGAACAACTTCTTTAAGCCCACTTTCATTCGTATCCATAGCAGTCTTGGGCTTACACATTCATACTCTTTCACACATTGACCCATTCTTTCTGAAAGGATGAAACCGACACCCTGGCATGCCCGTTCGGTCTCGTCTACGCCAGACCAATACGCGGTATACGTGCCATGTGCAGTGGCATCCTTTCCCTTTTGTTTCGTCTCATTCACACATAACACATCTATTCCTCTGTCATTCATCATTTCGCATACTTCATCCATCTTATCGTTCATTCCTCCACATACATTCAGCGTAGCCAGACGGGTTTCCGCAATCCACTTTTCGCCCCTCCGGGAGACAGAACGTGACGGGTGGTTAACCTCGTCGCCAGTTTTTCTCCCGGAGATTCTTCGCACCCCTGCCCCATTGAAGGGGCGCCGGGAACTCGGGGCCATTTCTTTTGTTTTCTGAGTCATGGTGCGAACAAGGGGTGGTGGTAGATTTTACGCCGCTACCATACGGCGAGGAGCCGAGTCTATTTTTTCGGCTTTGTCGCTCGTTTAGCACCACCCGGGGGACACGTGTAGGGTGGGCCTAAGGTTAGGTGGTACATTGTTAATTTACTTTTAAAAAAACGGGTCAGCTACCAATTTTTACTAGTAGACTAATTTCCTGAAAAATGTTTAAACTTTTTTCGATATACCTAAAATATTACAAAAATATTTATATCAATTAAACTAAAATCTAAAATCGTAATAGGTACCTATTACGATTTACGAAGTTGAGATTTATCCGTTCTTTACTGCTTGTTTATTCTATAGCCACACGACACTTTTGTACCTTGTTGAACAAAATGCGTAAGCGACACTGTTTCGGCGGCGTTTACAACTTTTAAGCTATTTCATAGCTTCTATCGCGGGCCTTGAGCGCGGGGACCGAATCCAGAAATTCCGTAACGAAAAAAAAACCTCACGCTCCCCACTCCGACGGGCACGGAGATGTGGCGTTGAAAGCCGTGCATCGTCTAACGTCGTTTCAGTTCGGCAGACTTCGGCACTCGGCAGACTTCGGCACGGTATTTGTGTGCGTGTACACTAGCTTAAAAATTCCTGAATAACCTACATGTATTGTAAGATATTAAAAATATTTTAAACAATATTAACTTCTCATTTATACAATAAGATAAAAAAAAATTGTTTTCTTATCGGTCACCACGCTCAAAAAGTGTAACTTGATTTAATATCAAAGACTTAACTGCATAAATAAATAATTATAATTGCATAAGTTGATAAAAAATGCTATGCAATAGCTTTACCGCGGCAGTCACCGAGTGCCACACGTATTTTTTTTTCTCGCGAGCATTTAGCTATAATGTTTCCTATCTCATTTTCTCCCACGTTAAATCTTATGAATTTATGTCTCTCTCTCTCTCTCTCTCTTTTTAATATCGCTTTTTTAAAAGGACGAGAGAAATGAAACGCTTGAGTGTTGACGTAAGACTGTCTGTAATTACGTTATTAATAAGTTTATATATTAGATTATACCTAAACATACGTATAGGTACTAGGTAGATACTAAACCTTTCTTCCCAAAGAAAAAAAGAAGAAATGAATATGTGCATTTCTTTTTTTTATAATAGTAACAATTAAAAATTACACAATAATTATATTCTAATTTATAAAATGTAAACATGGGTAAAAGCATAAACAAATAGTTAAAATAATATTTAGATTAATATGATTACAATTGTTATTATAATGCTTAGTAATTAATATTAAGGTAAAGTAATAATAATTAATAAAACTTAATATACTAATTTATTATAATTATAATCGATTAAGTACACAATGTCTGAAATGTATTACTCAAAAACTATAATATTATTACAATATTATATATGTAACCACTGTCCCATATCAATGTCGAGGTCACAGTCTCGTACATAGATTTATCACAGTTTATCAGTGATAAACATCCACTTACGCTTAAATATTTTCCCATATTTTTTTTCACAGTAAAAGTGTAGTACATTTTAAACTAAGTCACTTACTCGTAGGCATTAAGTCATTTAGTCACTTAAATCATTTTGTAATAATACGACTTTTCTAGTCTGAACAATAATAACACTCTTCTCATTTTCACATTTCAATATTTCATTTTACTTCAAATATTTATTTATTCTTTGTTAACCACTAGTTATTTTCCATTTTACTCCACAGAAATTTGCTATTTATTAAATGTTTATGATATTTGTCTCGGCTCGGTATACATACATGGTCAAGATTATGGGCAATATTACTATACAATTCTAAAAGAAAACTCTCATTTCCCTCATTACCAATACATTAAAACTCATTCCGCATTTTATAGTATCCGAACAACCTTAAAAAATTAATCGGTTATTAGGTTTTCCAAACACTCAGCTGATCAGGCCGATTGTATGTGGATATGCTAACCCCCGATAATTTTTATTTCCTTTGCTCACACCTACATACTGTCAATACTTTTTATTTATAATTTTGTACTCCATATCTCATTCATAAATTTTCGTACGTCTTTCACAAATTTATATCTTATAGTCTAGTATAATATTTAGTTACATTATTGTCAGTCAGGGATTGGGGCTCACAATATGGGCACAACAAAATTTAAATCAATTAATTATATACATTATGTAATGAGTTTCAAAATTGTATTAAACGAAGTAAATATTCTCATAATCCACACAAGTAAATACTATTTTAAAGTAATAAATTATAATAGTTTAAAATCTTTAAAAGTTAAACATAATAAAATCGAAAATAAATTACTATATTGCATATTAAAATTAAGACAACAAATAAATAATAATGGGGACATAAGTCGTCATCACTACCATAACAACAGACAGATCAAAATACAAATTGCAATCTTAGCAGTGCTAGCGATTTGAGACACCTTTGTTTTAAATTCCAAAGTACGTATACGGAAATGCTTGCGATTACATCGACTATGACCACACGGCGTGATTCACACCTAATTTTAAGATAACAACAATATATTATAACATGAATATAAGTATTAATTTAACGTTGTTAGAAATATTATGATATTAATTATAGCGTATGCAAAAAAAATATCACTGTAACAGTTATGTAAAAAAACATTAATTTATTTAAACGTTGATAAGAACAATTTTGATATCTATAGTCAACCCTATGAATTTGGTCGGTTGTTTGGTACTTAGCTAAAGTACTTTTTTACAAAATATTTATTTACATTGGAAAGGACAATTTTATTTCAAGCAGGTGACACAATTTTAGGTTTTCGTTGCCTTTTTTTTAGAGAAAAAAAAAGTTTACATTATAAAATTTACAATAATAGTGTATCGATAACTTTTGGACTTGATTATAATAAGCGTTATATAAATGTAATTCAAAATTGTACACATTTTACATAAGAAAACATGAGACAGAATTTTTTTTTAAGTAGAATCATCAATCATCAATAAATATGAATCAATGTGCCTAAATATCAAAAAATCTTGTATATTTATATAAATTTACGCGAAAGTGCACTTATCATATTGGGTTGATATATTTTTATTTGTTTACGTGTAGTTGTGCGAATAGAGTCCTATAGTTGTTATATGTGCAACTTGCTAGTAGCATTTTGGGTAGCGTTAATAGTCCTAATATAGAATTGCAAAATAACTATCTATCCAACCCTATGGATTTGGTCGGGGATCCCCTTATTACCTTGTATTTTTGTAGATTGTTAGTTCTTTTTATTATTATATTTTGCATTATATCCGGCTGGGACAAACTAACATTTGTCCCAGCAAATGCCATCCTGACTGTACGCACAATCCTTGGCCTGATGTTGCCTGACCTGAAGCATATCAGTCTGCCTATGAGGGCCCTAGCCTTTGCGATACATTCTTCAATTCTTATTCTCCAGGCTGGGAAAGCGCTACTTTGTCTAGTAGCGCGTCCAGCCGTGGAAAGTTTGGCGCCTATAATACGGCACACTGCCTGCTGCCTGACGATGCATCCTAGCCCGATATGCAAAACATCCAGTTTCTTCCCCTTTTTGCCCTAAAGTACGCCCACAGTGCGTTTGCATTCATTGCTTGTGACCAACGCATGCGACGTGCTCCACCAGCGGCGGGTGCCGCTTGCTGAGTCCGAGAAGACCCAGCCGACACCAAGCCTTCTGGTGGGGATGATGGATGCGGAGGGCTGCTAGGTGACCGTGCACCTCCTCGCGCTCGGCTGGCGGCCCGCATGCTGCCGCGTCCAGCGCCAGCTCCAGACGCGCCCCGGCGACCCCCAGGCAGCGGCCCTTTGCGCACTATCTTCTTATCCATCATCCATTATTTGGGCGTCCATTAACGGGAGACGCCCAGGCCCGGCACCGTTTCGTGTGTAGCCATAAGCACAAACGGGCCTCTGCACCCTAAATTCTGCCGAGGCACGGCGCTCACACCTCTCGCAAGGCGCTGACTGACTGCGTTGACGTAGCAGTTTTGTCACTTAACTGTTACGTCAGCGGGCGATGGGGTCGTCAATTCCCCTACGCCTTTATTATTATTATTATTATTATGTTTTATTTTTATTTTGTAAATATTTATTCACAATGATATAACTTTTTGATGGCTGGCTCTACACGACTTTAATTAATTTTCTCAATCCCGGAATGTTTAATAATTTTTAATATACAATTTTTTACGTATTTATTATAATTTTACTATCGGCAGGGTCGCCATATAAGTACGAGAGAAATGAAACGCTTGAGTGTTGACGTAAGACTGTCTGTAATTACGTTATTAATAAGTTTATATATTAGATTATACCCAAACATACGTATAGGTACTAGGAAGATACTACATTTTGCTTCATAGACTTTTAAATCACAACGATGCTAAAGAAGATTTCACTTTTGAAAAATATTTTTTATTTCACCGTTCAAAACGAAGTAAATTAGTCACTAAGATATGATGGATCAATGATTGGGCGCTCGTTCTAATATTTCTTAGAAAACGAACAATCCGTATTTAATCCTCTTCGCCACCGCAAAAAATGTTAGTCTCACTTTTTAAGTGTTTATTTTATTCCATTTGTTACAATAAAATACGCTACAATATTTAAGGAACTAAATGGTGGTAATAAATTATATCTGAGTTCAAGTAAGGAAAAACAACCAATGTAACAAAACTCACGTTCTGAAGTAATACGATAGCAACTGATGATAAACGGATCCCTTTTGTGAGAAAAAGTTGCTTTAATAAATATCACTGCATATTATTTTAGTTTTTAAAATTTTTTATATGGTCCACCTGATGGTATGTGGTTGCTGTGGCCCATAGACATCTACATCTATCCTCGATTACGAATCAAAATGGAGATACGTTGTCACCTGTGAGGACTAAGATGGAATGCCTCGTTTCTATTAAAAAAGGGTATCCGGTTCTCCGTTCTCTCACCATACGAAACACAGCAGAATTAAGCTACTATTTTACGCTGGTATTCTGTGAGAGCGTGATCCCGGTTGAGCTGACCCATTCGTGCTACAGCTATACTACTAATATAACTGCAGCATGGCTCTACCACGTAATAAAATGATTAATGCCCTTTACTTTTAAAGAAAAAAGTATACAATAAAAATGAGAAAATATATTTTGTGTATATTTATTGAATATAAAAATAATTTCTGTCTTTAGTCTTCAAAGGACGGGCGAAATATAATATTATGAAAATAGTGTGTAGAATAAAATAAAATAAAGCATGTAAAGGAGAATAGAGCTCGACTACTTAAATAGACTCGCTTTGATCCTAGCAGTTATATTTCTTGACATAACCTATAGCTAGACCATGATTAAGAAATAAAAGAATCTGTTAAGTGTAACATATTCCCTAAAACTGGTGCCTTATATAAAATTCTTGTTCTTCGATGTTAATTCATTGACATTTAAATTAAAACTACGCTCTCCTACTTACAAACCATACATTAAAAGTGCCCATCTCTTTTTACATAGAATTGTAAAAAAAGTTATCTTCGTACAAGTAAAATATGGAAAACATGATACAGCCTTATGCCTATCGGCTTTTAACTATCGCAGACCATAGTCGATAAAATATTTATAAAATAAAGAAAATGATTAAAATAAAAAAGAGAAAATCATTATTCTGTGCCTATTTTAGCGTAGTTATCATTTGCTTATCTATTTAAATAGTTTAATATATATTTACAAAAGTATATTTTTTTTAAAATGGCTGAGTAAAAAATGTAATCGATTCCGTTTCTTCTTTCAATAAAATATTATTACAGACTACCTTCCGTTCCTCCTTCATTCGTCAGTGACAGTGGTTGCGCGAAAAGTGACCAAAGGTATGGCGGGGCGAACGTTCAAGTGGACTTTATTAGCGTAGTTCAAAAATAACCAAAACAAAATGGTAGACGTGGCACGTGGGGAACTTTGGACAATATACTTGCTTTTCGCCATTGATGTTAATAACGTATCTTCCCAGTCCAGTAGCTTCAAAACGTCTTCCAATGTAGCGGTGAAGAGTTTCAGGAATATAACGTCACCCTGTCTTACACCTCTCTGCAGTTGGATAGGTTTTGAACTCTGGTTCTGTAATCGGATATTCATCGTAGCCCTACTGCATAAACACTTCAGCACTTTGATATAATGACAGTTAATTTGGAACCGCTGAAGGAACTGTGGCACCGCCCAATTTGCGATGAAATCAAAAGCTTTCTCATAGTCCACATACGCCAGGAAAAGTGGCAGATTGTACTCTTCGGCCTTTTGTACAATCTGCTGCAGGGTATGTATGTGGCCTATTGTACTGAAGCCTTTTTCGAAACCAGCTTGTTCGGGAGGCTGGTAGTCGTCGAGACTGCGTGAGAGACGATTCGTTATGACTCTTGAAAACAGCACGTAGACGCGGCTCAGAAAGAAAATCGGTCTGTAGTTCTTCAAAAGAGCGTAGTCTTCTTTCTTGAAGAACAAGACCACCGCAATTCTGCTCCACGCCTCCGGAGTAGTGCCACCTTGAGAGACGGATATGAATAGCTTCTGAAGGACTAAGTACCGGTGTTCCACCCGCTTTCAGAAGCTCTGCTGTAATTCCATCCTAGCCCGGGGACTTGCCGTTTTTAAGGTGCTGGATAGCCATTCTAATTTCGCTCAGACTGACGTCTGGGATATCATCGAAATAGTGTAGTTACTCACACTTGCATGTGGCTCCAACGATGATGTGTACTGTCCATAGAACCCCCCAACCTTACTCAAAATCGCAGGCGTACCGGAAACGATGCTGCCACACTCAGTCTTCAGCTTTGACAGTTGGCTCTTTCTGGCAGACAGATCTCTGGCAAAGACTTTGTAACCCTGCTTCCACTCAAGTACTTCTTCAATACGAGCAGTATTAAAGTTACGTAAGTCCCGCCGCATGCATTTAGAGATCTGTCTGTTCAGTTGTCTGTATGCTTTTAAATTTGCTGACAGTTGCATTCAGAAAAATGTTACACCAATGTCGAGTCTTACTTATTACTTTCATCGTTTTATAAGCGTGCCTTTTGAGTTAAAGCCCACTGATGAAACCAGTTTCAAAAATGTTAAAATGTTGCTCCTGATATGCACTTGAAATGTTGCTCCTGACGCTTCCACGTTCCATGCCCGACGTTTACACTCAAAGTTATAACAGCCATTATAAACGCTTCACTTCGCACATCTATTTTTCCCTACCTCTGAAAAACAGCCATAGTTAAACCTCTACCCAAAAAAAATGTATCACATATAAAGGACTTAAGGCCAATTAGTATTCTACCTTGTCTATCAAAGGTTCTGGAAAAAATCGTATACATGTAGCTTTCAACTTTTTTAGAGTGTTATAATATATTACCTGTTTTTCAATCCGGGTTCAGAAAGGCATGTAGTACATCAACAGACTTAATGGATGTGGTTGACAATATCTTGACATCACAAGATTATGGACAGGGCACGTTACTGGTCTTACTCAATTTTTTCCAGGAATTTGATGCCATAAATATTATCTTATTGTAATTCGTAAATATTCCATGAATATTCTTTTATTATTATAAATGAATTATTATGGTTTTGAATTGCCCGCTGTTCGATGATTCAACAGCTATTTATCCAATTTGACACAAATGGTAACAATTAACATGAACGATGGTGTTCAACTGTGCTCGTCGGGCACAGTTGAGCGCCATCGTTTTCGCCATCGTTCATCTTTGAGGTATTCCACTGGTTACAGGGCATGGCCCTGTAACCAGGGGAATACCTCAAAGATCTATACTTGGTCCACTGATTTTATTTTATACACAGCAGACGTATGTCGCCATATAAAGCATAGCAAGTTCCACCTATGCGCCGATGATATACAGATTTATCTCCCATTTTTTCCTAGCGAAAAAGAAAGTGCAGTAGCAGAAATAAATGAGGAATTTTATCATGGTTAGAAGCAAATACACTTGTGCTCAACCCATGCAAATCAAAATTCATGTTGTTAGGGTCAAAGTGACAGATTGATCGTATTATGAAAAAGAAATTTATTATAAGCATACGTGGAGAACCGATGGAACGTGTGAGACTCGTAATCTAAGATAGCTGATGGACCAGGGTCTTCGCTTTGAGAATAATGTACTTGAGATCACACGCAACTGTTTTATAGACTCAAAGTACTGTAATAAGTGTGTGATAATCTCAGTGAGAACGTTCGCTTACGCATATGTGAGTCACACGTAGTTTCAAAATTTGGGAACGCAGATACTGTGACTAAAACAAATAGTTCAAATCAAAGGTGCAAAAAGCATGTGCATTGTACATCTTTAACATTCCTCGAAATCATCATGTACATCCATATCTTAATAAGTCGGACATATTAAGGATGTCATTGAGGAGAGATTTACATCTAGCTACGCTTCTTTTCGGATGCATAAAATCAGAAAGACCAGAATACCTCTTTCAAAAATTAAAATGGAGAAGAGCAGATGATGGTCGAAACATCAGAGCGGGAACACTAATTCTCACAATCTCATATCACCGAACAGCCGTGTTTTGTGGCAGTTTTAGATATATGGCTACTAAATGTTGGAATAATTTACCACCACCTTTACGGGAAACTAAATCTGTAAACGGTTTTAAAGTTCAACTAAAAAAAACACCTTTTAGCATTTCATAAATCATGATTTCACGTGTAGTGGCAGGTTTTTTCGTAAGTACCGTTTAATAAATATATATGGATAATTAATGAGTGTATAGTATAATATATAATATAATATATTTTTATTTACGAGTGTGTATATGCACGTGTATGTATATGTACTTTTTCTCTTATATTTATTCTTAAAAATGTATACTTTGAGTGAATGGTTGAATCCTTATTATTTTTTAAATGGAATGTTAGCACCGATAGCGACGCAGGTGCAATATCGAATTAATACTTATCAGGGCTCCGCTGAAAATCAGCACTGCTGCAGTAGCTGTGGTAGTATATGCTAAGACGGAATCCTTTTTGGCATCACGTCACTCACTCTTGCCGAGACTTATTTTTGATTATGTTTACCATCTTGTACCTTGTGTTCTTTATGTTCTTATTTATTTTAAATAAAACTATTATTTACGGATTTTATCGCGTTTAATTACTACTTTAACATATTTTTATTATTCCGACGTTTCGGGTGCTTTACAGCACCCATGATCACGGGTGAGACTGAGATGTTTGACGTCCCAATGTCGTAGTTAGTCCGGCTACCTTCTGTTTTTGAATATTAATTTTTGTTCCTATATACGCAAAACGAGCTTATAGAATAAATATTCAAGTAGTGTTCGCGTAAATTTAAGAATCATTATAGTATAGTAGTCATAAAGTCTGGGTTTAATTTTGTTAATTACAGGAAAATTACCGTTTGGTGATTCTGAGTGTAAGGTACGAAACCCTCGTCGACACACTCCCAATCTTTACGATGTTGTTAACGAGAGACTTGTGGACTACAAATCCAACACCTCCTTTGGACAGATGATCGCCCTCCCGGTGATAGAATAAGTTACCGGATTCAAGAATCACCGAGTCTCTCTTGGGCCTTCATATAACCCTATAATATTCCAGCGCAACTTGTCTATCTCTTCTTCCAGCTCCAGGATCTTCTCGTCAGTCCTCAGGGTGCATGCGTTATATGTTGCCAGGTCTAGTCGTCGTACTGAACTGAACCTCCACTGGAGATTCTTAGCACCCACTGCTTCGCCATTACTATGGTCGCCACCGTAGTCAGGAATAGCGGCGCCGCCGGGGATTGGGGAGCCGTTTCTTCGTAACTGTCATGGGGGTATATTGCCATAGCTGCCACGCTTGGCGAGCGGTTTGGAAACCGCAGTTTTTTTTGTACAGTTGCTGCTATCAGGAAGATGCTGCTGCCCATCTCGTTCCTGTTTTCCTCTATCGCCTTTTACGACTCCCACGGGAAGATATGTGGTAGTGGATATTCTTAAATGCCACTACGCAGTCTAATGCGGTAGAATTGCGGTTATACAGAGGCATTTTAGGGCCGGCTGAATGAATAGGGTGAAAAAAACTGTGTGATATAAGAAAAGTGTGCTTTGCAAGAAATTATTATATCTTTTAACTAAGCTAACTACGGATAAGTAATTGAAATAACGTATAAATTTTATATTTAAACATAAAATAAAATTAAAAGAAAACATTTGTTTTTTTCTTTCTTGTTTGGTTGGATTATGTTTTTACTACCTGGGTGGATTGAAAAGTACTCGGCCTAACACAGATCCATTCAATTCTAAAAATCAAATCTACCCACATTATTTAGTTCAGTTCAGACTAGTTCATTGTGTGAAGTTCGAAACGTGTGCGATGATTAGTTGTGATTTTATAAATTTATTAACAAAGTAATCGGACATAATTTCCGCGAATGGAGCAAATCGAGCAGCGTGCCGTCATTAAGTACCTCCATAAGAAGGGGCTATCATCAAAAGCCATCCATGATGACATGGTCGTACACCGATTAGGCGATTGTGCTCTGTCATATTCATCCGTCAAAAAATGGATAGCAGAATTTAAGCGTGGTAGAGAGAGTGTGAAAGATGAACCCCGCTCTGGAAGGCCTTCGACGTCAACTACTGACGAAAATATTAAAAAAGTACTTGATTTAATAATGGGAGACCGCAGATTAAAAATTAGAGAGATAGCCGAGATTATAGGCATCTCTTATAAACGAACTCAAAACATCATTGTCAACGAGTTGGGTTTCCACAAGGTGTCTGCGAGGTGGGTTCCGCGACTGCTTTCAGTTGAACAAAAAAAGGACGCGATTGACTATTTCACGCGACTGTTTGGAGTTATTTGAAGCCGATGCAGATGATTTTTTGAATCGTTTTGTTACTATGGACGAAACATGGGTTCATTACTGTACACCGGAAACAAAACAACAATCAAAACAGTGGATAAGACCTGGTTCACCACCCCCTAAAAAGGCTAAGTCGATTTTGTCGGCAAATAAGGTGATGGCTTCAGTATTCTGGGACTCGAAAGGTGTGATTATGATTGATTATCTTGAAAGGGGTCAGATTATAAACTCTGATTACTACTGCACCTTACTACGTCGTTTACGAGAGGAAATAAAAGAAAAACGTCGAGGAATGCTCAGAAGAAAAGTCCTGTTTCATCAAGATAACGCCCGTGTTCACACGTCAGTACAGTCAATGGCTGAAATTCACAACTGTGGCTTTGAACTGTTACCGCATCCGCCGTATTTACCTGATCTGGCACCATCAGACTTCTTTCTGTTCCCTAACCTAAAAAAGCATTTGGGAGGTCAAAGATTTTCGACAAACGACGAGGTCAAAGCAGCTGTAGACGCATATTTTGACTCTAAGGAAGAATCATTTTTTTTTCAACGGTCTAAATGCTTGGAAGGGGAGGTGGCAAAAGTGTATTGAACTTGATGGTGATTATGTAGAAAAATAAAAATATAACTGATTTAGTATGTGTTTATTTTCTTGGTTAGGCCGAGTACTTTTCAATCCACCCTCGTACATAGAAGTAAATTAGAAATCAAAACTTAGTTTATTTTAGTTTATTACAATACAAAACAATAGATTCAAATTCAATTCAAATCGTTTATTGCGAATATTGGTTGATACAGATGGTATTGCCATAGTTTATCACTCAGAGAACAAACAGTTTAGCTATATTCCGCCATTTGGCATGCAATATTCATCACATTTTATTAGTTTTATATTAAATTATTTAAACATGCTTTAGTTATAATTGGAGTTTTAATTGGAGTTCATAATCAAAATTAATAGCGATAAATCAATTCAGATAATATTATATAAGTCAAGTCAATTTAGTTATATTGAGTCATGTATTAGTCAATTATTGAATTACATATTTATCTACTATCTATATACTACTAAAAGTATCGGGAATGGAATATATTCCCACTGTTCCTGTCATATTAAAATCCGTTTAATTGAAAACTCCTTGTATTTAATAAAAAAAAGATTCTCGGTCTTGTTACAAGGTTTTGTCAAACTTGTTTAATCTTTGAGAAAATGGAATTGACTCGAGAAAATTCAAGAGCGATGATTTATTATGACTTTCGAAGTGGTTTAACACAAAAACAGTGAGTTAACCGGATGATTTCTGCTCTTAGTGATAAAGCCCCATCTAAAAACACAGTTTATCGCTGGTTTGCTGAATTTCACCGTGGACGTGTAAAGCTCAGTGATGATCCCCGTCAAGGTCATCCAAAAACTGCAGTCACCCAAGAAAACGTTGATGCTGTGCGTAAGCTGATTGAGAAAGATCGACATGTGACATACTGCGAAATTCAGGTAACTTTGAGACATTGGCATGAGTCAAATACAAATAATCTTGCATGAACAATTAGGTGTAAAAAAGTTGTTTTCCCGATGGACACCGCATTCGCTCTGTGAAGAGCAAAAAGCGGCTCGCGTTACTTGGTGCGTTAAAACTCTCGAAAGATTCCACGCAGGATCCTCAATTGCTGTATACAAAATTGTAATAGGTGATGAATCCTGGGTATATACGTACGAACCCGAAACAAAAAACCAGTCACGAGTTTGGGTGTTCAAAAATGAGTTAAAACCAATAAAAATTGTTCGTTCACGGAGTGTTGCAAAAAAAATGGTGGCCACGTTTGTCTCCAAAACCGGCCATGTTACGACTATTCCTCTTGAGGGACAAAGAACGGTTAATGCAGAATGGTATGATAGCATTTGTTTGCCACAGGTCGTTGCTGAACCCCAAAAAGAAAACTGCAACCGCCGCATTATGCTCCATCACGACAATGCGAGATCTCACACCGCACACAGAACAAACGAGTTTTTAGAGCAAGAAAACATAGAATTTTTAGCCCATCCGCTGTACAGCTCCGACCAAAGCCCTAATGATTTCTATACTTTCCCTAAAATAAAGAATAAATTGCGTGGACAGAAATTTTCATCACCTGAAGAAGCTGTGAACGCCTACAAAACGGCCATTTTGGAGACCCCTACTTCCGAATAAAATGGTTGCTTCAATGATTGATTCCATCGTATGGAAAAATGTGTCAAATTTAGCGGAGAATACTTCTTAAGGCAATAAATACATTTTTAAATAGTAATGTTGTGTCACTTCCTTGGTTCCCGAAATTTTCAGTGCCGCCCTCGTATACTCTCACACCGTAGTATGCCTTATTAACAAGAAATTGTTTCAATAGTATTTTAAAATTATCTATGTTGGAACATCTCAAAATGTGTAATGGTAAATGGTTATAAATTCGAGGGACCATACAAAATATGCTGTTGTTAAATTGGGCTGTTTTGTTTAATGGAAAACATATTGTGTGATAATTACGTTTACTGTGTAGGCACTCGCATAAAGAAATATGCGTAATAACAAAGACGGCTACCTCATATATATATAAATGCATGGAAGTGTTAACAGTTTCAGACTAGAATAGAGTAGAAACTAGAATAGAATAATATAAAATCATAATCTGAATGACAAATTATTATCTCTGTCATTTTAAAATAACAGCAGCGTAAATTTCACAATACGGTTCGATAAACAACGGTACAGAATAACAACGAATTAAAAACAGAAACTAGTTATTTAGATGTGTATATTCTGCTGGGTATATAACTTATGTTGCAATAGCTAACAATAACGCAATATTATTGTTACGAGCTTAGGTTTCGTGAAAATAAAAACTGTCGATTGAATTACCAAAATTGACACGTTAATTACCGAACACCAAATAAAACTTTAAACACTAATAATTTATCACACTCAACACTTTAGTTCAATTTATTTCGCTCCGAAGGTTTGATCGCCTCTTCAATACTGCCCTGGTCGTGGTCCTCAACGCCTTTATATAGGACCTTTTCTACTGAAACATCCCGAATGTTCGAGCACATACCGGTCCCAACCGACTAAGTGTAGAAAGCTCCCTCCTAGTTCTGCCACTCGATACTATATGGCGATGGTGGTGGAAAGTTCTGGCATGGAATTTTCTATATATAGGCTCTCCTCACTCTGCTATCTGACACTAGATGGCGCTAGGGGCATTAATAATGTCTTGCAACATTATGAAGAGAAAATTTTTATTACTGATCGTAAGGCACGTCACTATATCCTCTATATTTTTATTAGCTAGTTTCTATCCAAATTAAACTAATTTTTACAGAATGAATTGCGTATATTACCTTATTTTACTTTACAGTACCCATAGTTACGTTCCACTCGGAAAGCCTGTGACAGTGACCTTATAAATAATTATGAGCAATTACAGTTTTAAATATAACGGCGAAGGGCTAATTCCCTTGCCAAGCGGATCTTGAGAATCCTCCTTACAACAGCTCTCCCTTATGTATATACAACTGTAAACTTTTACAAACCGAAATAAAAAGAAAAAAGTGAAATATTTTGTGTTGAAAACCGCAAATAAATGGCCTCGTAAGAAGAGCCTAACATAAACTTACTGCTTAAATATCTTTCGATGTAAGCGATAGAGTGGCAGCAATTAGCCATAAGGATATCGTTCTAAATAAGGCAGTGAGAAAAGCTCACGTCTGCGGAAATCACTCGTGCAAAGCCGGAGCTGATTGCTAGTAGTGTATAAAATACCAGTGTTTCCTAGATAAGTTCATGAATATCTTATCTTGAAAACAGTAGCATTATTTTATTTTACATATAGAAATATATTCCACAAAAGTTTGAAAAAATCCTTAAGGATTTTTCGAAACTTTTTTATACTTTCCTAAATAATTTCGTTCATTTAATCATGGCAAATAAATGACGAAAAGTATTTTTGATATATAATTAAATTTGAAGTGTCCTTCTTAATTTCAAAATAACAGCATTTTACTAAATTCATATTATGGGAAGTACATACGGTATTAATAAAAATAAATGTTTTAAAAATGTTGACTGTTTGCTTATACTATAAGGAGTATAGTAACATAGGTAACTTTTATTTTAGGAAATGAAATAAATTCCACGCGTGCGAAATAACGGAGAATAGCTAGTCTTTTTATAAACCAAAAGCTTATTTCTTTATGTTTGTGTTAGTTTCTCTACAGCGGTTTGTATAACAACGTGAAATTTACAGAATAGTTTGGTTAGCACAATAAACCTGCAAATTAGTCAACTGACCTTTCCTATTTGAGTCTTGTTATACTGGAAATCCATTACAAAATAATTAGTCTGTTTACGGGTCCATTTTACTACTTTTTATTAAGGACGCGTTTGCAAATCAACCAAAATTAGGGTGTTTTTCGGTAGATTTTGTGACAAAACTAAACCAAATCAAATATAAGTAAAAACTACCATGTATAGATTGGTTCTTCATCTGCAAATGTCTGTAACTCTTTTGTTGAAAATAGTAGTTTTTTATATTGTAAAAACGAACTTTCGTTGCCATTTTCTACAAAATTAACGATACCGGCTTGTGTTTCGGTAGATGTTTTGGTCTATTATCAACATATTTAAAAATTTAAAAAATACTATAAGATGACAGACATATTCAATTAAAAAACCCTGGGTTTATTTTTTAACAAAATGTCACAAATAGTCGTAAAAAAAATAAAAACTGATGCACATTTTTTCACATATTTTGGTAATATGGATGAATCATAATGTATTGCAATAAGGGCTATTTTATTGTTGGTGCCTGCTTTGATTTATTGTACAAAGATTTCGATGAAACCACAGTCCGCGCTCGGCCGCCGTCGTGAGTGGACACTGTATCGCCTGTTTGCAGCGGCTCATTCTGAAAAGATCGCTGTACATACACAAAATATTAGAAAAAAACAAATTGGAAACATAAGTACTTGACAAGTGATAAAATTATTATTTTTATACTCACAGTTTTTATTTAGCTAAAAATAAGTAGGATATATAAACTTACCTACTACTGCAACTCGTGGACGAGCGGAACTAGGTGTGCCGAGTTTGGGCTCGTTTTGTTGGTTATGATGAGACCTTACCTCTGGACTTGATGGCATGACCTGAAGGTGTACTTTCGTGACCGCTATTTGAACTTCTTGCAGAGTAAAACTAGGGGTGACGAATTTGAGCTCCGTTTTGTTAGTTATGACGAGTCTATACCTCTGGACTTGATGGAGTGACCTGAAGGTCTAAATCGGTGATTGAAACTGGAACTCCTAGACTGGTAGAACTAGGTGTGCCGAGTTTGGGTTCGTTTTGTTAGTTACGATGAGACCTTACCACCGGACTTGATAGAGTGACCTGAAGGGGTAATTCAGTAACTACTGCTGGAATTTCTGAACGAGTAGAACTAGGTGTGCCGAATTTGGGCTTCGTTTTGTTAGTTATGACGAGTCCATACCTCCGGACTTGATGGAGTGACCTGAAGGTGTAGTTCAGTGATTACAAGTGGAACTCCTAGACTTGTAGAACTAGGTGTGCCGAGTTTGGGTTCGTTTTGTTAGTTACGATGAGACCTTACCACCGGACTTGATTGAGTGACCTGAATGTGTAATCAGGTGGTTACAAATGGAATTCCTAGACTAGTAGAACTAGGTGTGACGAGTTTGGGTTCGTTTTGTTAGTTACGATGAGACCTTACCACCGGACTTGATAGAGTGACCTGAAGGGGTAATTCAGTAACTACTGCTGGAATTTCTGAACGAGTAGAACTAGGTGTGCCGAATTTGGGCTTCGTTTTGTTAGTTATGACGAGTCCATACCTCCGGACTTGATGGAGTGACCTGAAGGTGTAGTTCAGTGATTACAAGTGGAACTCCTAGACTTGTAGAACTAGGTGTGCCGAGTTTGGGTTCGTTTTGTTAGTTACGATGAGACCTTACCACCGGACTTGATTGAGTGACCTGAAGGTGTAATCAGGTGGTTACAAATGGAATTCCTAGACTAGTAGAACTAGGTGTGACGAGTTTGGTTTCGTTTTGTTAGTTGCGATAAGACCTTACCACCGGACTTGATGGAGTGAAATTCGGCACACCTAGTTCTACTGGTTCAGAAATTCGAGCAGTAGTTACTGAATTACCCCTTCAGGTCACTCCATCAAGTCTGGTGGTAAGGTCTCATCATAACTAACAAAACGAACCCAAACTCGGCACACCTAGTCCTACAAGTCTAGTAGTTCCACTTGTAATCACCGAACTATACCTTCAGGTCACTCCATCAAGTCCGGTGGTAAGGTCTCATCATAACCAACAAAACGAACCCAAACTCGGCACACCTAGTTCCACTAGTCTAGGAGTTCCTATTGTTGTAATCACCAAATTACACCTTCAGGTCACTCCATCAAGTCCGCAGGTAGGTAAGGTCTTATTATAACTGACAAAACCAGTTCAAAGTCCAGAGCTAACATCTCACTACCAGTAGAGGGCTTCCAGTGCCAAGCAGTCTTTGGAGCAGGTATTCATATTTCGTATCGAAGTATATTTCTGAGGTAGGTATAAGAAATGAAAAACAAATTCAATCTTTCAAATTATCAAAATAATTTCATTTGACTACGATTCCCACAGCCAACCGTGCGTACACTAGTGTGTGTGTGACTTTTGTCAATGTAGTAGTGCGATTCTATACCTATCCATTTTGTAAACGCGTCCTTAAGTTACTTTCCTATTTGTCTATCGTTGCGGGTAGAATCTTTCCACGCGCGCGAAGTTACGGGGAACATAAGCATATTTATTTATTTGTCTTGGTTAGTATCTCTACAGCGATTTGTATAACAACGTAAAATTTACACAACAAACCTGTAAATTAGTCAGCTAACCTTTCCTCTGCGAGTCATATTGTACTGGAAATCCATTACACAATAATAAGTCTATTCACGGGTTGATTTTACCACGTTTTTATTAAGTCACTTTCTTGTTTGTCTGTCTGTCGTTGCGGGTAGAAACTTGGAACTCAAAATTTCGAGCACTTCCCAAAAAGCGACTTGAAATTTTGAACAAATCTCAAAATTGAATGAAAATGTAGGAAAAAAGTCGTTCATAAATTTTTTTGAAATTTTTTTAAGAATATTTGTTTCAATTGTTAGTTAAAATTTACCCATCAAATAAATTACAACCTAATTGAATATAAAAATTAAACAATTGAACTATTTTAATAATAATTATGTAATTTTAAATTTTTTATGTTTTTTAATCTATGAATACCTTTTATCTGACAATTGAAAAATCTGGCTTAAAGTACATAAATGTTTAGTAATAGTTCCATGTTTGTATATAAATTTAATTTTTTTTCCAAATAAATATTAATACAAAAAGCGAAATGCTTACAACTTTGGAAATAGCGATATTTATCATTTATTCTATGAGTCAAACAGCTATAAATATTCGTGAAAAATCGTAAATTCAAGTGGGAATAAAAATTAGCTTAAACTCTTTTTATCTCGCATTGAATCTGAGAAACAATTTATTTACTTGTCCATAACAGTAGACTGCATTGTTTTGCATAGCAAATCTACAGGAATCTAATCATGCTGTAAACAATAAGGGTACGAACCACAATGTCTCAATATTTCCGACCTTTAAAGATCTATGATAATAAAGATAAATTATGCAGTTTTAACAAGTGTTCGTTTAAGTTATAGAGTTCTGAATTGTAGGAGGACTTTAAAAATAAAAATGACTGACATTGACTATATATTATGAAATGTATCAAATAAATTTAAACCACAAATTTATGCTGTTCGAATCGTTTGTATAATTCATTGTACGCTACTTGTTTTGTTCTCATCAGCCCAAAAAGAAGACATTGTGTCCTCCCATAGCAAAGAGGAAAGAGCCAACTGTCAAAGCTGAAGATTGAATGTGGCAGCATCGTTTCCGGGAAACCTGAGATTTTGAGTGAGATTGAGAGGTTCTATGGGCAGCTGTACACATCATCGTTGGAGCCACACGCAAGTGTGATCCAAGAGCATGTCTTATCCGACACTATTTCGATGATATCCCGGACGTCAGTCTGATCGAGATTAGAATGGCTCTCCAGCACCTTAAAAACGGCAGGGCCCAGCTGAGGATGGAATTACAGCGGAGCTTCTGAAAGCGGGTGTAACACCGGTACTTGAAGTCCTTCAGAAGCTCTTCAATTCCATCCTCCATGGTGGCACTACTCCAGAGGCGTGGAGCAGATGTGCGGTGATCTTGTTCTTTAAGAAAGGCGACAACGCTCTCTTGAAGACACAGACCGAATTCCCTTCTGAGCCGCGTCTACGTGCTGTTCTTGAGAGTCATAACGAATCGTTTTGCACGCTTCGACTCGACGACTTCCAGCCTCCCGAACAAGCCGGTTTCCGAAAAGGCTTCAGTACCATAGACCACATATATACCCTGCGGCAGATTGTACAGAAGACTGTAGAGTATAATCTGCCACTTTGCCTGGCGTATATGGACTACGAGAAAGTCTTTGATTCCGTCGAAATTCGGGCGGTGCTATAGTCACTTCAGCGGTGTCAAGTTGACTATTGGTATATCGAAGTGCTGAAGTGTTTGTGTAGTAGGGCTACGATGGCTATCCGAGTACAGAACCAGAGTACGAAACCTATCCAACTGCGGAGAGGTGTAAGACAGGGTAACGTTATTACCCCGAAACTCTTCACCGTGGCATTGGAAGACGTTTTCAAGCTACTGGACTGGAAAAGATACGGTAGTAACATCAATCACTCACCTTCGATTTGCCGTCGATATAGTCCTTGTGGTAGAATCGCTGGAGGACTTAAGCACTATGCTCAATGACCTCATTAGTGCCTCCCAACGGATAGGTCTTAAGATGAACATGAACAAAACAAAGATCATGTTTAATGTCCATGTCACACCTATGCTGGTAGTTGTTGGGAGTATTAACCTCGCAGTTGTTGACGAGTACGTTTACCTGGGACAAATAGTCCGACTAGATAAACCTAACTTCAACCGAGAGGTCAATCGACGGATTAAATTCGGCTGGGCAACGTTCGGGAAATTACGACACATCTTCTCGTCAGGTATACCTCAAACTCTGAAAAATTAGATTTTACAACCAGCGCGTGTTGCCAGTGATGACATACGGATCGGAGACGTAGTCCTTCACTGCTGGCCGTATGAAGATGCTCAAGGTCGCTCAGCGAGCTATGTAGAGGGCTATGTTCGGAGTTTCTTTGCGTGATAGACTCAGAAATGAGCATATCGGCAGTAAAACCAGAGTGACTGACATAGCCCAACGGATTAGTAAGCTGAAGTGGCAATGGGCTGGCCATAAAGCTCGTAGACCCGATAACCGATGGAAGAAAGGTGCTCGAGTGGCAGTCTCGTACCGGTAGGCGTAGTGTAGGGCGACCCCCCGCTAGATGGAGTGACGACCTGTTAAGATATGCAAGAAGTCAATGGATGCAGGTGGCTCAGAACCGTTCTTTGTGGCATTACTTGGGGGAGGCCTATGTTCAGCAGTCGACTTGTGAAGGGCTGTAATGATGATGATGATGATGATAGTAGTAGATATGCCGGCGGGGCTTGAACCCGTGTTACTCGCGTTCTTTTATATTTACAGCGAGATTTAACCATCTGAGCTCATTTTACGCTTGTGAGCACCTATTTAACGCTTCGTGTGAGTTTGATATAGACAAAATATACCTGCAGCGTGGCTCTTACACGTATGATTTTATATTGGTGGTCGTACTGCCGTGGAATGATACTGCTATATATCAAATTTTCGGGCATTTCCCCGTTTTCGGGCATTTTAAAATAGAGTACCCTAAACCGACGAGCATACATGCATAGGCATATGGATATGGAGGAGGCGAGAGAGG
The DNA here is from genome assembly GCA_907164705.1 of Parnassius apollo. NCBI lineage: Eukaryota > Metazoa > Arthropoda > Insecta > Lepidoptera > Papilionidae > Parnassius > Parnassius apollo. Next base: position 1,778,996 of record CAJQZP010001153.1, read on the forward strand.
TATGTCAGGGTCGTGAAAATATATGTAAATGGAAGTCTGTAGTCTCTGCATACCCCTATGGGTGACAGGCGTGAGTGTTTATGTTATATTTTTTTAAAGTGCCCACGTGACGAAATGAGCTGAGGTCTCATAAGCAAACGATAGATTCTCTTACTTCTTAATTGCAACAGCCTTCTTCCACTGCAGAACATAGATCTCGCCATAGATTGCCTCATACTAGGTAGAGATATTTGTCATATTTGCCACGCCTGGCAATCAGAGGCCAACGCAGCGTTTTGTAAATTACTCTATGCCATATTAATATATGCTAAATATCAATTATCTACGTCCAATAGTCCTTGAGAATTCTAAAAAAATCTTTGACAAACAGACACAGACACAAAGATGACTCTGAGTGATCGAAATTTGCTAAATTTGGCACGGAATAACATTTATTATTGTTGCTAAGTTGAAACCTACGTGAGTGAAGCGACGGGTAAAAGCTAGTTATAGAATAAGATTAAAAAATGAGCACAACAAGTCTACCTGATTGTAAAAAGATGCTGTGGCACATAGACATCTCTACAAGTATTCTAGTTTAGGAATCAATATGCAGATGCGTCGTCACACCTAAAACTAAGACGGAACGCCTTATATTTAGTAAAACGTGTCTCTGTCTCTGCTAATATACGCTGGTATTTTGTAAGAGCGTGGTTCTTCACCGGTCAAGCCGAAACATTTGTCTTATAACCATTATATAGTAACAGCATTTTTCTACCACGTGCAAAATTGGAGTCGATAGAGATTAGGTATCTTGAATCTACAAGTGTCGGTTAAATGGGGTCTTACAATTTTATTTTGAAGTGCCAACCGCATCTCACCATACATAAACATCATGACAAACACCTACTCAGTAACGGACTAGGGTCAGTTGACTAAAGAAAAGAGTATATAAGTAATTATAAGTTTTTATTTTATTTTATTTATTTAACAGATCAAAAAAATACATTCAGTTATAGCTCTAATTAACATTTAAAAACCACGGAGGTTTGATTTGATGCTAAGTAAATAAGTTTAATTAATGATTTCTTAAATTTACGCGAACACTACACATTGAATAAAACTATTATTTACGGATTTTATCGCGTTTAATTACTTTAATTTATTTTTATTATTATCCCGACGTTTCGGGATAATAATAAAAATAAATTAAAGTAATTAAACGCGATAAAATCCGTAAATAATAGTTTTATTCAAGTTTAATTAAGTTAGCGTTTTATGTACAAAACACAGTCTAAGTAAGTAGTTAGGTATGTGAGCAGGTAGAAGCTATAGTAAAAATTATAAAGGCTAATAAGGTAAGTTAACAACTTAGTCAAAGTCACAAGTAGCAAGTTAAAAGTAAGAATTAGGAAGGTAGATACACTACTATTAAAAAAGTATATGCAGTAAGTAAGTAAGTAGATTTAGCTAGGAAAAAGCTCTAGAGTTTGGTCTGTAGCGGCGCTGTCATCGCGCCACTAGCACACCGATTCACACCGAAGCCTAAATCGCGCTATTAACATTCCGAATCATAGACAGTATATATAGAACATCTCCGAACTATCACACGGAGTGTTGACCGCTCCCCGGCACAACACCTTACCCGGCGGGAGATCTCCCCTTTTCCTTTCACGGCCACAGTGGTGACCCCGACGTGATCTGAACACGCAACCAACAACCCTCGGAAACTTCAAGCTTCATCATCGTCATAGAATACCCCACCAATTCGCTCCCGAGCAGATATCGTCTGCACTCTTCATATCCTGCAAGCCATCTAGCTTCACAAGCTTCATCGCAGCACTGGAATAATAATGCTTCCTGTTCCTTTAAGCTACTCTCTGCACCATACAGTGTTCGGCACGGCTCTGAGCCTTACTGCTCGCCTCTGCTTCACGGCACTCTCGCAGATTACTTGCCTTCTTCTCAACTCACCGCAGACTACAAGGCAATCTCCTGGCACTTGCACATTCGTCGGCAACGAGGCTGCACTATCGACCTCCGGTCTGAGCAGAGCAGAGCAGCAGCGCGACGACAGCGCAGCTGTAGCGGCGCTGTCGTCGCGCCACTAGCACACCGAAACACACCCCTTTTCCTTCCACGACCACAAGTCTTAATGTTTTGTTTGATACTTTTTCGCATACATCGAAAGGTAAGTTATTGATTAAATGTGGTACCTGATAAGTGGCCGTCCTTTGCCCGTACACGTTATTAACAGTGATGTGCCGGAGTCGCTATTGTGTCATAGCGCGCATGCGTACAGGTTGCTCTATAGATAACTTCATACGATCGCAAAATAAATATTTTAATAATTTGGATTTAATTTGGCCATAAACTGGTAAGATTTTACAATATTTAAAAATCGCATTTTCATCATCAATTAGGACACGTATATTTAGTGATACAATATTTTAAAAATACTAAATTGAAAATCATAGATCTGTTTTAAATATGATTTGTCCGTTCGAACGTAGCTTGACAAGCCATACTCAATATAAGATTCAGCCAGAGAGTTGTCAAGCATAAGTCTTACTTTGAAGGTTATGCAATTTTTTAAGATTATTATATTGGCTAGAAACTGGCGCATCTTATTACACACAACATGTTCAATGTGGTAGCTGTAACTTTGAGTCAACTATAAGACCAAGGTATTTTTGAGTGGTCACAAATTCGATTGTAGGACATTGGCAAGTTCGTAGTTGATGGATGCAGTCGTGATTATGAGCAATTAATGGTTTTGTAATAGGATATAACATAATGGCACTATCGCGAAATCTTTGTCGTTATATTCCCCACCAAAACTACGATTTCCACAGTGTACGGCGGTGTGGCGATACAAGTCAGCTGATTGGGATGAAATGCGCCATTTCTTTGCATCTTATCCTTGGCAGAAGTTTTGCTTCTCGTCTAAAGATGCGTCGAGCTGCACGGATACCATAACAGATGTGATACGTCAAGCAATGTAGTATTTCATCTCCTTTGATGACGTGCCCAATAGTGGTAAAACTCAACATATCCAAATCGGCCTGAAGAGCATTACACGCATTTGAGATATCTTTACCCGAAACGAGAAGACACTTATCATCTATGGATTGGTAACAGGAACTGTGATTCAGATAGTTACCCATCTCTTTGATATAAGATAAAAAACGCAACGCACCATGGACTGATCCGTGGGCCGTGCCTTCTGTCACACTCTTAAGGTCACTAAAAGAGTTATCTAATTTAAACGGAGGTAATTTTTACACCAATTGAGCAATGGACCCCAGATACTACAATTATCCAGTTTATTGATTAACAGTTGATGTTGCAGCGTGTCAAAAGCACGAGAAAAATCAATAAAAAAGGCCAGTACACATTTATTAAGGTTCAAAGGTTCAAATGTAGGTGTTTACTTTTTATCATTCTACCACATAATTATTGACTGCCTGAATCGACGTCTCATCGATAGCAGTACAAATTTATCAGCTTCTGCCACATCAGCTCTTTCGTCAAACGCCATATCATCCGTAAAAACGGTTTCCGGTGAATCTAAGTATCATAATCTTTTGCGCAACTTCCCTGATATAACTCGCCCTTCAGGCACGCACAAAGTTCCTATTCATAATACTCTTCATTATATTAGGACAACTCCAGGACCTCCAGTTTCTTGTGCACGAAGGCGATTGGCTCCTGACAAATTGAAAATAGCGAAGGCAGAATTAGAAGCTCGGCTCAAAAATGGAACAGCAAGGCCTTCAGAGAATCCATGGTCATCTCCACTACATGTGGCACCCAAAAAGGATAACGGGTGGAGACCATGTGGCGATTACCGGCTATTAAATGCACGCACGATACCCGATAGGTATCCTATACGTAATATACAGGACTTTACGTACAATATATCAGGATGCAAATTATTTTCAACCCTCGATTAAGTGAAAGCATATAATCAAATACCGGTAAATTCAGAAGATATTTCGAAAACGGCTATAACGACGCCGTTCGGATTGTATGAGTTCCCGTATATGACGTTTAGCCTCCGCAACGCGAGCCAAACGTTTCAGAGGTTCATGGATGAAGTGACGAGAGGACTCGATTTTTGCTACTCTTATTTGGATGATTTTTTAATTTTTTCGAAAGATGAATAAACACACCTTAAACATCTTCATCAAATTTTTACAAAATTACAAGACTATGAAATGGTAATAAACACGTCCAAATGTGTGTTTGGAGCCTCCGATGTAACATTCTTAGGCTACACCGTTTCACCCGAAAGCGTAAAACCCTTGGCCTCAAAAGTACAAGCTATCAAAGATTTTCCGGTGCCAAAGAACGTGAAAGAATTAAGAAGATTCCTGGGAATGTTAAATTTCTATCGCAGATTTGTCCCAGGAGCAGCAGAAACTCAAGCTCCATTAAATTCACTCCTAACAGGTGCGGTGAAGGGCTCACATCTAGTTAATATTACAGGTGACGCACTAATAGCATTTGAAAAATGCAAGAATTATGCAATGCAACCCTTTTGGCCTACCCTGAACTAAATTCAAAATTAGGAGTAGTGACAGACGCTTCAGACATAGCTATTGAAGGAGTTCTGCAGCAATTTAAAAATGGTGAATGGCAGCCTCTATACTTCTTTTCTCGCAAATTGAGTCCTTAACAGAGAAAATATTCTCTGTACGACCGAGAATTATTAGCGATCTATGAAAATATAAAATATTTTCGACATATGCTCGAGGTCAGACATTTCACCATATTTACCGATCACAATCCAATATGCTACGCATTTCAACGTCGAAAAGAAAATTGTTCACCACGGCAATTTCGCTATTTAGATTACATATCCCAATTCACCACGAACGTACAACATATTTCTGGAAAAGAAAATGTCGTAGCTGACACTCTTTCACGAATAGAGGAATTATCTAAGCCTGTCGACTTAAGAGGGGCGAAAAGTGGATTGCGGAAACCCGTCTGGCTACGCTGAATGTATGTGGAGGAATGAATGATAAGATGGATGAAGTATGCGAAATGATGAATGACAGAGGAATAGATGTGCTATGTGTGAATGAGACGAAACGAAAGGGAAAGGATGCTACTGCACATGGAACGTATACCGCGTATTGGTCTGGCATAGACGAGACCGAACGGGCATGCCAGGGTGTCGGTTTCATCCTTTCAGAAAGAATGGGTCAATGTGTGAAAGAGTATGAATGTGCAAGCCCGAGGCTGCTATGGATACGAATTAAAGTGGGCTTAAAGAAGCTGTTCCTGCTAGGGGTGTACGCCCCAGACATGTCTAAGCCCACTTACATCTAAGAGCAGTTTTGGGACATGGTAAGGATGGTGTTGACAAAATGTAAGGAAAATGAAAATACTATTATGTTAGGAGACTTTAATGGAAGGGTTGGAGTGAAGAGGTCTGGTTATGAAAGTATATTGGGAACGTTTGGTGATGAAAGTATAAATGAGAATGGTGAAGATCTCCTCACCGTATGTGTGGAAAAGAATCTTTTTGTGACAAATACTTTTTTCGTCATAAGAAGATTCACATGTATACATGGGAAAGAGGTGATGATAGAAGCATGATAGATTTCGTAATTGTGGATGAAAGAATGAGGAGCGCAGTATCTACTACAAGGGTTTACCGGGGGGTCCAACGTAGGGACGGATCATTACTTGATCTTATGTCGAATTAATGGTTTTTTCAAGCGTTGGCGGCATCGGACATCTGTGTCTACCACTGCGTTACAGCGTATAAGAATAGAGAAGTTACAAGATGAAGATGTGAAAGAGAAGTATAAATGTAGACTGAGAGGAAATAATAGATGTTTGAATGAGTTGTGTATGAATGATTTAGACTTGAATACTGTGTGGGACAATATTAAGAAAGGTTTGGTGGATGCCGCCACTGAAGTATGTGGTGTAAGTAAGAAAACAAATGAAAGGAAAAGTAATACGTTGTGGTGGGATGATGAGGTACGGGTGGAAGTTGAATCAAAGAAGAAAGCATGGTTAGATTTACTAGCAACCAAAGCTGGTAATTCTTCTGGTATGAATGATGAGATTGAAAGAAAAAAGGCAGAATTTGGATGTCTAAATAAGAGAGTAAAAGAAGTTGTTGAAAGGAAAAAGAAAGAAAAAACGGATAAGAATGATAGAAAAATATCTGATAATTTCCAGGCTAACATAAAAATGTTCTGGAAACTCGTAGGAACTGCCAGGGGAAATACAAAACAGCCTATAATGAATGCTGTAAGAGACGAGAATGGATGTATTCTGAATGATGAAGCTTCGAATTTAAACAGATGGAAGGAATACTATGAAAGCGTGTTTATGAGTGAAGAGTCGTCTGAATTAAATGAACTAGAACTTCCGAAAGAAGTGGAAAGGGGTATGGAGATAAGTTTAGATGAAATAATGAAAGCAATGAAAAGCATGAAAGCAGGTAAGGCAGCTGGATATGATAGAGTATCACTCGAGATGCTAAGGGCTGGAGAGGGAGTGGTCGCAGGCAGGCCTGCTGTACACCTTGTTTAATTTATGTTGAGAATTAAAACGGGTACCGGATGACTGGATTAAAGCAGTTATAGTACCAATATATAAAGGAAAAGGGTCACAGCAGGACTGCAAAAACTACCGTGGTATCAGCTTGCTTAGTATTGTGGGTAAACTGTATGCTAAGGTGTTAATCGAAAGAGTTATGAAAGAAACTGATGGAAAAATTTGGGATGTGCAAACGGGTTTTAGAAAGGGAATGGGGTGTACAGATCAAGTCTAGTGCCAAAAACTTCTCCGCAATCACAAGTGGTGCGCACGATTGCGGAGACTAGTTTTTGGCCAAAAACCAGAAAGTTTTTTGTGCGTTCATGGACTTGGAAAAGGCTTATGACAGAGTGGACAGGAATGTGTTATGGCAAACACTGAACTCATATGGGTTGAGCACTGGTTTGATACAGGCATTAAGGTATCTTTATAGGGACTCTAGTGCTTGTGTCAGGATCAATGGGGTCTACTCGGACTAGTTTGGCATCCAAAAAGGTGTCAGACAGGGCTGTGTAGCTTCCCCTTGGCTGTTCAACCTATTTATGGACAGGTGTTTGCAAACTTTGAAAGATGAAGAATGTGGGTTAAGAATGGGCGAGTTAACCGTCAAATGCCTTTTGTATGCCGATGATCAAGTCATACTTGCGTCATCGGCGGCTGAGTTGCAAATGATGGTTACATTTATGAACTGGGAATTAAAAGAAAGGGGAATGAAAGTGAACGCAAGTAAGACGAAAGTGATGGCTTTTGAAAGAGAAGAAAGCAAAACGGTATGTGAAATAAGAATAGAAGGAGAGTTAATTGAGCAATCGGATGAGTTTGTGTATTTGGAATGTGTATTTAGCAGGGATGGTAGATATGATAGGGATATAGAACGACGAGTAAATGCAGGGAATAGAGTGAATGGGGCACTACACTCTATTATGAAAAACCAGAATGTGTCAAAAAAGGCACGTATGGTAATTCATAATGCTGTGTTAGTCCCTACTTTAATGTATGGTAGTGAAAGCTGGGTGTGGCAGAATAAGCATGAAAGTAGAATAAATGCTAGTAGAGAAAGTAGTAGAAAGTAGTAGAAATGCGGTCTTTAAGGAGTATGCTAGGGTTGAATCTAAATGACAGGATGAGAAATTACATGATAAGAGATAAATGTGGTATGCAAGATGATGTTGTGACCAGGATTAAGAAAGGAATGCTTCGGTGGTTTGGTCATGTAGAAAGAACGAATGAGGAAAGAGTGACAAAGCAAATTTACATGGCAGATGTGAACGGCCGAGTCGGGAAGGGACGCCCTAGAAAAAAGTTTATCGACCTAATTGGCGATATTTTGAAAAGGGGCCACGTTAGAAGTACCCTTAACCGACGAGCATGTATGCGTAGATATATGGATGTAAAGGGGGCGAAAGAGGTATGTCAGGATCGTGCCAAATGGAAGTCCGTAGTCTCTGCCTACCCTCTTGGTGACAGGCGTGAGTGTTTATGTATTATGTATTTATGTATGTCGACTTAAGCACACTCGCAAAAGCGCAGTTAGAAGATCCTTAGCTAGAAAATTTAATAAATGGTGAAACATCGCATCAACTAATTAAGGTTAAAATACCGGGTACACTAGAAGAACTATACTGCGACAATAAATTGCAGGTAGCACGCTCTTATGTGCCCAAAAAACTTCGACGGCAAATTTATGCAACACTGCATTCATTGAGTCACTCAGGCGCTAATGCTACCGCAAAATTAATAGCACAGCGTTACGATTGGCCTGGTATGAACGAAGACTGCCGAGCATGGGCTAAAGCATGCCACGCCTGCCAGACTTCAAAAATTACCCGACACGTGACATCTCCACTACATACATTCGTACTACCTCATGCCCGGTTCCAACATATTCACATAGACATAATTGGACCTCTTCCACCTTCAGAAGATTTTCGGCACTGTCTGACAGTGGTAGATAGATTCACACGGTGGCCAGAAGCAATCCCTTTAATAGACATTACTGCAGAATCCGTTGCAAAATCCCTGCTACTAGGTTGGATTTCGCGATTTGGATGTCCTGCGGAAATAATAACTGATCGGGGAAGGCAGTTTGAATCATCGCTGTTTAAATATCTTTCAAACTCAGTAGGTTTCTAACATAAGAAAACAACTACTTATCACCCTGCATATAACGGAATGGTTGAAAGAATGTACAGGCAGTTAAAATCAGCCATAGCTTGTCACAGCAACCAAAACTGGACTGAATATTTGCCTCTAGTACTATTGGGTATCAGAAGTGATTTGAAGGAAGATCTACAAGCATCGCCGGCGGACTTAGTTTATGGTGAACCGTTAAGACTACCGGGAGAATTCTTCTATCCTTCTTTAACAACAACCACCGATGTGACGGATTTCACTGCGCGCTTATGTGCTAATATGGAAAATATACGTCCATTGCCAGCGTCACGGCACTGTAAACGCAAGACCTTTGTTTTCAAAGACTTGCCAACAGCTACAAACCTGTATCTGAGAGATGAAACAAAATCGCGAGCATTTCAACCATCTTATTCAGGGCCATACAAAGTCATAGAAAGAAAAGATAAAGTTTATAAACTTCTAATTAGAGCAAATGAAGTCACAGTTTCCATAAATAGGTTAAAACCAGCCTTCACAATCCAGGAAAACTCTGCACTCCCAGATACTGCCATAATGCAGACGCCTAAAAGTAATGAAGACACAAACATTAAAAAAAAACACGTTCAGGACGAAGTGTGAGATTCCCAAATTACTATCGCCCGTCATGAGACGGTCTCGGGGGGGAGTGATGTGGCGTAGCCACATAAATATATGTCAAAAATTAAAAAGATAGTTCTGACTGACAACTGTCATAAGCGATATTCACTTCGTTTCCTTAAATATAAAATGTAGTTGCTAAATGAGTAAAAAAGCCTAAATTCTTACAAAAATTGTGTTAGCCTTCTGCTTAAAGATTTGTGTGTTGTTATAAACTGTATTGTGATAGTAAATGTACTGTTAGTGTGAACTTTAAATGCGTTTGTATTCTGTCCGCATTCTGTGTATTCTTTCTCTTGTTACTCAATTTTGAACATTTATTATTATAATAAATAAACTCTTATTTGTGTATATTGTGAATTGTGCAGCTGTATACAAGGGAAATAAACATTATAACAGTGAACAGTGAGTATAAATTTATCCACCAATTTCACTACAGTATAAATACAGGCCATGAGTTAGTCCATCTTGGCTGTAGGCTTCTTTATTTGAAGCTAATTGTAGGTGTCCATGGGCTGCACTATCTACTTAGCAACAGTCTGAACAGGTGGAATGTAACATACAATAACGAATTAAGTGCATAACACTTTTACTAGTGTGAATTAAGTTACCATTAGTAATAGGGTTATAAAACATGAAAACATACATTAAAAAAAATACGTGTGGCACTCGTGGACTGCCGCGGTAAAGCTATTGCATAGCATTTTTATCAACTTATGCAATTACAATTATTTATTTATTTTATTTATGCAGTATTTTTTTTCTTTGTTTTTTCTTTGATATTAATTCAAGTTACACTTTTTGAGCGTGGTGACCGATAAGAAAACATTTTTTTTCTTTTATTGAATAAATGAGAAGTTAATACTGTTTATAATATTTTTATTATCTTACAATATATGTAGGTTATGCAGGAATTTTTATCATTGAAACTGTAGGTTTATGGTAATTAACGAGTTCTTCCGACAAACGATTTTTCTATAAAGTCTGTATTTATTAAATACTCTAAATTCACGAGAGTTGCTAGCACGACGACGACTCATATAAATCCAAAGAATATACTTCTTGCAATAAACTATATTATTGTTTAAAATATTTTTATTATCTTACAATACATGCAACTAGTCTACACGCATACGTCTAGTAGCATGCACACAAAAACCGTGCCGAAGTTGGCCGAACTTAAACGATGTTAGGTTTTTTTCGTTACAGAATTTATTGATTTGGTCGCCGTGCTTAAAGCCCGCGATAAAAGTTATGCAATAGCTTAAAATTATTTTAAATAATCAAGAAAACAATTCAATATTCAAACAAAAAAATCGCTTAGATTACAAAATCATTAAGTCTGAATATCATTCGACAGAGAAACAACTAAGTTGCTATCGAACAGGGATAATTTTTAACATTACTTAAAAATTGATAACAAAGATGTTGCTTTGATCTTGTAGTTACTTACATTTATTTGAACTGTTTTCGTGTTTCTTATTGCAAACATTTAGCCGTTTCATCAGATATTCAAAATGGATAATATTTTCATTTCATTTTTGCATTCATTTTAAATTTATTAGTAGTTGAGTGATACGTGGAGCGTACGTGAGTACGTTGGACTATGTACCACATTAACATTTTCTTCAGTTTTATATGCCTGTACTTGCTCTATGTATTCCCAGTCGCCTGCCTGCAATTCCCTTATCAATTTTGCGATGGTACTTTAAAAGATAATTCAGGGACTTATACATGAATTATATTCATTTTAAAATTTACGTATGATATAAATTATTTCATTTCTACGAATTCAACAAGTATTTAGTATACTGTCTATTATAATATTACTGTATTTGTTTTTCATTTACAATAATTTTATAATAGACAATATACTAAATGCTGTATTTATTTCTGTATTATGTTCAAGTAGTAAAAGTGGCACTTAAGGCGACATTTAGTATTTTTTAATTTTATTAACCTCTGTTAATGTAATTAATGTGCAAAACAAAATCTTTCTTAAAAGTTAAACATACAAACAAGAGATAAGTGAAGACAGAAACACGAATCATATTGACCGCTTTGTTTAAAAAAAATCTCACTGAACCATTATTTTTAAATTGTTCCTTGCAGCAATTCCGTAATTAAACCAAGCGAAAGTTAAATAAAAAGAAAGTGATTATTATGTTTGGTCATGTTGAGAATAATTTTTATAAAATTGTTTTATTTTATTCCATGAACAACAGAAATAAACAAAAACAAACTGTTCGAGCGCACGCGCCCGCCCTGGCCATTGCTCCTCACCTGTATCTTATAAGTTCAAAGTTTTAGTACTTTACCACCCTTTTTTACGGGATATGTTGTTACTTATTTGTACGTGGACTCCTTACTACAAAAGTATCTTAGTACTAATAAACATAACACAGTAATTTTTGTGCTAGTGAAACTTGTATTTTACCAATTTTTTATTGCCTTTGTATAAATTCACCAGTCTGCGGTCATAAGCATATCATATGTTTGTGCTCTGAGTACGGAAAGTAGTTAGTCTCAGTACATGAATTCCGCTCACTGAAACGTGATTTAATTTAATGCCACCCAAAACATAGACTTTCTGATGAAAAAATTTAATTGAGGAATCTGTTTCGAAATTTATTTGTTCATAACTATTTAAACGAATGTAAATCACCTCAGTATGAGTAGATGATCTAACTACAACTTACGAGGACATACTCAGGTAATGCTTTCCAAAAAATTTTTAGGTAGATAAATTTAATATAAATCTAAGAAAATTATGAGTGAAATGTCCTCTTCTATATCTTCTATCCTAAGTAAATATCTCTTCTAAACTAAATAAATAATATGTGTGAGTTGATAAATACTAATTAAAATGTGAAATTAATTTATTAGTTCGGTTGCAATGATCAAGCTTTGGTTGGCTAAGTCAAATCGTTGCGACCCCAGTGAGTGCTTGCAAAAAAAATAAGCAAATGCATTAGCATTTTTTGACTTGACCGATTACGGTTAGATAAACAATGAAGCCTAAAACCGACACTCAACATAAGACAGGCTATGTTGTGACAGTTTAATCTCATGGTTCATGAGATTAAACTGTCACAACATAGCCTATCTTCACGTCCTCTGCCACGAATAACAATTGTCCATTCACAACTTTTGCAGACCATCATTAAAACAATTGATAGAATTAGGTGCTTCTTTGCAGAAATCCATGATATTAAACGTTAAAAATTAGTCATCTAAGATCCATGTAGTAATATAAAGTGATATGACATACTTAGTTTGAATAACGGCCCTGGCCTTCCCCTATTCTAAAACTTACCGGTCATCCACCGCAGAGTCGAGTTTTTGGTGTGTCTTTTCTAGTGTACCGGTGTTAGAAGTATATAAGTGTTTATATTAGTCGTGACGGGGTAGATAGTGCACGTAATTAAGGGGAGGGTGGGATGTGCTCTTCAAACTAGGTCTTCAAACGTCGTGATCCTATTAACATGGGTCTGTTGTACAGCTTCTTGTGCGGACAACTAAACTATCCCTAATGGCTAAAACACGTGTCGTTGCGGGTTCCGTCGAGCCGGATTAGACACACTGATTTATTCTATGTTCTTTTTTACCATACGAGCTTTGATCAAAACACGGTTTTAACTAGTATATTTAGAACTTACAACTCTTAGTTTTTAGGATTTGAGACCTTCCCTTCATTAGCTCTAAGTACACATTTGAACAAAACATTAAGCTCACATCTCTATTATAATGCGTCAAAGGAAAAATTTGTACCCCTCTCTAAGCACATAACGTGCACGGAGCAGTGTTATGTTTGGCGTAGTTACCACCATAAGCTTTACGTGCTTTCTAGGATACAGGGATGAAACACTGCTTAAATTCCGACTCTGGGCTTCTACTGAGAATTTATTGATGGGAAATCCAAGTGATTTTGGGATCTATCACACGTTACATTTAAAGATCAAAAGACTTTCCTCGGTTGAATTTAGTTTTATTTTAATTATTTGCAGGATGAGAGATATTAAACATACCTAATTTCATTCGTTCTGATTGTAGTTTTCATTTTCATTTTTTTATATTAATGGTAATATGGCGGGTCACGTGAAGCTTGCTTATTTAGGACAGCCTCATATCTGTTTTACAGGAATAAAGTACTTGCTAGAGAAATTAACAGTAGTTTTTATTTTAAATATTTTTAATAGTAATGTCAATATGGTGACTCATTCGATAGTACTGATAACTGGAAATGAAACTTGCTTATTTTGGATAGTCTCATATCTGTTTTATGGAAATCAACTGCTGGCTATAGAAGTTCAGAAGCAAATTGTAGATTACGTTATTGCAGTCATTTTGTTTTTTATTTTCGTTTTGAAATACAAGTGTGTAGTTAACCCGAATTGTTTCTTGGTTCATTTGTGGGACTATCCATTAATTTGTCCAAGTCTAGTCGTAAGTCCAAGGCCCACAACCTTTTTATTTTTTCGTTCGTTTGTAATGTAAGAAAGATGTCAATGAAAGAGACGTGTTTTTGGTGCTAAAATTTTTAATTGTACTGCCTATTATTGGCGCGTAACAGATATATATATATATATATATATATATATATATATATATATATATATATATATATATATATATATATATATATAGTGTTGTGGGGGATTGGGGGCTACACTACACCTCCCACCGAAAAACTATAAAAAAGAAATTAATTAATTTCTTTTTACTTATAAAACAAAATATTAAACTAAAGTCTAATAAAATATAAATTACAATTAATAATACAATACTAATATGATTAATAAATATATTATTTTAAATATAATCAATTATATTCTGTGGGCATTTCTGTAAATTTATAATAATACATATAAAAGTTACGTATATTATGAATATAAATTACAAAAATGAAATATTATTATATCTTCCTTTCTAAAAGTAAATTACTAAAATATAAAAGGTAGTAGTAGTAGTATAGATAGGTAGTGTATAATGATTTTTTACATTTACGCGAATACTACACATTGAAATAATACTAGTTTTTACGGAATTTATCGCGTATATTTAACTTTTTAAATACCCGACGTTTCGAGCGCTTTACAGCGCCCATGATCACGGGGGGGACTGAGATGTTCAACGTCCAGATGTCATAGTTAACCACGGTTACCATAAATTAAAATTTAACTTTTGTTCCGATCTACACAGTATGAACTTATGGTATCTTGAAGTCTTACAGTTGTATGCTTGGGTTGGGATTTAATTTTATTTAATATAGGATCCCAAGCAGATGGTAGCACCCAGCCATCTCCTCTATTGAAATTAGGATATTTTTTGATTTCAATAGCCTCGCGAATCATCCTTGGAAGGAATCGGTCTACTTTAGCGAGGATTTGTGGTCTATCAAATTTGATGTAGTGACGGAGATGATCCTGCACGTGTTCACAGACTGCAGACTTCCCGAAGCGTCGATTCTTCACATCAGCTATATGTTCTTTAACGCGGGTTTTAATTGATCTTTTAGTTTTTCCTGTGTAGGAGAGACCACATTCACAATCAAGCATGTACACTCCTGCATCTTGCAGAGGGACTTTACACTTGACTGATGGTAAAAACTGACCAATCTTCTTCAGCGGCTTGAAGTATATTTTGATGGAAGGGCACTTCAAGATGTAGCCAATCTTGTCAGTGACTCCTCTTATATATAGCAGATTCTACAAGTGGTACGTAGACGACACTTTCACACATATAGTTTTTTAAAAATTTCAATATTGTGCGTATAAATGCACAGAGTATTCCGGCTCATTACCCCTATATGCTGGCCAGCTTTGATGGTAATAACATTCATGTAATTTTAGTTTCGGAATCATGGTTAAAACCATGTCTGCCATCTGTTTCCTATTCTCTTCCAGGATTACACTTAATACGCAACGACCGGACTATTCGGTGCGATGGTGGTGTTGCTGTTTACTTTCGTTCTTATATTCCATTTTCTATTGTTCGTCTATCACCTCAATCTCAAAATCAGAACGAAGCGGCATACTTATTTATTGAAGTTCACCCGTCGCACACTAAATTACTTCTTGGTGTTTTTTACAACCCTACTTCTTCAGTTGAATATTTTACAACTTTAGATAGCCTCTTTGAAGAGCTTACTCCACTTTACACACACATTGTGCTAATTTGTGACTTTAATACCTGCCTACTTAAAGAAAACGCCCGCTCCCGTCGGCTTAAATCTCTGTTTGAACCTGCTAATTTAAATATTCTTCCCCTTTCTGAAACTCATTTTTTCCTAACTGTATCCCTTCTCTCCTTGATTCGGTTATTGTTTCTTCTCTCGACCATGTTGAAAAATATAGTCAATGTGGCAAGCCTCTCATATAACGATCTTTTATTTTTTTTCTTATAAAATAAGACCACCTAAAGTCAAATCAAGGATACTTCTGCAGCGTAATTTTGTGGAAATGGATTTGGACAATTTACGAAAAGATGCTGTGAATACGGATTGGAGGGCTGTAACAAACGCTTGTACTGTTGACGAGCAGGTAGCAGTATTTAACTCGCTCCTTATTAAGATTTACGTTGTACATGCTCCTGTTCGTCCAGTTCGTGTTCGCCATCATCCAACCCCATGGTTAACCTAAGACCTTAAGAAACTTATAGCGAAAAAGAATGCTGCAAAGACCAGACACAACTCAGATCCTACAAATGACATAATTCGGGAAAAGTACAGGATCTTACGTAATCAATGCAACAAGTTGTGTAGAGACTTACGACGACGCCATATCCATAAATCTGTTCAAAACGAAGATCCAAGCCATGTTTGCAAATTTCAAAGGTCTCTTGGAGTTGGGAAATCACATTCAAGCTCGATTCAAAATGATATAGATTTAAATTTGCACAGCACTAATCAGCACTTTTCTTCTGCTTCTTGCATCGATAATGTTGCAAAGTCAACTACAACTCAACTTTCAACGTTACCCACTCCTGACTATCCTCCATTTGTGTTTAGGCAATTTGCAGATTGTAATGTTAGGAGAAACATACTCTCTATCCATTCTGACGCTGTTAGAAGTAATGATATGAGTCGTAAAATGATTATTCTCTTACTTGATATATTAACACCTTTATCCAAAAATTTTCTATATCCACATCCTCCTTCCCTTCCCAATGGAAATATGCCCAAATCATTCCTTTGCCAAAAAAAGCTAATCCTTCGAGTTATTCCGAGTATCGTTCCATTTCAACTCCTTCTTTTCTGTCCAAAGTCCTAGGACGTCTTGTCCAACAACAATTACATTCATTTTGCAAAAGAAATGATATCCTCAATTAATATCAATCCAGATTTAGGCCGAGACACAGTACGACTACAGCATTATTAAAAATCAATGACGACATACATTTTGGAATGGATAACCGCCAAGTCACAGTGATGGTGTTGCTGGATTTCAGAAATACCTTCAATGATGTAAATCATGATATACTAATTTGTGTACCGCGTTCTCATAACATATCTCCAACTGCAATTGCCTGGTTTCGTAGTTACTTATATGGACGTCACCAACGTGTTCGGGTACAAGATAGAATGTCTTCTTGGCTTAATACCGTTGCTGGCGTTCCAAAAGGTGGTGTGTTATCTCCTCTCTTATTTGCACTCTTCATAAATTCTATTACCTCCAGAATATCTTCTCTCTACCACTTGTATGCTGATGATCTCCAGATATATCTACAAACAACCGTAGAGGATCTGCCAAAAGCAATTTGTGATATAAACAAGGACCTAGCGTGTATTCTTGACTGGAGTCGATCTTATGGGTTAACTGTTAATCTGATAAAATCCCAAGCTATTATTATTGGTAGTTCAAGAATAATCCCCAAATTAAATAAAACTCAGTTAAACCCTATAACATTTAATGGTGTTCAAATTTCTTATAAGGATGTAGTGAAAAACTTGGGAATCTTGATAGATTCTAGCCTTTCTTGGTCTCCTAAAATCAACGCAGTGTCTCGTAAAATGTTTTCAGCTTATGGTTCACTCCGAAGAATGAATTACTTCTTACCCATCTCCACCAAAATTATGCTTGCCCAATCGTTACTGCTCCCCATTCTTGATTTTCGACATTACCGAAGAGCAATTTAACAAACTTGAGCGACACAAAAATCTATGTATAAGGTTCATATTTGGACTTCGTAAATATGACCATGTATCAGAATACCGCACTAAGCTCAAGTGGCTTCCAATCCGTCTTGGTTGGAATACTCATATCCTTTCTGCTCTCTACTGCGTTTTATTTAATATATCAAGTCCTCCCTGCCTTAAAGAACGTTTCTGTTGCGCGGCTAAGTTGACATCTGGCAATAGCGCCATCTAGTGTCGGGTAACAGAGCGAAGAGAGAGCTTTCCAGAAAATGACATTACTAATCTTTCAACCGACAGCGCCATCTAGTATCGAATTAGAGAACTAAGCTTTCTGGAAGCCTCAAACTCGAACTTTCTGCGCTTGGTCGGTTGGCGCGCGTATTTACTCGAATATTCTGGATGTTTTCGTGGAAGAGCCCTATATAAAGGCGTTACAATACGAGATCGGGGAAATATTGAATTTGGCGAGACAAGCGAAGCTTTGGAGCGGAATAAAGTGAATCGGTGTCATTAATTATTAGTGTTTTAAGTTTAAATTTGTGTAAAGAAAATTAAAGTGTTAATTAAGGTAATTTTATCGGCAATTTTTATTGTCACGAACCTCAAGCTCGTAACAATTGGTGTCAGAAGTGAAATAAAATCATGCCGATTTTACCTAAGGAGGAAACGGAGGGTGTCCGTACCCGAAGTCAACGCCAGCAGGAGACGGACCAAAGAAGATTTGGTGGTGCAACGCCGCAGACTTCGGAGGGCCAGCCGCCGGCTGCAGGCCCGTCAGTAGCTCCTACATCTGCAGCACCTGACTTAGGTGCTCTGATGATGATGCTGCAGGAGCAGGCTCGCCAACAGGAGGAGCAGGCCCGTTGGTTGAAAGAGCAACAGGAGGAACAGGCTCGTCGACAGGAGGAACAGGCTCGCCGACAGGAGGAACAGGCTCGCCGACAGGAGGAACAGATCCGTCGATTGGAAGAGCAGCTGCGTCGCTGACAGGATGAAAAGGCCCGCCGACAAGAGGAACAGGCCCGCCGACAGGAGGAACAGGCCCGTCTGTTGGAAGATCAGCAGGCGGAACAGGCTCGTCGGTCGGAAGAGCAGATGTTCCTCATGAAGGACCTTCATGCTACCTTTGGGAAAGAGATAAGGGAGGTGAACGATAGGGTTGCTCAACATGACAACCGCCTGTCGGATGCTGAAACCCAAATGTGGGAAGCTAAAACCCAAATCGACCAAGTGAACAATCGGGTTGATTACGTGGTGGCTGACGTGAAGAAAACGCTGGACGACCTCAAACAGGGTAATGGAACTACGGCTCCCGTAGTAGCTACTACACCTTCGCTACGTGGGTTCAAAGTGCCACCGTTCTTCGGGACTTCTTCCTGGTCAGCCTACAAAATCCAGTTCGAGGCTGTTATGAAGGCGAACTGCTGGAATAAAAGTCAGGCCATGACTGCTCTCACACTAGGCCTGCGCGACCAGGTCTTAACTGTTCTGGAAGCTCTCGGTGAGGAAGTGACTTATGAGCAACTCCTTGAGGCATTGGAGGCGAGATATGGCGACGCTCACCTGGAAAACGTCTTTCGTGCGCAGCTTAAAGATCGCGTGCAGCGCATCAACGAAAACCTGCAGCAGTGGGCTCTAGAGGTGGAGAAGCTGGTGCGAAAAGCATACCGGTCTGTACCTGCGCTCATTGAAGGGAATCTGGTGCAGACATTCATCGACGGCATCAGCGACCTGCAAGTCAGAGCTGCTGTGAGGCTCGGGCACCACGAGACCCTTAAGGACGCCTTGGCCCATGCACTGGAGGTGGAAGCCGTGTGGCAGGATCATCGTTCCCATCACGTCAGGGAGGTTATAGCAGCTACAGTTCGCGACCGCAATAAAGGATACAGCCCTAGATGCTATGGCTGTAGGGAAAAGGGCCATCTTCGATCCAGCTGCCCTAAGCGAACCGTGGAAAGGAGAGTTGATCGATCTCGAGAGGGTAGTGCAGCTAACGGCACCGCCTGGCGGTGGCAGGATCGTCGTTCCCCTAGCGCTAGAGAGGTTGCAGCAGTTACGGTTCGCGACCACAATAAAAGATACAGCCCTAGGTGCTACGGTTGTGGGGAAAGGGGCCATCTTCAATCCAGCTGCACTAAGTGAACCCTAGAAAGGGAAGGTGAACGATCTCAGAAGGAAAGTGCGGCTAAAATCACCGCCCAGCAGCAGCCGGGATACGATTTTACTATCAGATATCGCAGCGGGAAATCTCATGGCAAAGCAGATGCATTGTCAAGAAGACCTTGTCTTGACGATTGGAAACATTGTACTAGGCAAGAGAGAAGGAAGTAGTATCCGTGAGGATGCTCAGGACAGACAACCTCAGCAACGAGTAGAAGGACAGCCTACGACATGCACAGCAGGAAGATCCGGACATCAAGCCGATTTTGGAATGCATGAAGGCCCTTGCTACCAAGCCTAAGTGGACGACGTCTTAGCGATGAGTTCAACCACGAAAAGCTATTGGGCCCAATGGGACAGCTTGCTGAATCAGGATGGAGTCCTGTGCCGTAAATGGGACAATGGTCGAGGAGACAGCTGTCGTTTGCAAATGGTTGTCCCTAAAGCTAAAGTGCCGAATGTTCTACAGCTGTACCATAATGATTGTTCAGGAGGCCATCTGGGAGTTAAACGAACTCTACTGAAGATCCGAGAAAGGTTTTACTGGGTCCACTGTCGAAACGATGTCGAGGACTGGTGTCGCAAATGTACAAGTTGTGCGGCTGTAAAGTGACCTCAGACTCGTAGTAGAGGTGCATTAAAGTTGTACAATGTTGGTGCACCATGGGAGAGAATAGCCATTGACGTAGCGGGACCGTTTCCGGAGAGTGAAAGCGGTAACAAGTATTTCATGGTTGTGATGGATTACTTCACTAAGTGGCCAGAAGTCTTCGCCATTCCAAATCAAGAAGCTTCAACAGTTGCGGATAAGCTAGTTCATGAAGTCTTCTGTCGTTTTGGAGTACCTTTAGAGATTCACAGCGATCAAGGAAGGAATTTTGAGTCTCAAATATTCCAGGAAACTTGCCGAGTTATGGGTACTCACAAAACAAGAACGACTCCTTATCACCCGCAATCTGATGGAATGGTAGAACGATTTAATCATACATTGGAGAGGTACCTAGGAAAAGTTGTAGACCATCGGCAACATGATTGGGACAAGCACATACAACCGTTTTTGTTGTCATATCGAAGCGCTGTTCACGAAAGTACAGCAGTGACACCAGCTTTCGCAAACTTTGGAAGAGAATTACGGCTTCCTGCAGACCTGATCAACGGGATACCCCTCGATTCCCACGCAGTATAATCGATTATGCAAATGACTTGCGGAACAAAATGAATGACATTTATCACGTCAGACAATCGGGCCAGCAAATGTCTGAGAAGATGAAAATCCGGTACAACCGCAAAATGAACAATAAAGGCTTCGACGAAGGTTCACTAGTGTGGTTGCACAATCCAGTTCGCAGCAAAGGGAAATCTTCTAAGCTTCAAGCTAAATGGGACGGCCCGTACCGGATTGCAACCAGGATCAACGATGTAATCTACCGGATACAGAAAGGCCCAAGTGGGACTCCTAAGATCGTCCATGTGGATCGCCTGGCGCGTTATTAT
Source organism: Parnassius apollo (assembly GCA_907164705.1). NCBI lineage: Eukaryota > Metazoa > Arthropoda > Insecta > Lepidoptera > Papilionidae > Parnassius > Parnassius apollo. The sequence goes on from CAJQZP010001153.1 coordinate 1,800,102, forward strand.
GGGGCCGATAATGCTCGGGACGAGCATGTCTTAGGAGGGTGCAGTGTTGCGTGGCTAAGTTGACATCTGGCTTTCCAGAAAATGACATCACTAATCTTTCAACCGACAGCGCCATCTAGTATCAAATTGAAGAACTAAGCTTTCTGGAAGCCCCAAACTCGAACTTTCTGCGCTTGGTCGGTTGGCGGGCGTATTTACTCGAATATTCTGGAATATTCTGGATGTTTTCGTGGAAGAGCCCTATATAAAGGCGCTGCAATACGCGATGGGGGAGTATTGAATTTGGCGAGACAAACGAAGCTTCGGAGCGGAATAAAGTGAATCAGTGTGATTAATTATTAGTGTTTTAAGTTTAAATTTGTGTAAAGAAAATTAAAGTGTTAATTTAGGTAATTTTATCGGTAATTTTTTTGTCACGAACCTCAAGCTCGTACCATTTCCAATTTCTCAGCTCCTCTCACAAACTTTCCCTTCGATCCTTAGAAAACCTTTCCCTTCTATGTCTTTTGCACTCTTCTATATTTTACAGTAAATCTTTTTCAGTTCTTGGAGTTAAACTTTGGAATTCCTTACCATCAACTATAAAACGGTCTCAAATCATAGACTCCTTTAAAAACCAAGTTAAAAAACATTATATTTCCTTCCAAATCATCCCTCCTCATTTTATCTATTCCTGTTTAATTATTAAATTTCTTTTATATTTATAGATTACAATATTAATTATAGTGCACTCTACCCATTGCTTAACTTTTTACATATTCTTATTTCCTATTTAGGTTGTCTGGAAGAAATTGCTGCATAGCAATAAGACCGCCTTTTGTTTTTCTCTTTGTTTGTTTCTTGCTATTTGTTTTTTTAGTGTTCAATAACGGGTATTTTATTGTATTGTATTGTACATTTTATGCCGTGTAGTGGCGGTTGAGAATATCCACTACCCCATATCTTCCCGTGGGTGTCGTAAGAGGCGACAGAGGGACACAGAAAGGAGATGGGCAGCAGCATCTTCGTAATAACAACTATGACAATAAAAAACTGCAGTTGCCAACCCGCTCGCCAAGCGTGGCAACTATGGAAAATATTCCCCCATGAGCAACGACGCAAATAAACGGCCCCCAGTCCCCGGCGGCCCCGCTATTCCTGGCTACGGTGGCGACCATGGTAACGGCGGGGCAGGGGGTGCTAAGAATCTCCGGTGGAGGTTCGGTTGCCACCTACGACGACTCGACCTGGCAACGTATAACGCACGCACCCTGAGGACTGACGAGAAGATACTGGAGCTGGAAGAAGAGGTAGACAAGTTGCGCTGGCATATTATTGGATTATCTGAGGTCCGAAGAGAGGGGGAGGACACGGTAATCCTCGAGTCCGGCAACTTGTTCTATCACCGGGAGGGTGACCATCTGTCCCAAGGAGGTGTCGGATTTATCGTCCACAAGTCTCTCGTCAACAACGTTGTAAAGATTGGGAGTGTGTCGACGAGGGTCGCGTACCTGATACTCAGAATCACCAAACGGTATTCGCTGAAGGTCATACAGGTCTCCGCACCAACCTCGGCACATCCCGATTAGGAGGTGGAGGAAATGTATGAGGATATTTCCAGAGCCATGCATTCCTCCAAAACCCACTACACGGTGTTGATGGGAGACTTCAACGCAAAACTAGGCACAAGAGAAGGCGGTGAGCTGAAGTTAAGGAATTTTGGAGTAGGGCAACGGAACCGTAGGGGCCAGCCTGGCTGACTTTATGGAGAAAGAGGGACTCTTTATGATGAACTCTTTCTTCCAGAAGCGGCCCCACAGGAAGTGGACCTGGTCGAGCCCCGACGGTTCGACCAAAAATGAGATTGACTTCATTATAAGGACCAGACGCCAACTGTTCAGTGATGTCTCAGTGATCGCAAGAGTGAAAACCAGCAGCGATCACCGAATGGTTAGAGGCACACTGAACCTAAACGTTAAGTTGGAGAGGTCTCGTCTAATGAAGTCAACGCTCCGTCCCCCTCGTGCTCTAATCCAGAATCCCGAATCTTTTCAGCTCGAGTTACGTAACCGCTTTCAGTGCCTAGAAGATTGCAATGCAGTGGACGATATGAATGACAAGCTCGTGGAAACTGTCCATGCGGTCGGAGCTAAGTTCTGCAAGACCAGCCGCAGAAGAATACAAAAACTCTCCGATCACACTCTTAATCTCATGGCTGTTAGACGGGAGATGAGGCTGCAATCGTCAACAATTTTGACAGCATGCAGGCAAATGTACAGACAGATCTCCAAATGCATGCGGCGAGACTTACGCAACTTTAATACTGCTCGTATTAAAGAAGCGATCGAGTGGAACCAGGGCTCCAAAGTCTTTGCCAGAGATCTGTCTGCCAGAAAGAGCCAACTGTCAAAGCTGAAGACTGAGTGTGGCAGCATCGTTTCCGAGACACCTGAGATTTTGAGTGAGATTGAGAGGTTCTATGGGCAGCTGTACACATCATCGTTGGAGCCCCACGTAAGTGTGAGTAACGGGTCAAAAGCAAGTCTTATCCGACACCATTCCAATGATATCCCGGACGTCAGTCAGAGCGAGATTAGAATGGCTCTCCAGCACCTTTAAAACGGCAGGGTCCCAGGCAAGGATGAAATTACAGCGGAGCTTCTGAAAGCGGGTGGAACACCGGTACTCGAAGTCCTTCAGAAGCTCTTCAATTCCGTCCTCAATGGTGGCACTACTCCGGAGGCGTGGAGCAGAAGTGCAGTGGTCTTGTTCTTAAAGAAAGGCGACAACGCTCTCTTGAAGAACTACAGACCGATTTCCCTTCTGAACCGCGTCTACGTGCCGTTTTCGAGAGTCATTACGAATCGTCTCGCACGCAGACTCGACGACTTCCAGCCTCCCGAACAAGCCGGAGCCGAAAAGGCTTCAGTACCATAGACCACATACATACCCTGCGGCAGATTGTACAGAAGACCGAGGAGTACAATTTACCACTTTGCCTGGCGTATGTGGACTATGAGAAAGCCTTTGATTCCGCCGAAATTTAGGCGGTGATACAGTCCCTTCAGCGGTGCCAAGTTGACTGTCGGTATATCGAAGTGCTGTAGTATTTGTACAGTAGGGCTACGATGGCTATCCGAGTACAGAACCAGAGTTCGAAGCGTATCCAACTGCAGAGAGGTTAAAGACAGGGTGACGTTATATCCCCGAAACTCTTCACCGCTACGTTGGAAGACGTTTTCAAGCTATTGGGCTGGAAAGGATACGGTATTAACATCAATGCCGAGTACATCACTCACCTTCGATTTGCCGATGATATAGTTCTTATGGCAGAAGCCCTGGAGGACCTTAGCACTATGCTCAATGACCTCAATGGTGTCTCCCAACGGATAGGTCTTAAGATGAACATGAACAAAACTAAGATCATGTTTAATGTCCATGTCACACCTGTGCCGGTAGTTGTTGGGAGCACTATGCTCGAAGTTGTTGACGAGTGCGTTTACCTGGGACAAATAGTCCGACTAGGTAAGTCCAACTTCGACCGAGAGGTCAATCGACGGATTCAACTCGGCTGGGCAGCGTTCGGGAAATTACGACACATCTTCACGTCAGGTATACCTCAATCTCTGAAAACTAAAGTGTACAACCAGTGCGTGTTGCCAGTGATGACTTACGGATCAGAGACGTGGTCCTTCACCGCTGGCCGTATGAGGACGCTCAAAGTCGCTCAGCGAGCTATGAAAAGGGCTATGCTCGGAGTTTCTCTGCGTGATAGTTGAGGAGAGGACATGAATCTCAGATTATGATCTCAGAGACTCAGAAATGAGGATATCCGCAGTAGAACCAGAGTGACCGACATAGCCGAACGGATTAGTAAGCTGAAGTGGCAATGGGCTGGCCATATAGCTCGAAGAACCGATAACCGATGGGGAAGAAAGGTTCTCGAGTGGCAGCCTCGTACCGGTAGGCGTAGTGTAGGGCGACCCCCCACTAGATGGAGTGACGACCTGGTAAGACATGCAGGAAGTCGATTGATGCAGGTGACTCAGGACCGTGCTTTGTGGCGTTACTTGGGGGAGGCCTATGTTCAGCAGTGGACTTGTGAAGGGCTGTAATGATGAATGATGAATGATGTACATTTTAACTCAGTCATTTATGTATTTAGTCATTTAGCCATTTAGTCACTTAAATCATTTTGTTATTACACAACTTTTCTAGTCCGAAGAATATTAACTTCGTATATTTACTTTACTCTTATTTAACCATTACTTATGTTCCACTTTACTCCAAAGCAATTTGTTATTTATTAAATATATGTGTCTTTTCTCTCACGTACACGGCCCGCGTACATACATGGTCAAGAAAATTACCAAAATCATTTGATTCACTTCTTTACATTTACAGCATTTCAGCTCATATTATTCATTATTTAACTTTCACGTACACGGCTCTCGTAATTAAATGATCAAGATTATCGACAATATTCATATAAAATTCATAATAAATTATCATTTCCCATAATAAAACTGATCCTGCCTTCGAACAACCTTAAATATTGATCGGTTATTAGGTTTTCTAAATTCTCAGCTGATCAGGCTAATTGTATGTGGATATGATAACCACCGACAATTTTCTTTACCTATTTATCACAAACCTACACAGGTTTGGTAAAAAATATCAATACTTTTTATTAAAAATTATGTATTCCGTATATTATCCATAAATTTTACTCACGTCTTTTACAAATTTATGTCATATAGTCTCGTATAATATTTATTTACACGATTGTCAGTCAGTGATTGAGGCTCACAATATGAACACAACAAAATTTAAATCAATTAGTTACATACATTATATAATAATTTCCAAAATCGAATTAAGCGAAGTAAATATTTTCATATTCCATAAAATAAGAAGGTACTATTTTCCGAGAAGTTAAAATCTTATGATTTAAAAGTTCATACAATATAAAACCAAAAATAAATTACTGCATAGCATACCTAATAAAATAAACAGAACAAAGAAATAATAACGGGAACATAAGTCATCATTACTATCATAGCAACATATAAATCAAAATACAAACTGTAATCTTAGCAGTGCAAGCAATTTGAGACACCTTTGTTTTGAATTCCAAACTACGTATATGGATACGTTTGCGTTTACATCGAACTATTATCACACGGTATGATTCACACCTAATTTTAAGATAACTTGTACAATATGTTATGATATGAACGCAATTAAAAGTACCTTAAATGGATAGTTTTTAATATTTCCTTATTTACATAGAAGTTTAGGAGTTAGAGTTACATTTTTGATAGTTATGTAACTTTTACATAAATAGAAAAATATTGATAGAAATTGATTGAAGATTGAATTTTATTATATCGTATACAGAAAATAATTGACAATCACTTTAACAGCTATAAATTTTATTCAACACAACATTAATTTATTTAAATATTCAAAAGAATAATTTTATTTTTAGCAGTAATATAATGTAACTTTAAGGTGAATTGCCTATAGAAAAGAAAAAAAAGAAGACTTATAATAATAGCAAACCGGTTATAACTATTTTCAAAATTAAATATACTACAGAAAAAAATACAATGAAATGTATCATCAATTGATGGTAAACTATGTTATATTTAAACCTACGTAAAATTTAATCTTTCATATTATTTCATTGATTTTTGGCAGGACACTAATAAAACTAATAATATGGAACAATGACTGAGTAAAAGTGAATATAACATCGTCTTGTGCCATTACTGCTTAAAAACGCAACTTAATTTGTAATATTGCATTATGATGATTATGAAAAAAATGGTTAATAATATTTTTCTGATAATTAATTACAACTTAATGTTATATTCAACACAGAACATTTTACACACACCTTTCATAAAAAATATAGTAGCAAAAACAAGAAAAGAGAAAATTATATTTTTTTACAAACGAAATTTTAAATAGAATTAAAAATTACTGGTGCGATGTTACCTCTTACTTTGTTCTTTGTTCCTTTCGGCTCATATTTCACATTCTTCTGGGTAATGCTCGCTAGAATACAAGTGCTTCTTTCTTTTTTAAGTTAATCTGCCCGTTTTAATTTTTCAGTCAACTTCTAAAAAATAGTATTGCTTCCTCTTCTCGTCTTTGTCATATTATAGTTTTCTTGTCTTGTCCGGTATTGCTTAAATTCATTATTGAAACAAATGATTTCGCCACTGGGTATTTTATTTAAATATTTTTTTTAAATTTATTTAAGGCAACAAACAATCATGTAAAATTGATAGTAACATGGATAAATAATAATATAACTAAAAACCTATAGTACCTATAACTAAACCTTTACAATATTTTAAACTTATTGAGCCACTTTTAAACTAAAGGACATTATAAATTTGTTTATTTATTAATACACTAATTTCTAAAATGAGGTAACTAGTTAACATTTCGTGTGCAATTAAGGAAAAGAGAGAAAGAAACCTATGTTAAAAATATGATTATTGTAACACTGACAAATGTTAATTCAGATTCAATTAGCGAATTGAGTACTGCAACATTTTCGGTGATGTGTAACTAGATTATTCAAAAGCCAAACTTTGAAAGAGAGCAGATTTAAGCTTTGATATTGATATATTATAAATCAATATCTGTGAATTTTTTATTGTAAGTGTTAGTTGAACGATACACAAATGAGTTTCGTGTATAATTTTTATGATATCGGGGAGTTACGAAAAGTGGTTTTGGACGTGAGGGGCGCACAGGCAGACGGACTCGGGAAACAAATGACAATCTGCTACGTAACAACGAGAAGTCGACTAGGTTATTAATAATTTTGTATAGAAATACTATGTCAAATATTTTACGCCTATTGCAAAGAGAAAGTAAATTGTATTTTTTTAGTGAATCGGTGTATGACAGATTTAAAATATTTTGGCGATAATTTAGGGATTTAATAAACAGTTTTTGAACTCTTTCTATTCTCCTTATATGAACTTCATAACAAGGGCTCCAAACAGTGCTGCAAAAATCAAGGAAAGATCTGACAAAAAAAAGAAGTATAAAATTTTTAGGGTTTTGGTACGTTTAAAGGGTTTACTTATTCGTAGTATAAAACCTAGATTTTTAAAAGCCGAAGCTAATATGTGCTCAATATGTGGAATAAATGATAAGGCCGAATCCATGATTATGCCTAAGTCCCTGATTGTGGTTACTCTATTCAAGGCCTTCTGATTTATGTGGTAGTCGTAAGTAAGGGGATTTTTTTTTGCGAGTATACGATATTATGTAGCATTTATCGCTGTTTAGGAACAGATGGTTAAACTGTCATGGCAGTCAGTAATTGATCTGATGATTCGATACAGCTTAGTGTCATCAGCATACAAGAGATGGTGACTATGTTTCAGGACATTGCCAATGTCATTTATATAGACTGAAAACAGTAAAGGCCCAATATGAGACCCTTGAGGCACACCCGAAGGTACTGGAAAAAATTGTGACGAATAACCTTTTACAAAAACTGCTTGACTCCTATTACTTATGTAGGATTGGATCCATCTAAGGAGGCTGCCATGCACACCGGCCCTTGCAAGCTTCTTTATTAGCAGATCGTGATTTATTTTGCCGTGTAGTGGCGGTTAAGAATATCCACTACCCCATATCTTCCCGTGGTTGTCGTAAGAGGCGACAGAGGGAGACAGGCAGGAGATGGGCAGCAGCGTCTTCCTGATGACAACTGTGACGTAATAAAAAACTGCGGTTGCCAACCCGCTCGCCAAGCGTGGCAACTATGGCAAAAACCCCCAATGAATAAATACACAAACAGACGGCCCCCAGTCCCCGGCGGCCCCGCTATTCCTGGCTACGGTGGCGACCATGGTAACGGCGGGGCAGGGGGTGCTAAGAATCTCCGGTGGAGGTTCGGTTGCCACCTACGACGACTCGACCTGGCAACATATAACGCACGCACCCTGAGGACTGACGAGAAGATACCGGAGCTGGAAGAAGAGATAGACAAGTTGCGCTGGCGTATTATTGGATTATCCGAGGTCCGAAGAGAGGGGGAGGACACGGCAATCCTCGAATCCGGCAACTTGTTCTATCACCGGGAGGGCGACCATCTGTCCCAAGGAGGTGTCGGATTAATCGTCCACAAATCTCTCGTCAACAACGTTGTAAAGATTGGGAGTGTGTCGACGAGGGTCGCGTACCTGATACTCAGAATCACCAAACGGTATTCGCTAAAGGTCATTCAGGTTTACGCACCAACCTCGGCACATCCCGATGAGGAGGTGGAGGAAATGTATGAGGATATTTCCAGAGCCATACATTCCTCCAAAACCTACTACACGGTGTTGATGGGAGACTTCAACGCAAAACTGGGCACAAGAGAAAGCGGTGAGCTGAAGGTTAGGGAAATTTGGAGTAGGGCAACGGAACCGAAGGGGCCAGCAGCTGGCCGACTTTATGGAGAAAGAGGAACTCTTTATGATGAACTCTTTCTTCCACAAGCGGCCCCACAGGAAGTGGACCTGGTCGAGCCCCGACGGTTCGACAAAAAATGAGATTGACTTCATTATGACGACCAGACGCCAACTGTTCAGTGATGTCTCAGTGATCGCAAGGGTGAAAACTGGCAGCGATCACCGAATGGTTAGAGGCACACTGAACCTAAACGTTAAGTTGGAGAGGTCTCGTCTAATGAAGTCAACGCTCCGTCCCCCTCGTGCTCTAATCCAGAATCCCGAAACCTTTCAGCTCGAGTTACGTAACCGCTTCCAGTGCCTAGAAGATTGCAATGCAGTGGACGATATGAACGACAAGCTCGTGGAAACTGTCCATGCGGTCGGAGCTAAGTTCTGCAAGACCCGCCGCAGAAGAACACAAAAACTCTCCGATCACACTCTTAATCTCATGGCTGTTAGACGGGAGATGAAGCTGCAATCGTCAACAGATTTGACAGCATACAGGCAACTGAACAGACAGATCTCCAAATGCATACGGCGAGACTTACGCAACTTTAATACTTCTCGTATTAAAGAAGCGATCGAGCGGAACCAGGGCTCCAAAGTCTTTGCCAGAGATCTGTCTGCCAGAAAGAGCCAACTGTCAAGGCTGAAGACTGAGTGTGGCAACATCGTTTCCGGGACACCTGAGATTTTGAGTGAGATTGAGAGGTTCTATGGGCAGCTGTACACATCATCGTTGGGGCCACACGCAAGTGTGAGTAACGATCCAAGAGCAAGTCTTATCCGACACTATTCCGATGATATCCCGGACGTCAGTCTAAGCGAGATTAGAATGGCTCTCCAGCACCTTAAAAACGGCAGGGCCCCAGGCGAGGATGGAATTACAGCGGAGCTTCTGAAAGCGGGTGGAACACCGGTACTTGAAGTCCTTCAGAAGCTCTTCAATTCCGTCCTCCATGGTGGCACTACTCCAGAGGCGTGGAGCAGAAGTGCGGTGGTCTTGTTCTTTAAGAAAGGCGACAACGCTCTCTTAAAGAACTACAGACCGATTTCCCTTCTGAGCCGCGTCTACGTGCTGTTTTCGAGAGTCATTACGAATCGTCTCGCACGCAGACTTGACGACTTCCAGCCTCCCGAACAAGCCGGTTTCCGAAAAGGCTTCAGTACCATAGACCACATACATACCCTGCGGCAGATTGTACAGAAGACTGAAGAGTACAATCTGCCACTTTGCCTGGCGTATGTGGACTATGAGAAAGCCTTTGATTCCGTCGAAATTTGGGCGGTGCTACAGTCCCTTCAGCGGTGCCAAGTTGACTGTCGGTATATCGAAGTGCTGAAGTGTTTGTACAGTAGGGCTACGATGGCTATCCGAGTACAGAACCAGAGCTCGAAACCTATCCAACTGCAGAGAGGTGTAAGACAGGGTGACGTTATATCCCCGAAACTCTTCACCGCTGCTTTGGAAGACGTTTTCAAGCTACTGGACTGGAAAGGATACGGTATTGACATCAATGGCGAGTACATCACTCACCTTCGATTTGCCGACGATATAGTCCTTATGGCAGAATCGCTGGAGGACTTAAGCACTATGCTCAATGACCTCAATAGTGCCTCCCAACGGATAGGTCTTAAGATGAATATGGACAAAACAAAGATCATGTTCAATGTCCATGTCACACCTATGCCGGTAGTTGTTGGGAGCACTATGCTCGAAGTTGTTGACGAATACGTTTACCTGGGACAAATAGTCCGACTAGGTAAGTCCAACTTCGACCGAGAGGTCAATCGACGGATTCAACTCGGCTGGGCAGCGTTCGGGAAATTACGGCATATCTTTTCATCAGGTATACCTCAATCTCTAAAAACTAGAATGTGCAACCAATGCGTGTTGCCAGTGATGACTTACGGATCTGAGACGTGGTCCTTCACTGCTGGCCGTATGAGGACGCTTAAGGTCGCTCAGCGAGCTATGGAGAGGGCTATGCTCGGAGTTTCTCTGCGTGATAGACTCAGAAATGAGGATATCCGCAGTAAAACCAGAGTGACCGACATAGCCCAACGGATTAGTAAGCTGAAGTGGCAATGGGCCGGCCATATAGCTCGAAGAACCGATAACCGATGGGGAAGAAAGGTTCTCGAGTGGCAGCCTCGTACCGGTAGGCGTAGTGTAGGGCGACCCCCCACTAGATGGAGTGACGACCTGGTAAGACATGCAGGAAGTCGATGGATGCAGGTGGCTCAGGACCGTGCTTTGTGGCATTACTTGGGGGAGGCCTATGTTTAGCAGTGACTTGTGAAGGGCTGTAATGATGATGATGATAATGATGATTTATTTTATGGAAAGCTTTGGAAAAGTCGGTGTACACGGCATCCATCTGTAGGTAATCATCCATGGCATGCAACAGAAAGTCATTAAAAGTTAAAATATTGGTGTCGACGCTACGGCACTTAAAGAAACCGTGTTGTTCCTGGGAAATGTGATTACGAAACGAGTACGATATTTGAGTGGTTACTATCTTTTCTAGGATTTTGCCAAAGATACAAAGTTTCGATATAGGTCTGTATTCGTCTATACATTCACGTCTTTTATTTTTTGGAATGGGGGTTACTAAAGACTCTTTACATAAACTAGGAAATGTCCCAGTTTGGACAGAGAAACGAAATATGATTGTAATGGGTGTTGCAAGTTCTTTAGCACATTTGGATATGAGAAGAGGATGGATTCCGTCGGGCCCTGCACCTTTATGAATATATACTTGTTTTAGTTCTTTGATAACATTATCGTAGTAGATGTTAATATCATCATCATCATCATCATCACAGCCCTTCACAAGTCCACTGCTGAACATAGGCCTCCCCCAAGTAATGCCACAAAGCACGGTCCTGAGCCACCTGCATCCATCGATTTCCTGCATATCTTACCAGGTCGTCACTCCATCTAGTGGGGGGTCGCCCTACACTACGCCTACCGGTACGAGGCTGCCACTCGAGAACCTTTCTTCCCCATCGGTTATCGGTTCTTCGAGCTATATGGCCGGCCCATTGCCACTTCAGCTTACTAATCCGTTGGGCTATGTCGGTCACTCTGGTTTTACTGCGGATATCCTCATTTCTGAGTCTATCACGCAGAGAAACTCCGAGCATAGCCCTCTCCATAGCTCGCTGAGCGACCTTGAGCGTCCTCATACGGCCAGCAGTGAAGGACCACGTCTCTGATCCGTAAGTCATCACTGGCAACACGCACTGGTTGTACACTTTAGTTTTCAGAGATTGAGGTATACCTGACGAGAAGATGTGTCGTAATTTCCCGAACGCTGCCCAGCCGAGTTGAATCCGTCGATTGACCTCTCGGTCGAAGTTGGACTTACCTAGTCGGACTATTTGTCCTAGGTAAACGTACTCGTCAACAACTTCGAGCATAGTGCTCCCAACAACTACCGGCATAGGTGTGACATGGACATTAAACATGATCTTTGTTTTGTCCATGTTCATCTTAAGACCTATCCGTTGGGAGGCACTATTGAGGTCATTGAGCATAGTGCTTAAGTCCTCCAGCGATTCTGCCATAAGGACTATATCGTCGGCAAATCGAAGGTGAGTGATGTACTCGCCATTGATGTTAATACCGTATCCTTTCCAGTCCAGTAGCTTGAAAACGTCTTCCAAAGCAGCGGTGAAGAGTTTCGGGGATATAACGTCACCCTGTCTTACACCTCTCTGCAGTTGGATAGGTTTCGAGCTCTGGTTCTGTACTCGGATAGCCATCGTAGCCCTACTGTACAAACACTTCAGCACTTCGATATACCGACAGTCAACTTGGCACCGCTGAAGGGACTGCAGCACCGCCCAAATTTCGACGGAATCAAAGGCTTTCTCATAGTCCACATACGCCAGGCAAAGTGGCAAATTGTACTCTTCAGTCTTCTGTACAATCTGCCGCAGGGTATGTATGTGGTCTATGGTACTGAAGCCTTTTCGGAAACCGGCTTGTTCGGGAGGCTGGAAGTCGTCGAGTCTGCGTGCGAGACGATTCGTAATGACTCTCGAAAACAGCACGTAGACGCGGCTCAGAAGGGAAATCGGTCTGTAGTTCTTCAAGAGAGCGTTGTCGCCTTTCTTAAAGAACAAGACCACCGCACTTCTGCTCCACGCCTCTGGAGTAGTGCCACCATGGAGGACGGAATTGAAGAGCTTCTGAAGGACTTCAAGTACCGGTGTTCCACCCGCTTTCAGAAGCTCCGCTGTAATTCCATCCTCGCCTGGGGCCCTGCCGTTTTTAAGGTGCTGGAGAGCCATTCTAATCTCGCTTAGACTGACGTCCGGGATATCATCGGAATAGTGTCGGATAAGACTTGCTCTTGGATCGTTACTCACACTTGCGTGTGGCTCCAACGATGATGTGTACAGCTGCCCATAGAACCTCTCAATCTCACTCAAAATCTCAGGTGTCCCGGAAACGATGCTGCCACACTCAGTCTTCAGCCTTGACAGTTGGCTCTTACGGGCAGACAGATCTCTGGCAAAGACTTTGGAGCCCTGGTTCCGCTCGATCGCTTCTTTAATACGAGCAGTATTAAAGTTACGTAAGTCTCGCCGCATGCATTTGGAGATCTGTCTGTTCAGTTGCCTGTATGCTGTCAAATCTGTTGACGATTGCAGCCTCATCTCCCGTCTAACAGCCATGAGATTAAGAGTGCGATCGGAGAGTTTTTGTGTTCTTCTGCGGCGGGTCTTGCAGAACTTAGCTCCGACCGCATGGACAGTTTCCACGAGCTTGTCATTCACATCGTCCACTGCATTGCAATCTTGTAGGCACTGAAATCGGTTGTGTAACTCGAGCTGAAAGTTTTCGGGATTTTGAATTAGAGCACGAGGGGGCGGAGCGTTGACTTCATTAGACGAGACCTCTCCAACTTAACGTTTAGGTTCAGTGTGCCTCTAACCATTCGGTGATCGCTGCCAGTTTTCACCCTTGCGATCACTGAGACATCACTGAACAGTTGGCGTCTGGTCGTCATAATGAAGTCAATCTCATTTTTTGTCGAACCGTCGGGGCTCGACCAGGTCCACTTCCTGTGGGGCCGCTTCTGGAAGAAAGAGTTCATCATAAAGAGTCCCTCTTTCTCCATAAAGTCGGCCAGCTGCTGGCCCCTTCGGTTCCGTTGACCTACTCCAAATTTCCCTAACTTCAGCTCACCGTTTTCTTTTGTGCCTAGTTTTGCGTTGAAGTCTCCCATCAACACCGTGTAGTGGGTTTTGGAGGAATGCATGGCTTTGGAAATATCCTCATACATTTCCTCCACCTCCTCATCGGAATGTGCCGAGGTTAGTGCGTAAACCTGTACGACCTTCAGCGAATACCGTTTGGTGATTTTGAGTATCAGGTACGCGACCCTCGTCGACACACTCCCAATCTTTACAACGTTGTTGACGAGAGACTTGTGGACGATAAATCCGACACCTCCTTGGGACAGATGGTCGCCCTCCCGGTGATAGAACAAGTTGCCGGATTCGAGAATCACCGTGTCCTCCCCCTCTCTTCGGACCTCGGATAATCCTATAATACTCCAGCGCAACTTGTCTATCTCTTCTTCCAGCTCCAGGATCTTCTCGTCAGTCCTCAGTGTGCGTGCGTTAAATGTTGCCAGGTCGAGTCGTCGTAGGTGGCAACCGAACCTCCACCGGAGATTCTTAGCACCCCCTGCCCCGCCGTTACCATGGTCGCCACCGTAGCCAGGAATAGCGGGGCCGCCGGGGACTGGGGGCCGTCTATTTGTGTAATTGTTCATGGGGGGTATAGTGCCATAGTTGCCACGCTTGGCGAGCGGGTTGGCAACCGCAGTTTTTTTTTTGTCGTACAGTTGCTATTATCAGGAAGATGCTGCTGCCCATCTCCTTTCTGTGTCCCTCTGTCGCCTTTTACGACACCCACGGGAAGATATGGGGTAGTGGATATTCTTAACCGCCACTACACGGCACGATGTTAATATATCGTAGTATATCTACGGCTGAACCGCCTGAGTAAGAAATTGTATGATCAGAACTTTGACGGGTAGAAGAGATAAAAACTGAATGAAAATAATAAATTTTTTGCAGGCCTCGGTGGTGCGCTTGAATTGACGCAGCGCAACTCCTGACAGGATCGCCATGGAATTTATGAAAGGGAAATGAAGAAGACATGTTGTTTGTACTAAAACTTTAAAACATATATTGATATTCATAGCACCAAAGTTTTAGAGTAAGTACAAAACCTATTATGTATGATACTCTTAGACCAATGTTAAACACTTAATACTCTGTGGTCAAACAGTAGTGTGGACAAACAGAATAGAGATTGTCGGAAAAGAATAAGGTTGAATGAATAAGATGTGAATTTTGTGTGATTTTAAATGTTCATTTTTCAATAGAATTTGCAGCGCATAATAACATGATATAATACAATATCTCCTATGAGCCAATCTATGAACGAGGCCTATGTTCAGCAGTAGACTTTAATATGCTTCAACGGTACCTATAATTGTGCAGCGCATGGCAAGTCGAACAAGTAATAATTTTATATTTTTGCATTAGATATCATAAGTAGTTGTCATAAGTAAAATACAGCTTGTTTGACATACAAACTTAAACGTATGAATTTCGACCAATAGGCGACCACTGCGTCACTCAATAACACACAATTAAACTCCTTTCTTCTGTTTTTTCCTCTTAATTTTATAACCTGGTCCTGGAGTAATATTTCCGTTTGAGAAAGTTAGTTGAGTAGTAATTCTTTGATTTGTGGAATAATAATCCTGTGATATTATGGATTTACTATATTTATTTTAGTAATATTAAGGAAACGAGAGACTTGTTTTTGTTTTATGGGAAATTGCCTATGTATACCCGCCTCTCGGGGGCAAGGACGGGTTATATCGGACTCACGCCAACTAAAATCCCATGGGGGACCTTCGCCGCATATTGGCAGGGCCACGGAAACACTTACGCACACATTAGCGGCCCCACTAGCACCGGCCGCCCTATGGCAGCCCCTCTTCGGTGGAGGACTTCTCCCTCTCAGGCAAGGCACACCTGGAACATAAGACGCGCTTTCCTCCTCCAATACTAATTGGGTAACGGACCCCCCGATTCCAATACGCGCAAGCCATGAGGCCAGGAAAAACGAGCACTCGGAAGCACCTACTTTTCTGATTCCTGCTGCGGGTCTGGTCTCTGGCTCCACCGCTAACCATGTTTTGACTGCGTAGGTTATGAAGAGCGAGAGAGAGCTTAGAGATTTTATATGGTACACGAAACAAATGCTCTAAGCTTTGACGTTGGAAAATTCGTTAGATTGTTTTATTAAGGTAATGTTTTGTTTTGTGATTACAAAAGTTTTGTATTAAATATTTAAAGCTCTTCGAAATTAAACTTCTATTGTATTTCATCATCCAAGTCTCTTGCCCCAGTTTCTATTTAGATATCTTTTGTGCGTCGTGAATTTATTGTTAAATATACTGTTGCGGATGAAGTATCACTACGGTTTTTTTTTTTCATTTGAGACTGTTGCAATAATTATTTTTGTCGTGTGAAATTGACTAGGAACAAAAATTAAAACTTGTTCTTTGTTTTTTTTTTTTTGTTCTAATTTGACATAATCGTTACCAATATTCATGGTATTCTAATCATATTCTTACTTATACCTAATATATGATTAAAAATTTGCTACACGGATTTGCTATTGAATACGTATGTTATTGCAATTACAACTCTAAGATTTTTACACATTTTAATTTACAGCATCAATCAATATTTACCTTGCAACACTTTTTCGGCTCTTTTCGCATTTGACTCTATTTTCTCTATTTCTCTCTCTCATTTCTACTAACTCTACAGCTGAACATAGACTTCCGCCATAGATTACCTCATCGAGGGGATTTTCTCATAAGTTCCACGCTTGGAAGGCGGGTCAGCAAGCGCAGATTTTTTATTATTTTTTGTTGTTATCAGGAATATGCTGCTGCCCATTTCTTGTTTCAGTTTTCTTTCCTGTTACACTCTTACGACATACACGGTAAGATATGGAGTAGTGGATAAACTAGTTACTATGTTTTAGCATTTCGTAAGATAGCGCTGCCATACTTTGTAGCCATTTATAATCCGAATGTTTGATACGGTATGACATTTCTGTTTTTCCACTCCCAAGTCTTTTGTTTCATACTGTTTCACAGAGTTACCATACAACATATGGAAATATAAATACGAATTTTTAAAAGTCCTAACACTAAAGTTATTGACGATTAACGTAGGAATTACGATCTAATAGCTTTTTAAAATAAAAAATTAACCCTGTTTTTATTTTTGCGCCGGACGGAAAAGCACTTACATTCGCAAATATCAATCTCAGTGATGCGGGTACCGAGATAAAGTATTGTTTGCTTACTATGAAATTTACAACAGCCTCTCATCAAATTCGGCTCCTAAATATCAAAAAGTTATAGATCCGACCAATATTCAAACTACCTCATTTCTGAGACAAAATGTTTTGGATTACTATTGGTAATAGACTACAAAATTTCATTTTTAATTCGATAAAGAGTATACTTTATCGAATTAAAAATGAAACCATTCGAGGCTTTAAAAAACTGTACGAGGTAGTTTTTGACAGTATGGAATGGCGGATTCGTACCCACGACTTTCAGAGTACACAGTACGCACCTTTAACGATTAGGTTACTGTCGCTTAACAATTATGTATGTATATTGCAGTAGAAAATGACTGAAATGATCTTTTGTATCGTCATCATGTAAATGTTTCGTTTTTAAACATAAACAAAATATCCTCGAAAAAGAATACTGATTTCCAAAATTGCGAGGCAGATGTTTAATAGTATTTTAATTCCAAAAGTATTTTTATAAGAGAAAGAAATAACTAATATAAAAACTAACTACTTCAAAAAATACATGACGAGCAAATGTCTTATCTCCTGAAAACTGCCCAACTGAATCGAAACCGTCCTGAATTGACCTGAAGTGACCTTCTGGACGAATTTAGATTTACCTAAACAGACACTCAAATCATACTACGTAATCATAATCGTAATCAACTTCGATCGTTTTGTTCCATATTTCTTTCTTTGGTCTATCATAAGTTCACTGCTGAACATGAGCATTCCCATCGCCTGACTTTTAAATATCTTCATATCTGCAATCGCAGTTTTTTTTTTGAATTCGTATATAAAGGACGCTTCTGCTCATCATTTAATTTGTTTCCTACGATAGATTTCTAGTTCTCTAGATTTTGAGATAAAACGATTTAATTACTTACACCGCCACAACGTATTGATTTTTATTAGCGTAGTATCAAAGCATAAAATTAAATTTTAATCAAAACCTTCTTAATCCAAAGGATTATTAGTTCTTAGAAAGGTGCCGCTGTTTATCTTGTGACAAGGCGCAAGTAAGAAACTTTGAAGTATATAAGAGAAATTTTATCCATTGTTGTCCCCTCAGCTTCCTTTTTAAAAAGCTTCAAACTTTCACATTATGTTACGCTTCAATGCTTCGTTTGTTGTTGTTTAGAATTTGCAAACACCAAAAGGCATAGAAATGTATAAGGCCAATTTACTATTTACCTTATTAATTCTTCAATTATTAAAATAAAAACGTTACTAAGAATTTCTCCTGTACCAAGGCGGACTTTAACGTGCATAAATTGCACATGAAGTAACATGCATACCCGTAACATTCCTTTGTGTAAGTAATTTTATTGTATAATGGTGACAAACCAGCACACATTCCACCTGATGGTTAGTAGACGCTGTGTTCCATAGACATCTACATCTGACTTTGATTAAGAGTTAAAATGCGGATGCGTTGTCTAGTACTAGGATTTTTACAGATTCTCTACACTCACCGTACGAAACACGGCATTGTTCTGTTTTTCGCTGGTATTTTGTGAGAGCCAGGTCCTTCTTTGTTCGAGCCGAACAATTCGTGGTAAAACCATAATATAACTACAGCATGGATCTACTACGTATATTTATCAGTAGCTTTTAAAATAATAAAGAAACGGTGGTTACCAAATGGCCTGCCAAGCACGAATACATTATATAGGCCTATATTCAATAGTGGAAATAATATGATAGGCTTTAACGATATAGGATTAAAGCCGTCTCTTAGAAAAATCATGTGTACAATTTCATTATATTTTACTTGCATTAACAGCTATATACATACACACTAAAAACGTACAACGATATTTTTGACAATGTACGATGTTCTACTGAGGCGACTAATCACTACAATTTCCCTACAACTACGAATCCAAGGACTGGCTAAAGTAGCTCGGTGTAGTCGGCGCAATGATAGTAATATCAAAATTCAGCAGAGTATATCGCATAAGAGTAAATACATTACAGGCACAAAACTTGCAAGCTCTTGCTCCAAAAATGGCGCTAGTGTCTCGCAGATCAGCCATAACCCGCCAGATTATGACATAATACAGACTGAATACAGTTGATTCCCAACTCAATGTATTTAAACATATGTATAATGCTAACTTCAAAATTGAGTTGCCTTGTTTTTATTATATACGAAAGAAAAAACGAAAATGACAATATGTAAATATTCTATTCCAATATAGAATAGACCAAGTAATCCGTCAGAATACTAAGATTTCTGCCATAGCCTCCGGCGTTTGCAAATTGAAGTGGCAACCGTTGGAGTAGACGTATCATGAAGTGGAGATATAGCCTAGGTAAATGTAGTGAGTGACGCCCCCTGACTAGATAGAGCGACTATTTGCACAAGGTGTCTGTAGGAACAGGATAAGTGTAGCAGAAGCCGTAGACCGGGTCAAAGGACGCACATTGGCCAGCTGTGTACTGCCGCATGAGGATAATGATCACTCTTCTTAATATTGTACATTTATAGTACCATAGTTTGACGACAAATGATTACTTTGCTTATTGCTGTATACAATATCGAAAACATTATATTTTAATATATAAAACAATAACTGGAACAAACATATACAGGAGGTGAGTCGCAACACTACTGAAACTTTGCGATCTCTATATCGGTTAATTTTATTTCCGACTAATACTAAGATTTTATTTATCTAGTCACTTATTCTACCGATTATTGATTATGTCGATGTGTGTTGCTCGGACCTGCCTCAACATAATCTTAATGCTTTGGATCTACTAAACAACTGCATCAGATACGAGGGTGACACTGAAAGTACTTAGAAAATTAAAAAAAACTGAACAAACTAGCAAGTTATTAGTTCTCATATCTTTTCAAAATAGTGTCCACTTACATCGCTGCATCCAACGGAACCAATGAGAAAAGCACTTTTCCCACACGTCCTGAGGGTTCTCTTCAACGGCATTTTGAAACGCAACCACTGCTCCCTCGGCGTCGATAAAACGTTTTCCTCGAAATTTTTTTTTTCGAAAATAAATAAAAATCATAAGATGAAAGGTCGAGGCTATAGGGTGAATGATCCAGTAATTTCACGTCTGACGTCGCCAAGTAGTCGATTGTTTGCTTGGCGGTGTGCAACGAGGGGTTGTCGTGGTGAAGGAGGATCCTACTGCGAGGTCGTTTCTCCTGAACATTTTCCAAGACAAGTGGCAAACAATTATAAGTGTACCACTCTGCAACCACTGTTTTTTATCTTCTAAAACAATTGTTGCCTAGTGACCTGCCCTTTCGAAGAAAGAGGCCATCATCCACCACATTATCACGCTTCGACCTCTCTTTACTTTAGTCTCCTCGGAAGGACACACCCAGACAGCAGACTGTCTCTTAATTTCGGGATCATAACAATAAATCCAGCTTTCGTTGACCGTAAATATGTCGAACACAGCAATTGAGTCACCTTCGTGAAATTTTTGAACCATTTCACGACACCAATCTACATGACGGAGTTTTTGGGTCAAATTATGAGGAATCCACCGGGCACAAAGCTTTCTGACCGCTAAATGATCGTGAAAGATTTTGTGAACTTGACTCACACCAATGCCTAAACTTGTCCAAATCTGCTGGTAAGTCCCTCTTTCGTCAATCTCTATGTATAATAGAGTCTCACAACGCTGATGTTATTTTCAGTCGTCGCCGTAGAAGGCCGTCCCTCGCGAAAATCATCGGTGAGATTAGTTCGAACACAATTTAACTTATTAAATCAGTTGTAAACAGTGGCAAAAGATGGTGCTTCATTTTGAAAGGCCAATTGAAGTCTATCATAACTATCTTAATTACTTAAGTGACATCGAAAGCCATAAAAAATAATTGTATAAAAATTTTCTCTGACGTGACACAGACAATTTTCAATTTGCCGCCAAATTGTAAAAAAATTACAAATTAATAAAAAACATATACGATTATATTAGCGAAGAGTCTTATTTACAAAATTTGAACTTATTTTTTATTATATCTGGCAAACGATCAATCGTTTACAAGTGGCCAGTTCTTAAAACTTTCAGTGTCGCCCTAGTACATTTATGGTCTTCATAAATACGACCATGCATCTTCTTTTTGTAATCACCTAAATTTGCTGCCTATCCATCAGCTCAGATATGTTAGAATAATCTGCATTCGTTTCGCAATTTTGAATGATCCTCTGTGCTCCGAAGTATTTAAATTTCTAATTTCAACAGCTGGGAGATTCTCATATCTTTTCTCTCCGTTTCTAACTCCCATACCATGCTGGTAACTTATCTCATTCTTTGGCCTTTTGCGGCCAACTGACAGACATCTCTCTTGACATTAAAAAACTCCCAACAAATTTTTGACAATGAAGTCTGTGAAAAAATCGTTGCAAGTTTGAACTAACACAGTTCTTATTTTCATATTTATTTCATAATTGTTCTGGCATAGATAATATACTTAAATATTTCTACTTTGATTATTGTTGCACCGCCTCTTATATGTCTATCTCTGTTTAGCCTAATGGTTGACGGGGAGAAAATGCCCTATGACATTAAGCCTAACATATATACTAATGTGTTCATGAAAGTACAAATAAATAAAATGTAGTCTGTTCTGGACTCAGTGAGCCTAACAACTGAGGGCGGTTAGAATCCTCTAAGAATTCATTCCGGAAATTAGGTTCAAGGGTGAGTGGGCTCCTTTTAGCTGTGAAGAGACACGCGTATGTTTTTCAGGCGTTGAATCTCATAGGATTTACATCGTCTCATTCGAAAAAAAATTAAAAAGAATTTAAAATACGAGTTATTAAAATTCTTACCCTGGTCAACAACTGTTATTTAACATCTCCTTTGATATAAACTTGCCTTGCTGTGGCAGTGCTGCCACATAAAGGCAAGTTTAAAAATATAATAGTTTAAAAACTAATAATCATTAAGGCCTTGTCGGTATATACAATATTTCTGTTGTCTAAAATCGTGGTAGAAAAATTAAGAAATTTTCTTCTTGTTCTTCCTTTTTTTTGATAAAATATGAGAATTTATAACCGATTTCAAGAATGAGGAGATGTTCGGTTCTTTCCAGTCCAATAGCTTGAAAATGTCTTCCAATGCAGCGGTGAAGAGTTTCGGGATATAACGTCACCTTGTCTTACACTTCTTTGCAGTTAGATAGGTTTCGTACTCTGTTTCTGTACTCGAATAGCCATCGTAGCCCGTAGACAAAGTTCGGTAAAGTATTTTAACAAGAAAATACATTAATTTTTACGGTACATAGTACCAGGCATTCATCCCCTTCTCGATCTAGAAGAAGTGGTATTGATATTGAAAATGTTAGAAAGCCATCAAACCTACATTCAAAATTTTCTCCATTTTTATAAAAGATCATTATTAATTAAGAGTTATATTAATTAGCTTTTGAATTTGTAATATTATGAAATAAATAAGCAATAATTCATAATGGGAAATTATATTATCTAATTTTAAATACTATGTTTATTATTCGTTTTGTTTTAAATTGTTGATTATTATGATAATTTATGACAGTAAATCTTTAAATATCTACATAGTATGCAAACACAGAGGATGCGTCAATTATTTCATCAAAGTAACTTACCTGTAAGTGTCCTTCGATCAAAATTATATGAAGTAGTTGATGCCTCCTCTATGTACAACCCCACTCTGTTGTATATTATTACCCTTTCTGGTGGATATAAATTTACAATGACATGAGGTGTATTATAGTGTTGTCAGTGGGAGTTCATATAGGTTTGAATACCAGTAAAATATTATTTTTCCCTCGTAAGTTTAAAACTCTTGTGATTCGGTCCGTCAATTTATGACTACATACTATACAAACACAGAGGAGGCGTCAACTTCATATAATTTTGATCGAAGCACACTTAAAGGTAAGTTACTTTGATCAAGTATTTATAGTGGACTCCAAAGCGTCCACCGACTCCAAAAAAGGCAAAAACTGTTTTTTCGGCTGGGACAGTGATGACGACTGTTGTTGAGATAGTCATGAATATGTCTTAGTCGATTATCTTCAAAAAAGGAGAAACCACATAAATTGCAGGAAAACCATGACAACGCGCCGTCTCACATCTCAGCGGTTGCTATGGCGAGTATCCAAGAATTATGGTTTAAACTGCTTGACTACCTTACTCACCTAATCTAGTCACAAGCGACGTTTTTTTGGTTCCATTATCTAAAAAATGCGCTTGGAAGACAGAGATTTTTATTAAATGAGGGGCACTCACCTTTGTTAACCACTATTTTGCAGATAAAAATGCCGTGTATTATTTGAAATATTTCATTAGAGAGATGGGAGCATTTCTGGGAGAAGTGTGTAGAGTTATTTTATAGATAAAAATGCAATGTATTATTTGAAATATTTGGTTAGAGAGATGGAAGCATCGCTGGGAGAAGTGTGTAGAGTTATTTTGTAGATAAAAACGCAGTATATTAATTGAAATATATGATTAGAGAGATAGGAACATCGCTGGGAGAAGTGTGTAGAGTTATTTTGTAGATAAAAACGTCGTGTATTATTTGAAATATTTGATTAGAGAGATGGGAGCATGCTGCTGCTGGAGCTGGGAGAAGTGTGTAGAGTTACAGAGAGACTATGTAGAAAATTAAAAAAAAAAGGAAAAATATCTCTTATTGTTTGTTCGAAAACTGTTCAGACCACGTTTATGTATATATGTATAAAAACAAAATACTTAAAAAAATACTTAAAAAGTAAATTACCTCCCAGCAGTATGGAAGTAAATTTATAATTAACTTTACAGTACTCGTATATTGAGAAACGGAGCGTTAACATACCATAGACACAGATGTGGGATGTATCAATATCAGATGAGTCAAGAAGTGACTGTGAATTAGTACAATTAACTAGTTTACGAAAAAAAAATTATATCACTAATAATAAATATTCCAAAGAGAGATTATTAATATTTACATTTTACTATTTAACTGACGATAAATAATGAAAAGTAATACGGATATAATGATGATGATAAATGTCCAGAGAAAAGTTATAACAATAAAATCGATTAATACAATTAAAGTAATGATGTTAAATAAGAAAATTCATTTTAACCGTCTCTCTTAGTATATTGTGGTGCACCTTTATCTTTGGTGGCATTATTTATCTCAACCACAATAGGATGAGTGGTCGAGGTAGAAGTTGACCCAACGTTGCGTCAAGCTCAGACAAAGTCTCAAGCAGGTGCCTTTTACAATCTGGAGTAAAAAAGTAAATAACTATAACCCTGGACGAACGTTTGGTGGTGCCATATTTTGCCTAGCTTCAAGAAAAATACTGTGGCGTCTACTTGTAAGAAATTCCAACTGAGTTATACCATTACCAAGTTTGGTTTTAGAGTACCAAATCTTGTCTCGGATCATAGTACTACTGAATTCAACAAGCACATGCTTGGAATATTTTTCGGAAGGACATCCCAGATGGTGACAATGGTTTATGAATCCTGTGGTTATGATGATATATGATATCTTCTGATTTTTATTCAATAACTCCATGGAGTAGGAACATCTTTCTGCGGCGACGCATTTTATTACGATCTAGTTCTTTTCCAAGAAAATTTCTTGATTATGCAAAGACATCAAAGCAGCTGAGACGACTTTTCTAAATGCATTAAAACCACCTGGTAGGGAAGATAAAGTTGAAGCAGCAGAACTAGATTGTTGCAATTCCCGTTGAAAGTAATTCATTTGACTTTGGAATTATTTGGACATATCCATTAGTGGACTATCAATGTACAAAAAGTTTACTTCAATTTGAACATATACAATGCAATGAAATAAATGAAAGATGAATAACTATTGCAATTTATAGTCGGTGCTTCTATTTCGCTTGGGATTAAATTTTTTGTTTTCAACAATTTTAATGGGTCTAAGTGTTTTCTGAAGCATTTTTACTTGGAATGTTTCAATATTCAAGCCGACTTTTTTACCACTATCGAAGATTCGATTGAATTTATTGCTGGAAATTTCAAATAAATGTCGTTATAACTTTTCTTTTGCGACCTGCGCAGTAAACATTAAGAATTCGTTGAAAATTAAAAATGATGAACATTTTTTTAATAAGCACTCTGATCTCTATTGATTTATTGCATATTTATAATAACATTTATTAAGTAATGATTACAAATTAACAACTTAACTAAAAGCATAGATTATATAATTTTTATCATTTTCACCACGCTCACAAGACCACTTCTGAGCATAGCCTCCAAGGAATTGGGGCTGTATACTCTTTCAGACACGAAAGTAAGATGTAATATAATATAACCATTATATCAATATTTATTCAACCTTGTATAGAGAATGAAAATAATTTAATTTTTGTTCAAGTTTTCGTAGATGAAACGGGTCTGACAATTTGCAAACCAATAACCAACAAACGTTCGTATTAGACTCTTGAAAAAAGTCATGGGACTTTATCAAATTATTTTGTCTGTGACAGTCAATATAAACTATATTGTCATTGGAATAACAAATAATGAATGAAACATCAAATTGATGACCGCATGGCCAAGAGTTAGAGTACTTGATTACTATGCAATGGGCTTTCTCTGGTTGCGTGCGTTGGTAGGTACCAACCTCTTTACTACTTTTGTCGCCAAATAGCAGTGCTTGCACTGCTGTGTTCTGATCTGAAGGATAAGAGAGCCAGTATGATCACAGGATGTGAGGCACTCCATTTTAGTCCTCGGAGAAGACAACGCATATGTAGCCTTCTTTGCTTAAAGTTGGCGGCGGTTGTCTATGTACTGCAGTAGTCACTAACCATTAGGTAAATTTTAAATCTGTCACTCTAATTTTTGTAAAAAAAAAGAATCAATCTGATGCCTGGTGCTGGAGTTTTTGCAAAAATAAATATTAACCTTTTTCTGAAACAACAATCTAGCATAAACATAAAAAAATTATTTTTATGTACGAGAGGTTAATTGGAATCTAAGCCGACCATACCATAATATAATAAATGACAAATGATCTTCAATTTCATTTATATTCTTAAGCTCGTTCATTTTGATTTTTTTTTCATCATCCATTGCGGAATGTTTTGATAGATTCAAACTGCAGATAAGTTGTCGTTTTATGTGGGAATTGGTCGGGAAGATATCAGTCATCAGCACATTAAATGTACTCTACATTCTCTGGAAAAAACATTTATGTTGTTAAAATTTTACTCAATCAGTGACCCATCGGATCAAGAAACTCGTTTCAATACTTCTTTAGAAAGAATTCTTCAGCCTTGATGTTTATTTGAATTTTGTATAAAATATCAGACTAAGGGATTTGAATACTCGTAGTTACGATCAATCAATTATCTAATAAAAATGATTTTAGACGACAGACTCCGTATTACAAAGTTAATCAAAGGTAGGTCAAAGTCATAAAGTTGATCCATTGTGTGTCCCTATTTGCAAGGAAAAACTTGTTCTCGGAAAGCGATACAAAATGCCTTCATAGATTTAGGAGAGGCAAGATCCCTAGAGTTCTATCGCAGGGGCATAAATTTTCTTTCCTCGGGATGACAGAAATTTGTAGATAATGAAGTTATATACTTATTACTTTTATATAAGCTAGAAATAAATATAGCTATACTTTGAATAAAAAATGTTTAAATTTTACCATCGATTTAAAAATACTACTCTATTGAACTGTTTATTTGGCTATTTTTCTAAATATCTTTTTTATATGATATATCAATGATATTTCTAAAACATTCCGCATGCAGTGTACGATTGATCGTAATTTAGGCATCAGAGCTACGATACCGACTGCAATACAAAATACAAATGCCTCGTAAAAACTAGCGAAAAATAGACTATTGCTTTATTATCTTTTTCGTTGACAATGATGAGAATTTCTACTAGAAATTAAACTGTACATAAATTCATATATAAAATTGTTGTTTTGGTATTTGCCATCATCAAATTCGTTTATCCAGGGTAGAATCACGTTGTGGTGTAATATTGCGGCAGTAAAGCTTATTAGGGTCGCATCGCGCATCGCTAGCGTACGGACGTGTGTGCATTTTTTACGCGCTTCGCTAATATAAAACGTCAACATTGATTAAAACTACTTTTACGGATTTTATCGCGTTTATTTTACTATTATTTTTAATTCCCGACGTTTCGGGCGCTTTCCAGCACCCATGGTCACGGGGGACATAATTTTACGGAGGAAGAAATTGATCATGCAAAGGCGCTTCTGTTAGATTCTTCAATAACTCGACGAGTGACACGTAAAGGGGAGGGGAAAAACAAAAGGCTTCTTCAGGATATCATAAAAATTCTTAAAGAAACGGAGCCTTCTAGCCTTCCAGTGTTTGTGGTGAAGAACCTCAATAGGCTCCCACCCAAAGGCTTCAAATAAGAAACGACCGATGACCAGTGCTACGACGCACTTTTGGAGGGGTGAGAGGGAGGAGCGCTGAGAGTGCATCGCAATCGCATCCGCGCTCGACCTCGGCTTTTGTAGCAAAGAGAAGTGTGTCGAGAGAGGACGTACGTATGCGTATTGAACGTTATAAAAAGAAAAATAGGAATAGGCAGGGTAGGGCGTCCGTGCAACCACTAGGAGATTCGCTTATCCGAGCTGCTCCGAGATCTCTTTGCTTATTTGTATCACGTTTAGACGTTTCAACGACTGCTGATAAGCTTGAGGAGTATATTAAGTGTAAAAGTGAACAAGCGATAGGTGTTGAACGTATTGAACCTTTTAAATTGACTAACTTCGCTTCTTTTAATGTAAGGATTAATTTTGACAGAAAACATATTTTTATGAATATGGACTTCTGGCCTGTAGGTATAGTGTTTACAAATTTCTGGCAAAGTAATTCCGTAAGACATGAAGTTCGTTAGTTTTAATTGTCAGTCAATTAAGAGAAGTGTTGATCATGTTAGAGAACTGTGTAAAGAGTTTGATGTGATGGCTCTTCAAGAGACCTGGCTGCTTCCCCATGAGCTATCTTTTTTGTCAACAATTCATACCGAGTTCTCTTCACATGGTACCTCTGCGGTCGATTCTTCATCCGGAATATTAAAAGGGAGACCATATGGAGGTGTGGCGCTCTTGTGGAAAACTGCGTTATTCAATAATGTGGACTTAGTAAATTGTAACAATTCGCGAATTTGTGCTATAAAATCGTATATTAATGGGAATTGTCATATGTATTTTTCTGTTTATATGCCTCAAAATAATCTTGAAAATTAACCTGAATTTACAAATATTTTATGTGTAATCAAAAGTTTATTATAAAATCATTTCGTAAATGTGGCTATTGCCTTAGGAGACTATAATGCGAATATTAACACGTTATTTAGCAACAAATTAATAAAATTTTGTTCAGAAAATGATTTGATTTGCGCAGACCTTAAATTTTTTAAATATTTTGAAAATATTTTTACATACATTAGTTATGCTCATGGCACAAAGAGCTGGCTTGACCATTGCATCGTAACTCGGGTCGCGTGGTCGGCGTTATCAAGAGTATGTGTAATAAATGATGTATTTTGGTCGGACCACTGGCCTCTCGCATTCGAATTTAATTTTAACATAATTGCTGTTGAGAGAATTGTGGTTAATCACGTTAAATCTAGGAACCTTGGGTCTAGGAACTTGGGGTAAGAGAAGTGGGGATGAGATTAAAGCGTATGAGTGGTGGTGTAGATCTCTTATCAGAATTTAATTGGGACTATCTGCGCTTAATTTCTTCTTGCGATGGTTGTACTTGCGACTTACACAAAGGTTTTCTCGTTAGAATTTATAAGAAATTTATCGAAAGTCTTCATACATCCGCTATTAAAAGCCACGTAAGTCAAGTAGGGTATGGAGTGACATCGCGTAAACGTAAAGACACGCCGGGCTGAAATGATGTAGTAAAATCAGCGTATGTGGATGCTAAAGTAAACTTATCAAGATGGATCGGGGTGGGGGCTCCCGGCTCTGGTTCTCTCTATGATATGATGAAGCAAATTAGGTCTATATTTAAAGGTCGCTTAAAGTGGTTCCAGAAAAACGAAAATAAAATTTGATTGGAGCGGATAAGTAAACGCACTTATAGACAAAAACTTTTCTAAATTTTGGCAACATACGTCAAAACTATGCAACATAAGGGTTGGAGTTCCCGTCTGCGTGGCTGGTGTTAGCGATAAAAAACAGATAGCTAATAATTTTAAACAGAACTTTTTGTTGAATGACTGCTATTCTAGTGGTGACCCTTATGTGATAGATACACATGATATGCCGGTTCTATCATATACTCATATTGATGAGAGTATGGTGTATAATGCCTTAAAAAAGATGCACCGTGGTAAAGCGTGTGGTCATGACCACATTTCGGTAGAAAATTTACGTTGCGGTGGACCCTGCGTTATGGTATTTCTCTCGGTTTTTATTAACGCATGTTTAAAACACTCATTTTTGCCTCCTGACCTAATAAAATGCGTGGTTAGCCCTATTGTCAGAGTAAAACCGTTAGCGATACGATCAGTTCCAATTATAAGCCTATCTCAATTGCTACAACCTGTGCGAAACTATTTGAGTCTATTATTCTGGATATTTTATCGAAATTTATATTTATAAGTGACGCTCAGTTTGGTTTTAAAAAAGGTAGCTCTACTGAGTTGGCAATTTTTCCTTAAAACAAATAGTAACGTATTACGTGTCACGAAGAACAAAAGTATACGCTTGTTTTTTGGACTTGAGTCGCGCCTTCGATAGGGTAAACTATAGCATCCTGTGGGATAAGTTAAAACTGGTGGGTGTTCCTTCCGACATAATTAAAATCCTTATTAATTGATATAATACACAGGTTAATGTAGTGAACTGGGATGGCTCGCTTTCGGACGAGTTTGTACTGACTAATGGGGTTAGGCAGGATGGGCTGACTTCTCCTCTGCTGTTTAACCTTTACGTTAACGCTCTAATTGAGGAGCTCAATGAAACGGGTATCGATTGTCATGTAGATGGGAAATGTGTATACAACTTTAGTTACGCAGACGATATGATTTTATTGAGCCCCTCAATCGGAGCCTTAAGGAAGTTAATTTCTATTTGTGAGAGATACGCAGAAAGCCAGGATTTAGCTTATAATACAGACAAGTCTCTGGCAATGATCTTTGGAGCACATAGTAAAGATGTTTGTTTACCATTATACCTGAACGGCAAAAATTTGAAGTTTGTGACGAGCTTTCGATAGTTAGGACATATCGTTTTGAGTGACCCGAGGGATGATCAGGACATGGATAGAGAAAGGCGGTCCCTTGCTGTACGTGCAAATATGATTGGCAGGAAATTTAATAAATGCGAGCGAGATGCTAAAATATTACTATTTAAAACCTATTGCCAATCGCTTTACACACCGCATCTCTGGACTAAATTTAAAAAGGAAAACTATCGATTTTTTAAGGTTCAGTATAACGATTCGTTTCGAATATTATTTCGTTTTTCGAGGTACTGTAGTGCATCTACAATGTTCGGTGAGGGACGCGTACCGACGCTAGATGCTTTGATAAGACATCGTGTGGCCAGATTTAGAAGTAACCTTCTCAAATCTGGAAACACGATTATACTAATTTTAACGCAAAATTGTAGTGAAATGTTTAAATATTGGTCTAGTATGTTAAGATGTAAGTTTTAATTTTTTTGATGGCATTTACTTAATTTATATTTATTTTTGTATTTCATTATTATTTCATTTTATTTCAATTTTTTTATGTTTGTTGATTATAAGTAATCAACAAACATAAAAAAAATTTTTAAGGGACTTTGTAGTCTGTCAATAAATAATAATAATTATTATTATTATTGGGGGGTATCAATATAGTTTTCTCATCTGGTTGGGTTCTATAAATATATAATTATAAATGAAAATGAGAAGGTAAATATACATAAATATCAATAACATAAAATAAATATAAAAATACATATATAAATAAAATCCCAACAAGATGGACGCCCTCGGCGGGGGAGACCAAACGGCCGAGGGTTAGGGGGAAAGGGAAAGAAACCGACGGACGATGCGAGCGGTATCGAGGAGCACCGCCTTCTGCATTTGAGCCTGGAGCGTCCGCCACGTAGTTCCAGCCGCCTCAGATGACCCGAGAGGCTGACTGGGATTATCCCGTTTGCAGAGACGACTACAGGAATAATATACGACATGTCGGCAGACCACCCCACATGTCGATCATCTCGTGAGCCAGGTCCAGATATTTTGTTCGCTTATCTGTTTAGGCTTTCACGAGGTTCTACTCATACGGAATGGTAATGTCGACCAAAAATATCCTTGACTGTGCCCGGTACATAAGCACAATATCAGGCTTATTCGCAAGAATAGTCCTGTCTGTGATGTTGACCCGGTCCCAGTAGAGCCTGGCGCGGTCATTTTCGAGCACGGCTTCTGGCAAGTACTTGTAATACGGCAATTTCCGGTCCACGAGACCGTATTTCAGAGCGAGCTCCTGGTGTAGAATTCTGGCTACTAGGTTGTGCCTGTGCAAGTACTCAGAGTTAGAAAGCGCCGAACAATCCGAGATGATATGCCTAAGCGACTTACCGGGATGGCGACAAGCTAGACAGATATTGACGGTGTCATCACTTAGGATGTATTTCCGATAGTTGTTGGTCTTAATAACCTGATCCTGTATTGCACAGACAAAACCCTCGGTTTCCCCGAAGAGGTCACGGAAACGTAGCCAGTTGAAGGAGGAGCGTTTATCTACGTGGGGCTCATGTAGAGCCCTGTAGAACCTCCCGTGGAGTTCCTTCTCCTTCCATACGGTCTCCCGGTCGGAAATGCTAAGCACTGCTGGGTCCTGCCATTGCTCGTTGGCTGAGGATAGAGGGGTAAGCCGGCATTATAGAATGGATTATCCGATCTCGCCAGGAAATAATAACGGAGGCTGCACACTTCGCGATTATGAATGGTGAGCGCGCTCAGAAAACTACACCCACAATGCTTTCGCGGTAAGTACAGCCTCATTACCGACGATTTCGGATGATGAATCCT
Organism: Parnassius apollo; assembly: GCA_907164705.1. Classification (NCBI taxonomy): domain Eukaryota; kingdom Metazoa; phylum Arthropoda; class Insecta; order Lepidoptera; family Papilionidae; genus Parnassius; species Parnassius apollo. Next base: position 1,832,017 of record CAJQZP010001153.1, read on the forward strand.
ATAGACGTCATGGTAGTGCGGACTTTTCTATCTATGGCGTTAAGTTCGATCTGAGTCCACCTGAGTATGCCAAAGGTATACATGAGGACAGGCATGACCCAGCCGTTATATGCGTGTGCCTTATTCACACCGGACAAAAGGCTGTTAAGCACTTTAGTCAAGCGTGCATAAAACACGTCGCAAACTGACAGTTTCATACCAGCCTCATCGATACATATGTTCTGTGACACACCCAGGTATCGGTATATTTCAGACTCGGAAAGAGTTCTTAAATTGAGAGGCATAGATAAGTCTATGCCCTCAGAGTTAGCAACCCTTCTCCTTTCAACATGAAGGGTCGCACACTTATCCATCCCCAGCTCTATTCCAATGAAATTGCTAAATTCACAAGTAATGTTTAGCAATTCCATAAGATGGGAGCGACTGGAGGCGAATAACTTGAAGTCATCCATATAGAAAATGTGGGTCACTTTTGTCCCTCCTTTCCGTAAATGAAATCCCCTTTCGGAGCCCTCCAGTAAGGTACTGAGAGGGTTCAGAGAGAGGCAGAATCAGATTTGACTCAGACAATCGCCCTGGAAGATACCCCTTCTTATCCTTATGTGGTTCTCCGCAGGCATCATCCGCTCGCCCAGATGACAAAGGATCGTACTCTACTGCCCCATACACTGCTCGAGGAAGTCCCTAACTGTACAGTCAATCTTGTACAGCTCGAGGACCCTCTTTAGCCATGTATGTGGCACCGAGTCGAACGCCCTTCTGTAGTCTATCCAGGCGTCAGAGAAGTTCCGACGGTTGCGTTTCACCACTTTGCCTATGACCGCGTCAATGAGGAGTGGTTCCTAGGTTCCACGACCACCGCCCAGACATCCATTTTGAGCGCGTGACATTACCTGGTTTAGCTCCAGATGACGAGTGATTCTCGCACTCAAAATGGATGTCAGTGTCTTATATATGGTGGGTAGACACGTGATGGGACGGTATTTGCTCGGGTCTGTGGTATCCTGATATTTAGGAACCAAGTGAGTGATCCCATGAGTGATTAGTGAAGAGGCTCGGGAGCGAATTCTGGTCGAGAGCCTCTTGAAACTGTCGGGAGAGCACAGCGTGACACACTATCAACCCCTTCAGCCAGTAATGATGCAGCCCGTCGAGTCCCGGACTTTTCCGGTTCGGGGCCCTACGGACCGCTTCAACCACGTCTTCCGGCGTTATGTTGATGGGGCCATAGCCGTATCACTCGCACCCTGACTCGCCACAACTTCCATCCAAGGGCCCTCACTGTGGTTTACGGGCTCTGACCACAGGCTACCCCAGAATGCGATAATATCAGCCTGATCCGGTCCTTGGCCCGCTCCACATACCTTTGGTCGCTCCAATGATTTATAGAGCCTTTTCTGATCACTCTGGAAGAGACTATTCTTGTTTAACCAGCTTGACCTCTCGGTAAATCATCGAATCCGCTTCCGCCAAGCAGCGATCTTTTGCTTCAGGTCGTCTATGCGCGCCGTTTGTTTCTGCGTGATATCCGGCTGCGACAAACTGATATTTGTCCCAGCAAACGCCATCCTAACAGTGCGCAAAATCCTCTGTTATTACCCGACCTGAAGCTTGTCAGTCTACCGATAAGGGCCCTTGCCTTTGCGATACGGTCCTCGATTCTTTTTCTCCAGGCTGTGATGGCGCTACTTTGTGTAGTAGGGCATTCAGCCATGGGAATTTTGGCGCCAATAATACGGCAAACTGCCACTGCGGCGCCACAAAGAATTGAGTCCGTCTCGCAAAGGTCCCGGCTGGCTTCCAAATAGGTCACCATTGGGTTAAGAGCCCTCACGACAGCCCGATTTGGCTATAGTCAGTCCTTTATTAAGTATGCGAAGGACATGGGAGATAGGGCCGGGAGATGCTTCGGGAAAATGTCGCGGGTTCGGCGTCCTCCTGGGGCAATCGTTACCCGGCTCTTCGTGTTTTGTACAATGGAACATATGTTCCTATAGTAAGTTATGCAGCGGCAATATGGGTAAATCGGGTAAGGAATTATACGGTGCGCACGTCACTGCTCAGATCACAAAGGACTTCACTCGTTTTGTTGACTAAGAGCTACAGGACGATCAGCACTGCGGCACTTCCGGTACTAGCCGGCGTCCTTCCGGCTGACTTGGAGGCGACACGTGCTGGTAGGATTGATCTCGCGTATGCGGAAGCAGAAAATGGGGAGTTGAGCAGACGTAAGCGCGAGATTTGGGCGGATGTTATGCACGTATGGCAAGAGAGATGGGAAAAAGAGACGAATGGAAGGGAACTTTTCTGTTTCTTCCCAGACGTGTAGGCGCGATTCAACGCAAGTTGGATTGTGCCGGACTATCAAGTCTCGCAGATACTCAGTGGGCATGGATGTTTTCGGAAGAGACTGTATGACATAAAACTGGTTGAATCGGGTATGTGTGATTGCGGTGCTGTATATGAGTATAGGCATCACGTGCTATGGGATTGTATGACGACCTGAGATGTAAGATGATGGACGGAATAGTACGCAAAAGTGAGGGTCCGGTTTATTACCTGGACCTCGTGGACGTTAAGGACAGCTTTGGCTGGCTGCGGGAGTTTGCGCATGGATGGCATGCAAGAAGAACAGCCATGGAGAGGCAAAGGAGCGTTCTGCCCGGAACAGAAGGCGTGGTGTGTTCTTCCAGCCCAGAAGGGGAGAGTGGAATACAAGGGACAGGAACAGATTAAATAACATGTAGAGAGTCAAGAAAGTGTACGCGGGAAAGAGCCCAGAGCAAGTACCGCGTGCATCTCTCGAGATTCGGCCCGTATAACCGTGAGGTTGGTGGGGCCATGGGAGGTGGAGCCCGATTTGGCTTGCTTAGGGCTATGCGGGGAAGTCGCAGTTGATTTTCGAGAGCGGTGCTGCGCGTTTCCAAAATTTCCTCATCCAATATGCTCCACATTTGCTCTAGTTTGTGGGAGACTATTTCATCGTCGTTCGAATCAACCAAAACTGGAAGATCCATGGCGGCTTCTACGTGTGGATGCTGGTCTGTCGCATGTGGAGCTGCATCCCTAGCCATAGCCGATTCATACGATGATAGAATAGCCTCACGTCGTAGTCGTTCGAGTTCGGCATCATAAAATATTTTCGAGCGCATGATGTACCGAACTCAGTCTGCAAGGTTTTGTTCCGTGACGGGAATAGAAGGCTCCAGCTCATCAAAAAAGCAATGCATCCGAGCCTCATACGCTGTTCCCACAGTTTCTTCCCCTTTCACCCTATAGTACGCCCGCAATGCGTTTTCGTTCATAGCTTTTGTCCAACGCATGCGACGTGCTCCACCAGCGGCGGGTGCCGCTTGCTGAGTCCGAGAAAACGCAGCCGACACGAAGCTTTCTGGTGGGGATGATGGGTGCGAAGGGCTGCTAGGTGATCGTGCAGCTCCTCGCGCTCGCCTGGCAGCCCGCATGCTGCCGCGTCCAGGGCCAGCTCCAGACGCGCCCCGGCGACCCCCAGGCAGCGGCCCTATTCACGTTCCTTTCTGTGCCATCATCCATTTTATGGGCGCCAAATAACGGGAGACGCCCAAGCCCGGCAACGTTTCGTGGTTCGGTCATATGCACAAACGGACCTTTGCACCCACAACTTTGCCTAGGCACGGCGCTCACACCTCTTGGCAGGGCGCTGACTGACTGCCCCGACGTAGCAGTTTTGTCACATAACTGTTACGTCAGCGGGCGATGGGGTCGTCACTTCCCTACGCCTTATTATTATTTTTATTATTGGGGGGGTATCAATATAGTGTTCTCACCTGGTTGGGTTCTATAAATATAAATGAAAATGAAAAGATAAATATACATAAATATCAATAACATAAAATAAATATTAAAATACGTATATAAATAAAAACCCAACCAGATGGAGGCCCTAGGCAGGGAAGACCAAACGGCCGAGGGTTAGGGGGAAAAGAAACCAGCGGACGATGCGGGCGGTATCGAGGAGCACCGCTTTCCGCATTTAAGCCTGGAGCAGTCCACCACGTAGTCCCAGCCGCCTCAGATGACCCGAGAGGCTGACTGGGATTAGCCGGTTTGCAGAGACGACTACAGGAATAATTTCGATCGGCAGACCACACAGACAGGTATGTCGACCAAAAATATCCTTAACTGTGCCCGGTCCATCAGCACAATATCAGGCTTATTCGCAAGAATAGTCCTATCTGTGATGATGGCTCGGTCCCAATAGAGCCTGGCGCGATCATTTTCGAGCACAGCTTACGGCAAGTACTTGCAATACAGCAATTTCCGATCCACGAGACCGTATTTCAGAGCGAGCTCCTGGTGAAGAATTCTGGTTACTGGGTTGTGCCTGTGCACGTACTCAGAGTTAGAAAGCACCAAACAACCGAAGATGACATGCCTAAGTGACTCACCGGGATAGTGACAAGCTCGACAGATGTCGACGGTGCCATCCCTTAGGATGTATCTCCGATAGTTGTTGGTCTTAATAACCTGATCCTGTATTGCACAGACCCTGTAGTACCTCCCGTGGAGCTCCTTCTCCTTCCATACGGTCTACCGGTCGGAAATGCTCTGTACTGCCGGGTCCTGCCATTGCTCGTTGGCTAAAGATAGAGGGGTAAGTCCTTTATCACTAGAAATTACGTCATTATAGAATGGATCCTCCGATCTTGCCAGGAAATAATCACGGAGGCTGCACACTTCGCGATTATGTATGGTGAGCGCGCTTAAGAAGCCACGCCCATCATGCTTTCGCGGCAAGTACAGCCTCATTACCGACGATCTCGGATGATGCATCCTATGGGACGTCATTGTAGTGTGGACTTTACTATCCAGGGCATTTAGTTCAGTCTGACTCCACCTGAGTATGCCAAATGTATACATGAGGACAGGCATGACCCAGCCGTTATAAGCGTGTGTCTTATTCAAACCAGACAAAAGGATGTTAAGCACTTTGGTCAAGCGTGCATAAAACACGTCGCAAACTAAGTGTTTCATACCAGCCTCATCGATACCGATGTTCTGTGACATACCCAGTTATCGGTATGTTTCAGCCTCGGAAAGGGTCCTTAAGTTGACGTTCATAGATAAGTCTATGCCCTCAGATTTAGCAACCCTTCCCCTTTCAACATGGAGGACCGCACACTTAACCGCACCAGCTCTATTCTAATGAAATTGCTAAATTCACAAGTAATGTTTAGCAATTTCATAAGATGGGAGCGACTGGAGGCGAATAATTTGAGGTCATCCATATGGAAAAGGTGGATCACTTTTTTACCTCCTTTTCCGAAGCTGAAATCCTCTCCCGCAGTCCTCCAGTAAAGTACTGAGAGGGTTTAAAGAGAGGCAAAACCAGATTGGACTCAGACAGTCGCCCTGGATAATACCCCTTCTTATCCTTATGCGGCTTTACGCAGCCGCCATCCGCTCGCTTAGATGACAGGATCGTACTCCACTGTTCCATACACTGCTCGAGGAAGTCTCGAACTGTACTGTCAATCTTGTACAGCTCTAGGACCCTCTTTAGCCATGTATTGGACACCGAGTCAAATGCCTTTCTGTAATCTATCCAGGCGGCGGAGAAGTTCCGACGGTTTCGTTTCACCACTTTGCCAATGACCGCGTCAATGAGGAGTGGTTCCTTGGTTCCACGACCGCCGCCCCGACATTCATTTTGAGTGCGCGACATCACCTAATTTGAGTTCAGGTGACGAGTGATTCTCGCGCTCAAAATTGATGTTAGTGTCTTGTATGTGGTCGGTAGACACGTGATGGGGCGGTATTTGCTCGGGTCTGTGGCACCCTGATCTTTAGGAACCAAATGAGTTATCCCAGTAGTGAAGAGGCTCGGGAGTGACTTCTGGTTGAGAGCCTCTTGAAACTGTCGAGCGAGCACAGCATGACACAACATGAACCCGTTCAGCCAGTAGTGATGCAGCCCGTCAAGCCCCGGACTTTTCCAGTTCGGGGCCCTACGGACCACCTCGGCGTAATACCCGCACACTGACTCGCCACAACTTCCGTCCAAGGGACCTCGTTGTGGTGTACGGGCTCTGACCACAGGCTGCGCCAGAATGCGACCGTGTCGGCCTGATTCGGTACTGGGCCCGTTCCACTTACCATTGGTCGCTCCAGTGATTTATAGAGCCTCTTCTGATCACTCTGGAAGAGAAGATTCTGGTCGAACCGTGTCGACCTTTCGGTATATCGCCGAATCCGCTTTCCCCAAGCAGCGATTCTCTGCTTCAGGTCGTCTATGCGCTCCGTCAGTTTTTGCATTATATCAGGCTGAGACAAACTTAAATTTGTCCCAGCAAACGCCATCCGATGGTGCGCACAATCCTTGGCCAGGTATTTCCTGACCTAAAGCATATCAGTCTGCCGATGAGGGCCCTAGCCTTTGCGATACGTTCTTCAATTCTTGTTCTCCAGGCTGGGATAGCACTACTTTTTTAGCCAGTGCGGGCCAAAGAGAATTGAATCCGTCTCGCAAAGGTCCCGGTTGGCTTCCAAATAGGTCACCATCATTGGGTTCAGAGCCCTCACGATAGCCCGATTCCGCTTGCTGAGGGCTATGCGGGGAAGTCGCGGTAGATTTTAGAGGCATACTGCGCGTTTCCAAAATCGCCTCATCCAATGTACTCCTCATTTGCTCCAGTTCCAGTTCCTGGGCGACTGTTCCATCATCGTTTGAATCGACCACAACTGGGGTATTCACGACGTCATCCACGTTTGCCGGTTGTTCTGCAAGTTGTGGCGCCGCATCCTCAGCCGTAGCATTTCCACCCGATGAAGGAACAGCCTCACGTCGTAGCCGTTCGAGTGTGTGACATCAAATGTATTTGAGCGCAAGATATACCGAACTCGGTCTGCCAAGTTTTGCTCGGTGACGGTTACAGATAGCTCCAGCTCAGCAAAAAGTCGATGCATCCTTGCCCGATACGCAAAACCTCCAATTTCTCCCCGTATCGCCCTAAAATACGCCCGCAATGCGTTGCTGTTAATTTGAGTTGTCCAACGCATGCGGCGTGCTCCACCAGTAACGGGTGCCGATTGCTAGTCCCGCGAAGACCCTGCCGACACCAAGCCAGCTGGTAGGGATGATGGATGCGAGGGGCTGCTGGGTGGTCATGCAGCACCTCGCGCTCGTTGGCTGGCGGTTCGCATGCTTTCGCGACCAGCGCCAGCTCCAGACGCGCTCTGGCGTCCTCCAGGCAGCGGCCCTTTGCGCATTCTAGTCAAATCCATCATCCATTTTTGTGGGCGTCATTTAACGGGAGACGCTCAGACCCGGCGCCGTTGCATGGTGGGCCATGTGCACAAGCGGGCCTTTGCATCTTCAATTTTTGCCAAAGCACTGCACTAGCACCTCTTGGCAAGGTGCTGACTGACTGCGCTGAAGTATCGGTTTTGTCACATAACCGTTACGTCAGCGGGCGATAGGGTCGTCACTTCCCTGCGCCTATTATTATTATTATTGGGGTATCTATATAATTTTCTCACCTGGTTGGGTTCTATAAATATATAATTATAAATTAAAATGAAAAGATAAATGTACATAAATATCAATAAAATAAAATAAATACAAAAACTACGGGATAAGTCGCTCGCGTCCGTAGGCTTTGACCACCTAATCCTAGGCCCACCCTACACGTGTCCCCCGGGTGGTGCTAAATGAGCGACAAGCCGATAGCACAGACTCGGCTCCTCGCCGTGGTAGCGGCGTTAAATATACCACCCCATTCGCACCATGAGGAATCAAAGTAAAGAAATGGCCCCGAGTTCCCGGCGCCCCTTTAATGGGGCAGGGGTGCGAAGAATCTCCGGGAGGAAAACCGGCGACGAGGCTCGCCACCCGTCACGTTCTGTCTCCCGGAGGGGCGAAAAGTGGATTGCAGAGGCCCGTCTGGCTACGTTGAATGTATGTGGAGCAATGAATGATAAAATGGGTGAAGTATGCGAGGTGATGTATGATAGAGGAATAGATTTGTTATGTGTAAATGAGACGAAACGGAAGGGGAAGGATGTCACTACACATGGCATGTATACCGCATACTGGTCTGGTGTAGACGAGCTCGAGCGGGCATGCCAGGGAGTAGGGATCATCCTATCAGAAAGAATGGTGCAATGTGTGAAAGAGTATGAATGTGTAAGCCCAAGACTGCTATGGATACGATTGAAAGTGGGCTTAAAGAAGTTGTTTGTACTAGGGGTCTACGCCCCAGACATGTCTAAGCCCACTCATATCCGAGAGCAGTTTTGGGAAATGGTAAGGATGGTATTAATGAAATGTAAGGGAAATGAAAATGTTGTTATGCTAGGAGATTTTAATGGAAGAGTTGGGGTGAGGAGGCTTGGTTATGAAAGGATATTGGGAACGTTTGGTGATGAAAGTATAAATGAGAATGGTGAAAGCCTCCTCACTGTATGTATGGAAAAGAATCTTTTTGTGACGAACACTTTCTTTCGCCACAAGAGGATTCACATGTACACTTGGGAAAGAGGTGATGATAGAAGCATGATAGATTTCATAATTGTGGATGAAAGATTGAGGGGCGCAGTGGTGGATACAAGGGTTTACCGGGGGTCAAACGTAGGAACGGATCATTTTTTGGTTTTATGCCGAATTAATGGTCTATTCAGGCGGTGGCGCCATCGGTCATCTGTGTCTACCACTGCGTTACAGCGTATTAGAACAGAAAGATTACAAGATGAAGGTGAGAAAAAACAAGTTTAAATGTAGACTGAAAGAAAACGTAAGTGGTTTGGATGAATTATGTATGAATGAGTTAGACTTGGAGAATGTATGGCAAAATGTTAAGAAAGGTTTAGTAGATGCAGCTACCGAAGTATGTGGTGTTAGTAAAAGAAAGAATGAAAGGAAAAATAATACGTTATGGTGGGATGATGAGATACGTACGGAAGTTGAAGCAAAGAAGAGAGCATGGCTAGATTTACTAGCAACTAAGGCTGGTAATTCAAGCGGTACGAATGATGATTTTGAAAGAAAAAAGGCAGTCTTTAGAAAGAATGGTGCAATGTGTGAAAGAGTATGAATGTGTAAGCCCAAGACTGCTATGGATACGATTGAAAGTGGGCTTAAAGAAGTTGTTTGTACTAGGGGTCTACGCCCCAGACATGTCTAAGCCCACTCATATCCGAGAGCAGTTTTGGGAAATGGTAAGGATGGTATTAATGAAATGTAAGGGAAATGAAAATGTTGTTATGCTAGGAGATTTTAATGGAAGAGTTGGGGTGAGGAGGCTTGGTTATGAAAGGATATTGGGAACGTTTGGTGATGAAAGTATAAATGAGAATGGTGAAAGCCTCCTCACTGTATGTATGGAAAAGAATCTTTTTGTGACGAACACTTTCTTTCGCCACAAGAGGATTCACATGTACACTTGGGAAAGAGGTGATGATAGAAGCATGATAGATTTCATAATTGTGGATGAAAGATTGAGGGGCGCAGTGGTGGATACAAGGGTTTACCGGGGGTCAAACGTAGGAACGGATCATTTTTTGGTTTTATGCCGAATTAATGGTCTATTCAGGCGGTGGCGCCATCGGTCATCTGTGTCTACCACTGCGTTACAGCGTATTAGAACAGAAAGATTACAAGATGAAGGTGAGAAAAACAAGTTTAAATGTAGACTGAAAGAAAACGTAAGTGGTTTGGATGAATTATGTATGAATGAGTTAGACTTGGAGAATGTATGGCAAAATGTTAAGAAAGGTTTAGTAGATGCAGCTACCGAAGTATGTGGTGTTAGTAAAAGAAAGAATGAAAGGAAAAATAATACGTTATGGTGGGATGATGAGATACGTACGGAAGTTGAAGCAAAGAAGAGAGCATGGCTAGATTTACTAGCAACTAAGGCTGGTAATTCAAGCGGTACGAATGATGATTTTGAAAGAAAAAAGGCAGTCTTTAGACATCTAAATAAAAGAGTAAAAGAAGTAGTTGAAAGGAAAAAGCAAGAAAGAACGGATAAGAATGATAGAAGAATATCGGATAACTTCCAGGCAAATATTAAAATGTTCTGGAAACTCGTAAGAACTGCCAGGGGATGTTCAAAACAGCCTATAATGAATGCTATAAGAGATGAGAATGGCTATATTCTGAATGATGAAGTTTTGAGTTTAAAGAGATGGAAGGAATATTTTGAAAGCATGTTTATGAGTGAGGAGACAACGTATGAACTGAATGAAATAGGAACTCCGAAAGAAGAGGAATAAGGTAGCGAGATAAGTATAGATGAAATAATGAAAGCAATGAGAAGCATGAAAGCAGGTAAGGCTGCCGGATATGATAGAGTTTCACTCGAAATGCTAAGGGCTGGAGAGGAAGTGGTGGCAGGCCTGCTGCACACCTTGTTTAATTTATGCTGGGAACTGAAGCGGGTACCGGGAGACTGGTGCAAAGCCGTGATAGTCCCAGTATATAAGGGAAAAGGGTCGCAGCAGGACTGTAAAAACTACCGCAGTATCAGCCTTCTTAGCATCGTGGGAAAACTGTATGCCAAGGTACTAATTAAAAGGGTCATGAAAGAAACCGATGGAAAAATTTGGGATGTGCAAGCGGGATTTAGAAAGGGAATGGGATGTACAGATCAAGTCTTCTCTATGCGCATGATCGCGGAGAAGTTTTTGGCCAAAAACCAAAAGGTTTTTTGTGCGTTCATGGACTTGGAGAAGGCCTATGACAGAGTGGATAGGAATGTGCTATGGCAAACACTGAACTCATTTGGGTTGAGCGCTGGCTTGATACAGGCATTGGAATCTCTTTATAGGGACTCTAGTGCTTGTGTTAGGATCAACGGGGTCTACTCGGACTGGTTTGGCATCCATAAAGGTGTCAGACAGGGCTGTGTGGCTTCCCCGTGGTTGTTCAACCTATTTATGGACAGTTGTTTGCAAAATTTGAAAGTTGAAGAATGCGGATTAAGAATGGGTGAGTTAACCATCAAATGCCTTTTGTACGCCGATGATCAAGTTATTCTTGCGTCGTCGGCGGCTGAGTTGCAAATGATGGTTATATTAATGAACAGATCATTAAAAGAAAGGGGTATGAAAGTGAACGCAAGTAAGACAAAAATTATGGTTTTTGAAAGAGATGAAAGTAAAACGATATGTGAAATAAGAATAGAAGGGGAGTTGATCGAGCAAGTAGATGAGTTTGTATATTTGGGTTGCGTATTTAGCAGGGATGGGAGATATGATAAGGATATAGAACGACGAGTGAACGCAGGAAACAGAGTAAATGGAGCCCTGCACTCTATTGTGAAGAGTCAAAATGTGTCAAAAAAGGCACGTATGGCAATTCACAATGCTGTGTTGGTCCCTACTTTAACGTATGGTAGTGAAAGTTGGGTAGGCAGAAGAAGCACGAGAGTAGAATAAATGCAGTAGAAATGCGGTCGTTAAGGAGTATGTTAGGGCTGAATCTGAATGACAGGGTGAAAAATTGTGTGATAAGAGAAGAGTGTGGTTTGCAAGATGATGTTGTGACCAGGATTAAGAAAGGAATGCTTCGGTGGTTTGGTCATGTGGAAAGAATGGATGAGGAAAGAGTGACAAAGAAAATTTATGTTGCAGAAGTGAATGGCAGAGTCGGAAAGGAACGTCCTAGGCGAAAATTTATCGACCAAATTGGCGATTTATTGAAAACGGGCCAAATTAGGAGTACCCTTAACCGACGAGCATGCATGCGTAGGTGTATGGATGTGAAGGAGGCGAGAGAGGTGTGTCAGGATCGTGCCAAATGGAAGTCTGTAGTCTCTGCCACCCCTCTGGGTGACAGGCGTGAGTGTTTATGATATGATATGACAAAAACTACCTAAATAAATAAGATCCAACCAAATGTGAGCCCTCGGCAGGGCAGACCAGACGGCCGAGGGTCAGGGGGAAAGGGAAAGAAACCGGCGGACGATGCGGGCGGTATCGAGGAGCACCGCCTTCTGCATTTGAGCCCGGAGCGGTCCGTCACGGACCCCCTATGTGGACCCTTATGCGGCCCCTTATGCGGCCCCCTATGCGGCCCCCTATGCGGCCCTCAATGCGGCCCCCTGCGGCAGTCTATGAGGGAGGCCTATATTTAGCAGTACACTTTTATAGGCTGTAATGGTGTATGGTATGGTGCAAAAGGCGAATTTAGTCGATTCGCCGGTTGGCTCGCGACGTAAAATGTCCCAGTCGCCTCAGATGACCCGAGAGGCTGACTGGGATTAGCCCATTCGCAGAGACGACTACAGGAATAATTTCGGTTGACACACCACCCCACATGTCGGTCACCTCGTGAGCCAGGTCCAGATATTTTGTTTGTTTATCTGTTTCGGCTTTCACGAGGTTCTCGTCATACGGAATGGTAATGTCGATCAAAAATATCCTTGATTGTGCCCGGTCCAACAGCACAATATCAGGCTTATTCGCAAGAATAGTCCTGTCTGTGATGATGGCCCGGTCCCAGTAGAGCCTGGATCGGTCATTTTCGAGCACGGCTTCCGGCAAGTACTTGTAATACGGCAATTTCCGGTCCACGAGGCCGTATTTCAGAGCGAGCTCTTGGTGTAGAATTCTGGCTACTAGGTTGTGCCTGTGCAAGTACTCAGAGTTAGAAAGCGCCAAACAACCGGAGATGACATCCCGGGATGGCGACAAGCTCGACAAACGTCGACAGTGCCATCCTTTATTATTATTATTATTATTATTCCTCGCGACAGCAGAAGGACCACTCTTGCACACTGCGCCAGCGTTAAAAAGTGGCGTAATGCTGTAGCTATGTGAAATGTTTTACTGGTAACTATTAGTTAATCCTTAAGAGTGACAACAACGCACGGAATTTTGATGCTTAGTTGAATTCATTAAGCACTGAGTGTGTACTTTAATTGTACACAAGCATACATTATATACATAGAGTATTACTTTTTTAATTTTATTAAAAGGATAGTAAAAGTAAAGTAAAGTTACAGCCTATATACGTCCCACTGATGGGCACAGGCCTCCCCTCATTTCTGAGAGGGTTTTAGGGCCAGAAAGTGTCCGCCGCGCTGCCACAATGCGTGTTGGCGAACTTCATATGTCTTGGAAATATTTTTTTTCTTATTCCTCAGACATGCAGGTTTCCTCACGATGTTTTTCTTCACCGCCGAGCACGTAGTAAATCAGCACTTAAAATTGTAACTAACAATTTCATTGGTGCCGGCGGGAATCGACCCGGGTTACTCGCGTTCTGTTATATTAAAAATTAAAAGGATAGTAGTCGAACATAACGTAGTACAATCAAATATATCTACATCTATTGTCGGTTAAAAATCTAAAGAACGGAATGCTTAATTGCCAGTTAAAAGAGTCCCTGGTTCTCTACATTTATCATACAAAATACAGCAGTACAATTCTTTCATTTCATGGTTGTATTCTGAGAAAACTTAGTTTTTTCCCTTAAGAGCCCACCCTTTCGTGCCAGAACCACAATATAACATGTCATATATCTCTACTACATAGAGTCGTAGCACATCGAGGCATTAGCTCAAATGGTGTTCTTACAATATTCACTTAATAACTATATTGGTATAAATGAATAAAATATGTGTTATGTGCAATAAAAGTATTGCAGAAATTTTAAAATAAAGTTAACGAACTTTGGAGAGAATTTAACTTTTCTTTATGCACTTTTTGTATACGCGGAAATACTTAATCCAACTTCATTGGTGAATGTCGAAATCTTCCCTAGAATTTCCTCTTACAAGGAATCTTTGAAAATATCTTTATTTATCAACTACGGTTATAAAGTTTTTGCATCTTTTTGATAACTTCATTAAAAGCTTCCTGATTCAGAAATTTTACAAGAGTTTATTGTATCTAATAGCAGTCATGATCTTTTTTATTTTAACTATTACAATAAGTCCAATCAAACAAGGTCTGAAATCAAAATTTTGACACTCAAATTTGCATTTTGATATAATTTATTATTTATCATTAATGATACAAAAACAATGTGTAAAAGTTTTCGCGTGAACCCCCGGTAAGAGTTGAAAAAAATGTGAAAATAAATTTTTTTCGCAATTACTCGAAAACTATAAATATAAAACAAAAAAGGTCTTATAATCCTTGATATTTTCGTCCTCACGACGATGCACCTCCACCAACGTTAAGTGCACTATACTTCCCTTGCCCGTGGCTCCTTTTTTAACTATCCTAATTTGAGTAAGCAGTGCAACACTTGACACATTTGTAATCACAGTTCAATTAAGAAGTGAGCTTCGGCTATCCGCTCGACGAAAATTTAGTTGCTACGTAACTTTATTGTTAAGATACGTACATTACAGTCGTCTTAGTTTTCTTGGTTAACAGTAATAAATAATAAAATAACGTTTATTTCTTTACCACAAACAAAGTTACATTTATGGATGGATTTATGGATTGCCCTTAATTTACACTTACTTTACTAATACTTAATTTACACACGTAATCAATAGTATTCTTCCAGCTCATCCTGTTATCTATAATCAGTCCTAAGTATGTGTGATACTTAACAGGAGGGATTTTTTCGCAGGACAATTTATTATATTGTGCAGATAAAGATGATTATGAGCAATAATGCTTACTGGTATAATATTCTTGATATGATTAGAATGAATGTGAAGTACCTTAGTTTTTTGTATATTTATTACAAGTCCTAGATCGTAAGTCTACATATCAAAAAAAAATCATCTTGTAATTTTTGCATGGCCATATACACATTTTTATCTTCTGACAAAAGGCACGTATCATCTGCATATTGGTATATACTACATTTTTTAATGATAGTTCCTAATTCATTTACGTATGTTAAGTAATGAAGTGGCCCTGTAACTGAGCCTTGTGCCTTACCTGTAGTCATAGGCATTTTAATACTTAAATTATTTTCTATCGTTACTTGGAAATATCGATTGCTAACATAATCTTTACACCATCTTCAGAAACGTCCTCTAACACCAGAGTTTTCGAGTTTTCTTATAAGAATGTTATGTTTCAAGGTATTGAAGGCTTTACTAAAATCGATGAATGCAATTAATACATGTTTTTCTCATCTAAGCATTTGTTTACTTCGTCTGTAAAGTTTGACAGTAACTGTGTAGTAGATTTCTTAGGCTGAAATCCGTATTGAGATGCTGTAATAGTTTTATGTTTTTGATAAAAGTTGTGAAGCTGGTTGGAAATGAATTTTTCTATAATTTTGTCAATTGTTGGAAGTATAGTAATAGGCCTGTAATTACTGTAATCGTCATGACGTCCACTTTTGTAAATAGGCCGTACAAAACCTAGCTTTAAATCTGTAGAATAAATACCTTTTTCTATACTACTATTAATTAACTTGACAATTACTTTAGCAATTTTTTCTGATATGACTTTTATGTCAATTGTACGAATTCCATCAGCACCTGGTGCCTTTTTTGTGTTAAGTGTCTTTATTATATTATTATATTTGCTTTATATTTGCTTTATGCAACCGTTACCGTCGGTGTTGTGTACAAACAATCTGATAGCATTTTAATGGTACATTTTGGTATTATATTTTTTAAGTTACTATCGAACTCAGTAGCAAAATTATCAGCAATCGTTTTACTATTTTGACTTTTGAAGTTAAATGCTTTATTTAACGATTCATCTAGTGTTTCGGTAACTTTGCCACAAAGTTTGTTTACAATTTTCTAAGTGTATCTTGGATTAGACATATTGTTATTGATTTTTTGATAATAGTAATTATTTCTAGTTTTTTCAATAAATTTAATTATTTATTTCTATATTTATTATATTCTAGTCTTAGAAGTTTATTATTTGAGTCATTTTCCATTTAGAAAACAAATTATCTCTAATTTTACACATATTTATGATGTCTTCATTTATCCAATTCTCTTTATTTCGTTTACTACTTTGTTTTTTTTTATTAATTGACATTTACTGTAGCATTCCATAAAATTAGTTTCTATAAAATTGTTTATATTAATAGGACATTAAATATCATTAGCCGGTGACCATGTATTTCATTCAGCATTCTATGAAGTTTTTTGTTGTCATATAAAATAATATTTTCAAATTCATCCCGTGTGTACGAAACATGTAAAACGCATGTTAGCACGGTCATGCGATGATCGGCTAATACAGTACCAATAGCGTCCGAGTACAGGTCTAACGTACGCGATCGCACAAAGATATGATCTATACAACTTTTAGTTATTTTGTCTTTTCTTTTTTCTATTCTAGTGTAATCCGTTACCGCACATGTTAGACCGCACTCGGCCATTTTACTACGATAATATTCTTGCATAGGTGTAACATCTGTAATGTTGATATTCATATCACCCAATATGATTAAATTAGGTTTTTTAGCGAAATCATCGTTTAATATGTGACACAACTCCTCAATAAACAAGTGTTTGTTTTCATTTGGTGGTCTATATATTATACAAAGATGGAATGTTTGCAAATTATTTTGGGTGGTGATTTTGCTTATGAGTGATTCAAAGTGTAAAGTTTTGATATTTATGATTTCAAACTTATGGTTCTTACGTACATAAATAATTATCCCATCCCCTTTCTTTTAGCTCTTAAGATACTATGCATTGAATAGCCATTGATATGAAACATAAATAGTCGGTTATTAGATATGTTGGCTTCTGTTATGGCAATGCAGTCTAAATTAATTTTACTAGAATTTATACATTCCTTTAGCATTGCAAAGTTTTTTATGATAGATCTTAGGTTGATATGAATAAAAGTGAAACTTTAACTTTAGGTATAAGTGTGTAGAAATCATTTAAATTAATACAATCGTTTATTACTGAGACGTTTGTGAGAGAATCCATTATGTTTGTTGTTATTATAACTTATAAGAATAATTATGCTGCGTTTTACCCTTAACTAACTACTTCCGTTTCTTCTGTATTTTGGGACTAATTAGTGGTTTTTTTTGCTAGTTTTTGGATGTCTTTGATGAAGCTAATGGTTATGATCTTGTCTTTGTCTCCTTTTCGCGCAAAAATGTTTTCATTTTTAAACCATATGTACTTGTATCCGGAACGTAATTGTGTTTTTGCATTCCACAAGATTATCTTATTTGCCTTTGGGAGTGCGCGTCTTAACATAATTCTACCTTTACCCTTATCATATATCATTGGCACATTTGGAAGAATATCATTAATTTTTAACATCTTCATTTTTGCGGCTTGGAACCATTTCTCACTCTCTGTTTCATCACTTAGTTCAAGTAGCAGATATCCATCCTTTCCTTTTCTTCCTTCTATCTGTTTTATGCTTTTAACTGAATTTGCATCCATATCTAATTTGGATGCTAATATTTTAGTTACTTGATGATGATTAATGTTATCTATACCCGATATACCAGTTAGTTCAATTTTGTTACTATATTGTTTTTGTTTCAATTCTCCTATTTTTTGTTCTAAAACACTTATTCTTATTTCCAAATTATTATCTTTGTTTTTTAATGTTATATTATTAGTTTCTAATTCTATAATTTTAGAACATCCACATTGTCAAGCACCTCATCTAGTTTGTCGTGCAAGTAACTTATAGAAGATTCGATTGGCTCCAATTCGCGCTTTATAGTGACTCCAACTTCCTTTGAAATATCCTTCAGTAACTTTTTAATGTCTATTGATGGCTTAGAATACGAATTATCTTGAGCTTGTTCATTTTGTTTTACTTTTTCTTCTTCTTCTAGGATAATATACGATTTTCTTATCGGTGTGAAACGTTGTACGAGTATTAGTACGTTGTAGAGTTGTACGTTGTACGAGTATCGAAACTGTATCAAACGCCTTTGTAAGGTCAAGAAACAATGCAATACATTTTTGACGTATGTCTAGTTTCCTGACTACAAAATCAATAAGGCTCTCGTTAGCAGCTTAGAAATGCAATGAATATTCATGTTTTTAATTAATTTTCTTTATTTGAATATATTTCATATTAAATTATTGTAGATAGGTATATTATTGATGCTATAATATGTATAGTTTTGTTGTTACCAAATAACTTCCATTATTTTAGTGTAGATAAACATTATTTAAAAGATTTGAGGAGTCAAGAGGAGCAAATTTGTCAATGGATCAATATGTCAGCGATATCTTTTTATTATTACAAAGAACGCAATCAACACTGTTGATTAAGTATGTTCGAATATATTATGTATCAACTGAAAAACCAAGAGGTGCTCACTATGCATTTTCTACAATATGCTCTTGTCTCGGTGAGATTTTATCATGAAGATAGAGACCATCTTATGAAGCTCTAGTTAAGACAACAATTACAAACCGTGACATTGAGGCGTGAAATCAGGACCATGATACAGGATATTCTTGGTGATTCTTCAAATATAGAAGCACCTGTTAATTCTGCGTCCGGTATGTGGAAAGTATAATACCAGTATCCGTCAAAATCTCTATGAATGACGAATGACCGTTGCACGAAATGCAGGACCGCAATTCGTAACCCCATATGTTGACATATATGTAATAACTGTGAGTAATAATGTTTGTCTTAATATTAGTTCCTGCATAATATAACTTTCATGCTATGTAACAAGTTCCTATTTTTATTGAATTATTTTAGGGACATTTACGTTTTTCAATGCGTAGTCCGTTCGACGAACGTTTAGTTACAGTGTTACTATAAAATAAGTTTTGTTATCTAGGGTTGAAATGTGTAGAGCTTAAAATTTTACATAAAAAAGGTGTTATGATTTTTATCTTCCGGCCAAAATTAACCAGTTTTAAGTTTAAGAGATGAACTTAAATTAAAAAAAAAAACGTAAATAGCAGATAAGTAAGCGACTTTTTTTAAATTGCTTAAAAATTCAAAAATTTTTTGATTTGTTGAACAGTTTTGATACCTTTGACATTATTTTTCTACCCTTGCCGGGGGTTGCAGCCACGAAAACCTTTACACATTGTTTTTATATCATTAAACTACATTATACCAATAATACAAAATTAAGGGCAAAAATTTTGATTTCAGACTTATTTGACTGGATACTACAATCCCGTGCTTGACCACTATCCCGTTTGATAAGTAGTGATGTATCCGAATGTGGCAAAATGCAGTGCTGCAAAACTTATCAAATGCTGTGAAATGTTTTCATTTCATGTTCGATAAAAAAGTAATGAGTAAAGAATAAGTGTCATGTAAAATATAAAAAGTGTAAGTATTGTTTACTGTACTATGTGTACGAACAATAATAGAAATTTCGTATACAATTAATAAACATTATTAGTAGTAAATGCAATAATATTGTAATTTAATAATATAACACTTTATTCCAAATTTCGAAAACAAGCGTTTGTAACAAATAAGCAACACCTACTACCTTTCTGAATTACACACCTCCAATGCAAAGCGGAGAAATTGAGCTTTAGTGTATAGTTGTCACGTGACTCGCACAAATTTTGTCAGGTATATTATTTGTATACCTCACTAACACGTGATAAATACACATTAATATTAAAAGGAACTAAGGAATAAACCTGATTTTGTATTGAGTTTTTTTGATTTTATGACACAGTAGCAACCTGCCCCGGCCATGATCATTTATTTTACCTCCCTTTAAAAATATTAAAGTTTTTCAAATTTAATAAAGCTTTAATAAGGTCCCTACCGAAATCTGTTCATAAAGTTTAATCGTTTCAGCTAAGAAAATTGGCTCGAACAGATATACTGGAGACAATTTTTAATAATTGTATTTTCATACAAAATAATACAATGTTGAAAATAATATTTTGTTCTATATTTTTATTAAATTGATTATGTTGTCGATCGACCGTATTCTGTCAGAATATTACCTGAATAATTTTATTCATAAACTAGCAATCCACCCCACTTCGCATGATTGATTTCTGAATTTCGACAACAGAGACACCTACCAAAACCTTTTGTGAATCTAAACCATCCAGTATATTATATTATATGTATAGTATCCACTCAAAGGTACACAAAACAATTTCATCAAAATAGTTCAAGCCGTTTTCGACTTTTGGCAAGACTAACGGACAGCAGTTGGTTTTAATACATAGAGATTTATAGATTTAATATGGGAATAATGATTCTTGACAAAGTTGATATAGCAGTTCCTAAAAAAAGGGTTTATGTGATAGATAGCTCCAAACAACTAAAAATATTGTCCGAAGTTTCTACAATGCCATTTTATTTATCGAGCAACGTGATTTACGAACAAAGTGTACACATTCATCATAAATGTTTGTCACCTTGCCAGAGAAATATTGATAACAAATTCTAAAATGGAAACTCTGCCCCTAAAGAATAATATTTAAGATTTGTTTACTAAGTCTAAGATCATCTTAATGGTATTTATTTACAACTTTCACTGTCTTCATATTCTATTTTATTAGCCAATTTCCACTCTGCTTCGGAGCGTGAAGCAGATGCGGATGCGATACAGGCTATCGATAGGGCAGCCTGTGGGACGCAACCAGGAACAGAACCGAAATTTTCAGGTTTCACGCACAACCCAGGTTGGATTCTGGTAACGTGCCTGAATAAGGCAAGCCAGGACTGGTTGTTGGGTGAAGTCGGAAAACAAAAACCCTTGCTGAAGGCAGAGCTGTAAATAATACTAGAGAGCGATCTTCCTAAACCTCAGCTGGGCATCATTTATATGCCCCGCAGCGAAGCTGACTCTCTCTAGAGGATGCAGCTGTACTATTCAGGGCATAAAACGAAGGACTCTGACTGGACACCATTGTCTTAAAAAGGACATCCTTGAGTTGTTTAGGCCAAGAATGGGCAAAGCAAGTAAAGGATGTTGCGGTTTCTTTTCCTAATAGAAGAAATACCTCTGCACATCCTAACTATTTGTGGACCCTTAATGCGCACACGTAACACTCATTTAGGAAACTATGTACTGCACTCAGCAGAAGTGAAATTGCTCACAGCTTAGCAACTCCTTCTATTCATTGAAGACATAGGGCTTAGCAGTGAACTATAGTCATAGCAGCAATCACAATTGATCTTTATGGTCGCAGTGATACTGGTCTTTCAATCTAGACCTACATACCTGCTCGCACACAAAATAAACTACCAGGTCTAAATGGGAATATAAACCATCAAGGGACCCATTCCAAAACGCACAAATTTTTATCATAATTAGTTGGATGGTTTCAAATTCTATAACGGACATAGAATGTTTTTTGTATTTTATATAAATAGATTTACAGTCCTGCGTAAATAGTATTAAACTTAAAAACTAATTTTAAACATGGCACTGTTTTCCTCAGGCTACTAGCACTACTGAAATGAATATTGGTTAACTTTAAATGACCAAAATGATTTTATTCAGATATGTGGAAACCTGCAGATATCTATCGTAGGTGACGAGATGTTATTCCCTTTATAAATCCCCGTTATAAATTCTAAAGGTCAAATGGGGATTAACGCTTACTGTTATATTTTATAAGAAATGCTCTCCCGCAACTTATAAGCAGTAAGGCCCATGGCGAAAAGAAAACTTTAGAATCTCTTAAATTCCGTCCCCTATAGTTGCTCTATTTCGATGATATCCCGGAAGTCAGTCTGGGCGTGATTAGAATTGATCTTGAGCACTTTAAATACGTCAAGGCTTTGTTAAAGTAAAAGTAAAATTACAGATTATATATGTCTTACTGCTGGGCACAGGCCTCCCCTCATTTCTGAGAGGATTCGTGGAGTGTCCAACGCGCTGCCCCAATGCGTGTTGGCGAACTTCATGTGCTATCGAAATATATTTTTGTTCTTATTTCTCAGATATGCAGGTTTACGTAAGGAAGGTGTTTTCCTTCACCACCGAGCACGTAATAAATCAGTACATAAAATTGCAATTAATTTCATTGGTGCCATCGGGGAAGTTCCAAGTAGCTCGCGTACTGTGAAATTTACAGCAAGCGCTAAATATATGAGCCACGGCTCTCACACACGTACGCTATAAGTCCGCGGACGATGATGAAATTACAGCTGAACTGAAAGTGAATAGAAAACCAATCCTTGAAATCCTTCGGAAGCTCTTTGATTCCGTGCTCCAGGATGAAACTGCTCCAGAGACGTGGATTAGAATTGCGGTAGTTTTGATAAAATGACAATGCTCTATTGAAGAACTACAGACCAGACTCGACAAATTCCAGCCTCCCGAGCAAGCCAGTTTCCTAAAAAGGTTTTGGTATCATAGACGACATACATTCCCTTCGGCCAATTGTACAAAAGACTGAATGAGTTTAATCTGCCACTTTGTCTTATGTATGTGGACTATTCGAAAAGCTTCGATGCGGTCTAAATTTGGCGGTGCTACAGTCTCTTCAGCGGTTTTAAAACTGTCAGTATATTGATGTGCTAAAGTGTTTATACGGCTGGGTCACTATAGTTATCCGACCAGAATCAAAGTAACAAACCTACTCAAATATAAATAGGTAACGTGTGATTAATTAATCAAACGTTACTTTGTAGAGAATTACTTCACCTCCGCTTAATGAAATAAAACGATGTGTCTTACCTAGTTTTAGGAGCACTTCCCACCCTTCCACAATTGCGTGCTCTTACCCCGTCACTACTCATCTCAGCACCACTAATCCCAACACTACTACGCGAGAAAAGACACACCACCGACAATAATACCACACGCTTTTCACCTTTACACGAGGAATCCTCAGGTGAAGTAGACTCAGCGGTGGTTGAACCATTAAGGGAGCAGCGAGTTTTTTTTGCGCTTGAAGGAAATATGGGCAACCCTCCTGAAAGCGGGGAAGGGAGGTGGAGAATGCTCATAGCATATAAAAGTCTCCACGTAACTACGCAGCCGGCTGCGTGGTTATGTGGAGACTTTTACCCACTAAACTCCACCTTATGGGTTTGGCTTACCGATCTGATGAGAGATCTTTAAGCCGTATACTGACGCCACCCTCCTTGGCAGAAAGGAGGGCGCAGGAGAGCAGCGAGATTTTTTTTTTGCGCCCGAAGCAATTAAAGAGCTACCCTATATGTAGGGAGGCGGAAAATGCATTACGCATACCACGATAGCCGGTCTATCGTGTTTATGAGGGACTCACTGCCTACCGGGGGAACCTAAGTGTTACCCTCTAAAAACCGCCTTTGGGGACTGGCAACTGGCTGTTTAAGCTTTCTTGCTTCTGCCGTATCGGGAGCGACCCTCTTTTGGGAAAAGAGGGCGCAGGCGGCTATGAGCCGCTGAGGGAGTGCCTACGAAGGCAAATTAATTATGAATAATTTATTTAATTAGAGTTGGCCTGAGCCGCCAGGAGGCAGTTCAGGTCGTTTGACAGTTTATTAGGCGGGTCCGAGTGAGAGTTTCTCGGCCTGCGGACCCGATAGCGAGAGGGGGGTGGAGCTGCATAAGTAGCTGCTTCACGAATAAAATGGTTGGAGTGCGACTCTGAGGCTTTGAAGAAGTTCTCAGAGAGTTTTTTAAGAAATTGTTGAATTTTAGGGAGCTCTAGGTCCCGATGAAGGTCGGCATTACGGGCGTAGCAAGGTGCGTTCGCAGCTCGACGACAGAGAAGGTTTTAAACTATTTGGATTTTGAGGTTCATTAATAATTTTAGGGTCGGTGTGGGCAAAAATGGGGCCCACGTAGGACATGACTGGTCGTATACAGACCTTATAAAGGGTACGTTTGTTTCTGAGGGACATTTTACTGTGTCGGCCCAACATACTGTTGAGCCTACTCAGGTAAAAACGTGCGTGACGGGTTACTGTTTTGACGTGGGGCCTGAAAGTGTGCCTTGTGTATAGAGTGACACCTAAATATTTGGCAGTCGTACGCCAGGGGACAGAGGTCCCTAGCATACGTATTGGTGGAGTATTTTTGAGACGGCGTCGTTTATAATCGAAGTGAACGGCGGAGCTCTTCTCCGGGTTCACATCGATGCGCCATTTTTTGAACCAAGCTCCTAGGTCGTCAACTGACTTTTGAACCTTGCTTGAACCTTGAAGCAGCGAGACATAACAGCTGCTATTTATACAACTCGCTGATGCAACCGCTCCCCACTTAAGTAGAGAGTGACTGCGTCATGCGACAAAATATGCGACCAATCACCACCTGGCATACGCGCCGTTTGCTGTTTTGAAGAAAAATCAAAATGCAGATGAGTTTTCACTTCTGAAGAATAAAATGGAATGTTAGAATGAATGGAATAGAAATGGGTCTCCGTTTCTCTTCACTCACCATACGTAACATATCAGCATTAACCTGTTATTTTACGCTGGTAATCTTTCTGAGCATGATCTTATCCTGTTTGAGCCGACCCATTTGTGCAATAAATATAATATTGCTGCAGCGTGGCTTTACCACGTAAAGACGATTAGATAGCTTTGCTGCCAAGCAATCTGTCTCTTGGACACAGGGACATAATCTATTAAGCAGCTACTGATGTGTGTCGATTGTAAGGATAATTATAGACTGTAAAACATTATTAAATTTAAGAAGTTGTAAGTATCATAGGTTTCAAAAGTGATTCAAAAATACGGGTGACAACGCATCTGCATTTTGATTTGTAATTGAGGATATGTGTATATAGTCTATGAGCCGTAGCAACCACTTACCATCAGATGGACTGTGTGCTCGTTTGTCACACTATCCTATAAAAAAAGTCACTATCTGTAAATCTAACATTAAAGTTTTATAATTTTGCTTTTATCACTTAAGAAATTTTAACTACTACCATTCCTTTTCTGACCAGAAGTCTGTCTGGGTAAATACTACCTTTTACTATTTCTGCCACTAAACAGCAGAGCTTTCACTGTTGTGTTAGAGGCTGTAGGATATAGAGAGCCAGTATCGTTGTAGGCTATAAGTATAGGCAACAGAGGTGACAATGCATCTGTAGCCTGCTTCGTTTCACATTTATTGTAGGTATCCTTTGGTTGCAGTAGCCACTTTTAATTAGTTGAACTGTGAGTTTGCTTGTCACTCCAATTTTATTAATAAAGGTTCACAGAATATTAATAATATCTAATAAGAAATGTTTTAATCGATAAGAGATTTTTTGTGATTTCTTCTATTAAGATAACCTAACTTTATAAGAAACACACACTTGGATTGAAATTAAATGTATTTAAAGAAGATTAAGAAACTAAATGTTATGAAACAACAACGATGTTTTTTTTCCTTTTATTGTTATTAATCATTCATTTCTGAACTTAAATTACTTAAAATATAGATTTAAATTATTTATAAATAAATTAAATTTACTAAAACCAAAAATATTATCTTATAAGACTGAAAAATGTATACGAAGTAAACAGAGTAAATAACGATCTATTGTTCGATGAATAGAACAATAGAATAACACATATATATACTAATGGATGGAGTGATGTTGTCGGTCAACGAAGGCAATAATTATTAATAGATTTAATATTTATTATTTATTATCCTGTACACGAAGCGTAAAATTAAAGATGCCAAACACAAAACTACGCAAAATGAAATGTTTAATTGAAATTTTGTTACTTCTGTTTAATCTTGTCTACTGTGTCTGATTAATCTACACTCATTTATTGATAACATCCGCCACGGCATCTCATGGGTAGATTTTTGAATCTCGACAGCAGCGCCGTCGCATCAAAGTTTGAATCTAAACCATTTAGGGACCTAGTGAAGTGCACACAAAAAACTTCATAAACATCAGTCCTGTCGTTCTCATGTGATGATCTTCATACATGCAGCTTTTAATTTTTAATTTAATAGATAATAGTAAGCTTGGATCGTTAGCTAAATCTTTTAACAATACAGAAACATAACACTAGCTAACCTAGTACGTAGGTATTTGGTTGCAGAGCTGTAATAAAGTATACGTAATATAAATGTTTAGGGGCGTGTATGTTCAAAGTATTTTTGCGACGTTATTCCGGTGAGCCAATAGGCTTTCACAGCTTCATGGGAATGACGATGATTATGAGTAAGAATATCTACTGTCCTAAATCACCTCGTAGTTGTCATAAAATACGAGGGGGGGAACAGACAAGGCGAAGGGCAACAGCATATTTCTGATAACAAATACAATTAAAAAAAACTACGGTTGCCGATTCGCCTGTCAAGCGTGGCAACTATGGCAAATATTTCTCTATGCAGCAATCTGTGGGGGGCCTTTGTTTATTTTTATAGAGGGTTTTGCACGTTTGTTTGTATAATTATTTAAATTTTAATTGTTTGACTCCTTTGAAAGCGTTTAGAGAGCTCTTAATACTGTTACTGATTATATAGCTACTTTAAATAATTTAATGTATAATATTATAAGTTCTTATCAATAAATACCAATGATATGAGCGGTACCAACTAAATAATAATACACGGAGTAGGTACACCCTGTATTATTAGTCTGTGGTATCAAGAGGTGACAAAAGCACCTTTGACAAAAGTGATAATTAAGTGATGATATGAACTAAAAAATAAAACAATATTAACAAACTGACTAAATAATAAAGAAATTTACTTAAAAAACATCAAATAAAATGAAAGCAAATAATTATTAATTCAAAAGAAAACGAAAAGGAACAGAAATACGCTTCGTATTTATTTTGAAACAATTCTTGAAACATAATAGGTTTTGTAATTTCGGTTATTTTACCGTTACAGCCTGTTAGAGTCCACTGCTGAACAAAGGCCTACCCCATAGTCAGCAATCAATGGATTCAACTCTGCTGAGAAGCTTTCGGGAAATTACAACACATCTTCTCGTCAGCTGTACCTCCAAACCTGATAACGAGACTGTACAGCCAATACTTGTCGGTGCCAGTACTTGCCAGTGATGACTTTTGGAACCGAGACGTGATCCTTCAATGCTGGCCGTGTGAATGGCCACGGCCAGCAGTCAAACCAGCTCAATGACGCTCAGAAAGTTTCTTCCATGAGTTCTTCCATTAAGCTCAGAGAGCTAATTTCATCTAATGAAGGGCCACTAGATGGAGTGATGACCTGGTATAAAATTTAGAGGAAGTCGATGAATGCAGGTGGCTTAGGACTGATCTCTTTGGCATTCCTTGGAGGAGGCTTATGATCAGCAGTAGATTTGTGAAGGGCTGTAATGGTGATGATGATGATGCTATTTAATTTATATTGAATCTGGTGTTTTTAAACTGGTTCATATTCCATGGTATTTAATTTTACTCTATGTCATGTTTTCTGATGATTAATTCTACTTTGGTTCCCATTCTTCTGCAAGCTTGGATTCTTTGAATGGACCTGAAATTCTACGAAATTTTCTAGATAACACTTTGTAAGCTTTAATTCTTCGCTTAACTTCTGCAATATTAATGCACAGAACATTATTTGCATTATTCTGATCTTTTAGAAACTTTCTCTCTTTCTTTATTTCAAGAAAAAGAAGTTGGCTTAAACCACCACTTTCAACTTTCTCCTACATCCACCGGGAATTATCTAAATCAATAATGACAGAATTGAAAAGAGTGGAAGTAGCGCCACCATACACCTTCGTTCTAACTTTTCCTTTTAGGTCATTGCTTCGTTAGCTTCACAATATTCAGCATCTGCCGAATATTTATTTAAAAAAATTCAGGTTGGACCTTAAAGGCTCATTCTAGTAGTCGTTTACCATCTCTTTTCTCTAGAATATTTGTTAAGCCTCAAAACCATTATGAAATTTCCCAGTGCGGACTACCTACATCACATTATCATTTACTTTAATAATAACCGTCTCAAAACCTTTACTCAAAAGGCTACGCTCTTTAATATCCTGTCCTCAGTTAACTTATCGTTTCTTTCCGATACTTCCACTCTCTTGATTTTCTGGACAGGTGACTCGATCTAATCATAACCTCTTCTTTCTATCTCGTAGTTAACTATAATCATACTACAAAAATGTATCTATTTATTTATGTTATTTGTAAGACTTCCTAGTTTTATCATTGTCCATAGAATGAATGGCAGGTAATGCTTTTGGAATTAAATCCGCCTTTTAATCTTGTATTTATTTGAGGTTCAATAAAGCTTAAATGGACAAATAAACGCTTCTGGATGATTCTTGAGGTTATTGAAATTAAAAAATAATCCTAATTTCAATAGGGTAAATGGGTGAGTGCTACTATCTGCTTGAGGATAATTATTTAAATTTAAAGCAAACACAAGCATACCACTGATCTCAAGTTATGAGTTATTTCTTTGTAGATCGGATTTTTTAGGTGGTAGAACTTCTTTTCTATTTACGAGTATCCCTGAGCAGGTATCACTTTATTTCCACTGCCAAATAGTGCTTCTACTGTTGTATTCTGGTCTTAAAGTTATGAAAAGCCAGTATAATTACAGACCGTGAGCAATTCCGTACTAATTTTCAAATTATGTGAAGATAGCCTTTGTTAACTAAGAACATAAGACGTCAAACACCTCAGTCCTCCCCTTGGGTATAAATAAACTGAAAATTTAGGAATTTATACCTTAAAACTAGTTTTATTCAATGTGTAGTTATCTCCTTGACAATAACTAAATATAATAAAAACACTGTGGTAGTTGACAACACCAACCATGCTGATCCAATTGCCAAGCGTGGAAAATATGGGGAAATCCCCTTTATGAGGCCATCTCTGTGGGAAGCCTATATTTAGGAGTGAACTTTCATATCTGTAATGCATGGAATAGATCCATTCAAATTTTCACAATAAATACCACCCATTCATTACGATTTAAGTGGATCAAGTATACTTAGATCGCAGCCATCCTCACTCTTGCTGTAGCATTCTGGTAATATCGATTGAGTTCGAACACATACTCGTGATTGAAGAAAGTATGGCAGGCACGATAGGCATATAAAATTAATGATAGTTGATTAATGGGAGTTGTTAAGTTTCTTCCCGTGCGTTTTGTTGCAGCTCAATTCGAAATAAACCGCACCATACTACTAAAGCTCGGTAATACTCTGTGAAAATGGATCATTTGGCATGAGATTGTATTGTGTACGTGCGAAGTAAGAAACAAGTCGATTTTAAGTTCAAATATATGGATTAGTTTTTAAACCAACCTTCGAAGGATATGAATCATATAATGACCATAGAGAAAAATTCACAAATTTGAAATTGGTTTAAAAAGTTCAAGAAGACCAACTAAGGTGAGTATCATAAGGATGCGAATATCTTGTGCTATTTGATCATTATGTCGCTTACAAGCGAAGCAAATAATATGGCACATGTATCGTAGGACATCTCTTACACTAAAAATCAAAGAATAAAGAGCAATTTATTACTGCAATTTTTAGTCAAGGTAATTAAAAACAGATAGTGATGCCATCACTAAAGAATAAATGTCATCTAGAAAGTCAGGCTAAGGAGATCTCCAAATCCATATTATCATCTTTGACACCTACAGGTGTCTTATGAGATCAACAGAGGAAAACAGGGAACGGGCAGCAGCATCGTCATATTAACAACTCAAAATATTAAAAAAAAAAAACTAGGTTTGCCAACCCGTCTGCAAAACCAATGTCAAGTGTACCACGCCCTATCACGATAATATGTTATTATAACACAAAAATCTTAGTATTTAATTATTTACAATGAAAAAGTACAAGTTGGATTTTTTAATATAAATTAAATTATTTTATTTAATGCAGGAAATAGAATAAATGGGGCCCTATACTCTTTTGTGAAGAGTCAAAATGTGTCGAAAAAGGCACGCATGGCAATTCACAATGCTGTGTTGGTCCCTACTTTAACGTATGGTAGTGAAAGTTGGGTGTGGCAGAAGAAGCACGAGAGTAGAATGAACGCAGTAGAAATGCGGTCGTTAAGGAGTATGTTAGGGCTGAATCTGAATTACAGGGTAAGAAATTGTGTAATAAGAGAAGGGTGTGGTTTGCAAGATGATGTGACCAGGATTAAGAAAGGAATGCTTCGGTGGTTTGGTCATGTGGAAAGAATGAATGAGAAAAGAGTGACAAAGAAAATTTATATTGCAGAAGTGAATGGCAGAGTCGGAAAGGGACGTCCTAGGCGAAAATTTATCGACCAAATTGGCGATTTATTGAAAACGGGCCAAATTAGGAGTGGGTACCCTTAACCGACGAGCATGTATGCGTAGATGTATGATGTGAAGGAGGCGAGAGAGGTGTGTCAGGATCGTGCCAAATGGAAATCTGTAGTCTCTGCCTAACTCTCCGTTTTTATGTATATTAAATTATTTTCGACTTACAAAATAACTTTATCAAGGGTAAATTTTTGCGCCTCGGTGAACAATAAAAATTAATTGGTTTCGAGCAATTCTATTGTATACAATTGGCATTTTTTGTTTTAATTTGAACAGATAAAATGGTTAGAAAAATTTTTCTTTGTGTGAGTTACTAACTAATTCTGTCCAGGGATTAAAAATGAGGAAAAGTGAGGAAGATTGTAAGTTTAAAACGAAATCAGATTAGCTATCGAAAATGTGTAGCGGATCGTTTAAAATCCCTTAGATTTTTTATATATCAAACAAGAAAACGAAAAATTATATCTCTCTAGTATTACGCATTATTGAATATGTTTACTTTATACACAAATGTGAATGAGTATTGCCACGACGTAAAAAAAAGTGTTCTGATTAATTCTCGTGTCCCAGAAAGCACGTTATGCTGTTGGTCCTGCGCCTTTGGTCGTAATATATTGCCGTTTCATTGAAGGGTAGGGAATAGAATTTTTCCGATGGATGCTGCGTAGATAGGCAATCTCCGTGGAGGCTAGCCACCGACGCCGTGACGTAGTAATTATTGTTATACTACAAAAAAATTTCTTATTTTTTTTAAAAAATACGTCTCAGCAAGAATTAAATTTCTTCTGTATTATGGAAGCATTTTTCTTCTTCTTTAACTGTCAATAAAAATTCCTTCCTGGACATGGTCCTCAAACGTTGTAAGAAAAATTTATATAAAAAAACGCCAAGCAGACGAATTGGCGTTTTTACGTAAGTATATTTTTATACAGACAAAGATACAGACAAATGTAGGTTTAAAAGAACAAACAAATCTCCTTATAGTCAATTATTATTGCAGACCTTTCGCACCTGCAACCAGCTTCAAGCAAAGGAGGCTACACATGCGTAATCACGTGTGAAAACTGATAGTCATCGTTATAATGAAATGTCTCCCAACCCGTATTTATACGGGCTCTCTATACTCTTCAGATTGGAATACAGCAGTACATGCACAATTACTTAGCGGCAGACAAAGGTATAAATATTAAAATTATTGCATTGGTTTAACGTTAATTATCTACATTTAAGTGGCAATAAAACTCAACGTATTAAATTCCATCAAATAAACAAGGCCTCCCTATTACCAAGTTTAAAGATTTAAATAAACAAAAAATCTATAAAAAGGTTTAAAAGGGGTAAGGGCTTAAAAACCACTGGGAATGAGGTGGTCGTTTCCAAGCTGTTTCTATAGTAAATTTTGTAACCATTCACATTGTAAAATTTATATTTAAAAAAAGTTCCACTGGGTTTCTTGCTGGTTCTGCCCAGTACAGAGGTTTTTTACGAACCAGTGGTAAAGTAAAAAATAACTTTTAATAAGAATTATATGTAATCCATATTGAATAAAAAATATTTTTAAGTTTATGTATGGTATATATTTGGATTTCGCAAGTACATGGCGTTAGCACTGAATTAAAATCAGGTTTTGTTACCATCATAGGTTAATTTTTAAATTAAACATTTTCCTACATTTTAGTGCGTTATATTTATATTGTTAGTATGTAAGTATATAAGAAATTGAATAATAAATGTTTAGTGCTTTTGACGCCGATCGCTTTAATTTTTTTCTTATTGTTTCTACAATAACAACAATAATATCTTTAAGGCCGAATTTCGATAATGGTGGCCTGACTCAACGTAGACTAGCCATATAATATGTAGGATATTATGATATTATACGAGCCTTTCGGTAAAGGGTAAAAGTTGTAAAGTACCAAGGGAGTTCATTATCCTTTAATGACGCGGTACAGGATTATGAATCATGAGTGTGTGCACAAGTGGACTTACTATTCCCTCACTCTCATAGTCCGATGTGACTGTAATCCAATACGAATATAGTGAGAACCAGTGTAGAACCAACGGCTTCACGTGCTTCAAAGGAAAAGGATGAAACACCGTTAAAATCTTGACTTTATGCTGCTACTGAGAATTTCTTGATAGAAAAACCAACCGATTTTGGACCCGATCACACCTATTACTTTAAGGTCAGAAGACTTTCCTAAGTTGAGTTTAGTTATTTCATTCATTTTTTTTTGTGTAATTAGGAACCTGATTATAGGAAGGTTTTGGATTGTAGTTTCTATTTAATTTTTAGGAATATTAGAAGCTGCGTGGGCACAACATAGCCTGGTACTAATAATTGGTGATGAGGCTTGCTTATTTACGGCAAATTCTTATCTGTTTTATTGAAACCAAGTGAGGTCTAGAGATATTCAGGAGCAAATGGGGGATGACGTTATAACAGTCATTTTGTTGTTTGTTAGTTTGCCCAATTTGCCCGTTCGTTTGTTTGTTAGTCATTTCGTTGGTTCGTTTGTGGGCCCGTCTATTTGTTCGTTCGTTAGTAGTCGTGTGAATGTTTTTATTCAGATAAATGTCTTTCTACGTCTTCGAGAGAGATAAAATTACAAATGTATCATTATCACTTAAGAAAGTACTAATTCCACGCGAACGATTCGCGGGCACAGGTAGTATTATAATATTATCGTTGTTTTTAAATGGAGACTCAATCTAGATACATGGATATCACAATTCTTTTAATATTCTTTTAAATTTGACTGTATAAAATTTTAATACAAAATGTATACAAATTTAAGTTTGTAAATTGAAAAAATATCGAAAATTTGAAGAATAAAAATAATGTTAATAAAATAACCTGGTGCATCTATTTAAGCGTTTTTACTAATATTAGCAAGGATTTATGAATATTCAATAATTATCATCATCATCGTCATCGTCAATTGACGACACAATTTTTGAAAATAGTATGTTGTTCCCTCAGCCTTTTTGCACCCGTCGAAATATAAGAGTACCTTGTTTTAAACCGAAAAGGCATCGGAAGCAATTAAGTTCCGTAATTGCCGCTCTGAGTGATGATTACATAATTGTGCCAATTAATAGAGAAACTAATGATCCGTGGGTTAACGTGTTGTGAAGTTTCTAAAGGAACTGTACTCGTGACTTGTCGTCAACGCTGGTGACAAGAGGGCTGGATCTTTACTTGCTCAAAGGCTAGTAAGCCACCAGAAACACGTACTATGTTGCGAGGAGTAGTATGATAATTTAAGTTTTTAGTTTTATTATTTTATTATGGTGTTAAATATTGTATTTTTAATTGTTTATATAAAATAACTAAATATGAAAAAAAATATTGTATAATATTCTATTGCTACTGGAAATATTTTAGTTATTACCTCCTTGAGTGTTCTTGATCTTAAATTTTCTGTATTATCCCAGTATATATCTTTCGGTCACTTCGACATTAAAAAAACCTTCAATTACGAACTCCAAACGTAACACTCCGCCAAACTTATGCCACTCTCACCAACTTAACTAAAAATTAGAAATAATTCAATTCTGATTATACCTGCACGATAAATTTCAATGAGAGATGATGAAGATGAGAAGCGAGCCCACAATACTCCTGATCGTAATTGGATGCGGTGTCCAATAGATATCTACATTTAATTTCGATTAAGAATTAAAATGTAGATGCATTGTTATGCCTGAAGACTATGATGGAATGCCTCGTTTTCAGTAAAAAGTTAAGCTGCTATTTTACGCTGGTATTCTGTGAGAGCGTGGTCCTTCCCCGGTCGAGCCGACCCATTCGTGCTACAACCATAATATAGCTGCAGCGTGGCTCTACCATGTAAAATTTATTTATACATTATATTAGTTACTACATTTATTGTTTACGTGCATTATTTACTCGAAATTAAGTTAAAATTCCTTAATTAATTCACTGCTTAATACGTGCAAACCAGCTCTAAAGTTTAGCAACGGCAACTCAGCTTTGCGCTTAAAACAAAATTTGATATGAAGTATTAACGTATTATTTTTTTTCCTAAAATGTATTTTCAACAAAATATCGTGTTTTGTAATGAAACTATTTTAACATCCTTTTAAAAATCTTATTGCCTTCGAAATGCTTTCTCCTTCTTTTAAAACAGAACATACTTCAGATCGGAACATGACACTACACGAATCGCTGATGGAGGCGTATGGTATGCTGCTATTTTGCGCCAATATTTATTTATTAATATAATATTTAATTTATATAATATGTATAAACATAATATTTGTTAATATAATATTTAATTATTAATTATTTATGCATGGTAAACAAAAAAGTTTCCTCTTCATAATACTTTTATTATTATTCGCATTAAGGCAATTTTTACACCTTGAGTTATCAAACTTCGTTTGAATTTTTTTTAGATATCCCTACCTAACTTATTTTAAATAAAATATAGCCTGTGTTACTAACTGATAATGAAGATTTCGATAGATAAAATAATTTTTTAGACAGGTCTAGTAGGTTTATAGTTTATCTACAATGAGTTTACTGAGTTTTATTCATTTTAGATGAAATTTATTTTGTAAAAATGTATAAATGCTTGGAAACATTATAGATTGCGTCATAAATTTTATGAGAATAAGATTAAAATCCGTCCTGAAACGCTTTTGTTAAGACACAAAGGTAGAAATAAACGGAAGAACCGAGTACAGCGCCATGTTTTATTTTGCGAAGCAGACGGCGCGTTTAAATCCGGAAGAAACCTTAGATGTGCAAGAAATATAAAATACGTCTTCTTCAACGTAAGATTCTTTGTTAAATAACATTTAAGTTTTAATGTAACACTTACACTTAAACCCATACTCTTACACTATGACAAGTATAGGAGATGTAATTTGTAAATCAATAATTAGTAGTTAGTAGTATTACTACCCTGTAGTTCCCGTTTAAGTGCGTTATCAACATCAATATTCAAACGTATTGAAATAAATTTACTTTAGAAAACATATACATACATACATAAACACTCACGCCTGTCACCCAGAGGGGTAGGCAGAGACTACAGACTTCCATTTAGTACGAGAAAAAATAAATTAAATTTAAATTTCCTATTTTGCAAATTATGAATTATTTTTTTAACTATGCTTTACCGATGCGCGTGTCAATTAGAGGTAATAAAATCACATACAAGTTGCAAATAAAATATTATTAAAATGTAATTAAGTATTTATAAAGTCGAGTTTTTTAAATTTATTCCCCTATATTTGAATTATGATTCTAATAAAGCACTTAACGAGAACCACAGGGTTTTGTTACATGTTATATATACTACTCCTGGGCACAGGCCTCCTCTTATTTCCGAGAGAGTTTTAGGTTAAGGTAGTATCCAACGCGTTGCCCCATGGAATATAAAAAACAAGAGGAAATAGCAAAATGCATAATTTGTACCAGAACCACTGTCGCCAAACTCACACATTCGCAAAAAATAAATTGTGCACCATTTTAATAATTTTCGCGTCGATTGAAACTACTTTTACGGATTTTATCGCGTTTATTTTAAATTATTTTTATCCCTGACTTTTCGCGTGCTTTGCAGCACTCATAGAGTAAAGTAATATACAGAAATGCCAGCACCCACGGTCATGAGGATCTGAGGTGACTGACGTCCCGATGTTAATGTTAACCCAAAGTACCTTCAGCTTTTTCATATATGATCCGATCTACGAAGATTGAACTAACTGTGTCTTGAAGCCTTGCAGTGGTATGGTTGGGTTTAATTTTAATTTTATTCATTACAGGGTCCCAAGCATGTGGGGGAAAGAGGCTGGGTACTACCCAGCCTCTTTCTCTATTGAAATTAGGATGCTTTTTTAATTTCAATAGCCTCACGTATCATCCTAGGTAGGAATTGATGTTCTTTCAAGAGGATTTGTGGTCTATCAAATCTGATGTAATGGTGGGGCCACCTCAGCAGTTGTTTATTGTCATTTAAATAACACATATTTGTTTAAAAATTGTCATTTTCACACTTTAATCTTAAATTTTAGGCGATAATGAATTCGGATACGAGCATAGATCAGGATATTAAGATCACTTCTTTATTTTAGCTACTTTCCAAAAATCATCGAAATTATTGGGTATCATCCTATAGTTTTACATTTACATACATTTTCTCCCACATTATCATTAATATGTTAGTGGATAAACAACACTGTGATAAAATTTTATCGAAAACTTTATTTTCGGCGTAGTCACAACACTATCACAGTAATTTTAATTCAAAATGTAATTAACAGATGCACCTTAAAATTACGATAAAAGGGTTAATATTTCTTGTAATAAAGGCAATTTGATATTTTGTCCATATTTAATCAAGTTTCTATGCAAAAAAGAAAAAATACACATGCCTTTGGTACGAAACACGTCCTTTTTTTTCTTTATTTTTCGTTTTTATACTTCAATATTGCACAAACCGTTATATTTTCGCATATCTCACTTATATAAGCTGTGACACGTTAGCTCGCGATAATTTGAGCCTACGACTGACAGTCAATTACGCTTTACTGTCCTTAATTGTGACAGGCGTACCCGCCCACTATGGGCTTCCTCTTATTTTTTATATTCCGTACGAGTAGCCAACGGAATATAAACTTAACTAGCTGGTTTTCTAATGATATTTTCCTTCGCCGCCAAGCACGTTATTATTGGACTTAAAATTGCAATTAATTTTTTGGAAAATACTAGCGGAGATCTAACCCAAAATTTACAGCGAACTTTAAGCTCCTAAGCTACCACTTAATAAATAATTATCAAATAAAAAAGTTTCGTAAAATTCTCAGAAATTAAACACATGAGACAATCAAACACATTTATGAAAATGAATGAAGTCTGAAATAGATGTATCAATAAAATGGGTCGCCAAAATTGCGACGTCACTTACCTAAATTGACTCGCAGTCTGCAGAATACACGTAAAGGCTTCTACACTCTGTCAACTGTCAATTTGATTTTAATGTCTCGTAAAGGGAAATTTGATGCCATATTATTAAACTACAATATTTTTTACAATAATTGTTTGCCATTTTATAATATATTCTGTTATATCATCATCATCATCGTCATTACTGCCGTTCATAAGACCAATGCTGAACATAGGCCTCCCCCAAGAAATGCCACAAAGCCCAGCCCTGAGCCGCCTGCACCCATCGACTTACTGCAAGTCTCACAAGATTATCACTCTATCTTATACTCTGTCGACTGGTACCTGGCTGCCACTTGAGAATCTGTCTTCTTCGAGTTATATAACCAGCCTATTGCTACTTCAGCTTATTAATCCGTATGGCAGAAATATGTCATTTTATTACTTAATTAGAATACAATAGAGTATTAGCAAACGTTTTCTAGAAGGGGCAAAGTCATTTACACGCGACGCTTATAATAAACTTCATATAAATGGTCTTATAATCACGAAAAAAAAAACACAATATAATGCAGCTGTGTTTGTATCGTGGGTGAGTGAACCGAAGACATTTTTTACTGTAATCTAGGCATATCATTTTAGTCCTCAGGGGACACAGTATATCTGCATTTGATTTCATTTGTCTTAATCGAGGAATTAGAAATCTTGGACTACGTCATCCATTTACTATTAGGTAGGCTGAGCCCGTTCGTCACCCTTTCATAACTTAACACTTCACTGTTCGATTTAGACAACAATAGTACAAAATCTATACATACATATAATAAAATTGCAGATATCTGTAAATTTTATTTTTAATAAAAGTGATTGGGGGGGGGGGGGGGTAATAATATAAGTAAATAAATATATTTCTTCCGTTTTTGGAATTGTCTGTCTGTCTGTTTGCTTATTAACGTATCACTGATAAAGTACTGATTTATATCAAAATAATCAGTAAGGAAATTATAAAGTGTATCTTTGTGTTAAATTTAGTCTTTATTTTACTAAAATCACTTTATTCTAACAAAAGTTATGATTAATATTCTGAAGTATGGGTACGAGTATAAGTACGAATTAGTTCAATGGCGGCATTGAGTCATCAAGTGCATTTTAATCTTATATCATAAATCAATATTAAATGTTTTCTTTGCTACTATAGGAATGATTTGTTTAGCAGGCACTGATTTGAAAGTTCTGTTAATTTTTATTTAATTTATCAATTGCGTTGCAATTTTTCTTTTATTTTTAGAATTAATGATAACAGCGCCATCTCTCTTTAAATTTATACCTATAATAAATGCGGTGATTATCTGTGTCTATACATTGTATATTACATTTATGATAAAAATCATTGAAGTGATTGAAAATAGATAAATAATAACATATTTATAATTTTAATTGTCTGTCTGTTTGTTTATGAACTCATGAGGTATCAAGTATACATTTCTTTTAATGAAATCGTTAAGAAAATCATAAAGCATGTCTTGTCGTTACATTTAATCTCTGTTTTATTCAAATCGGTTAATTAGTTTAATTGTATGAAAATATATCAGAAACAATCTCAGAAATAGTAATAAAATTATTTGTGTGTAAAATTAGGTTATATAATAATATATTTATACTCAAAACAGACTAAACAAAAAAAGGATATGTTTCTAAGTTGGAGAACTTTTGTCGGTTTAATTTAGCTTTACACAAGTTAAACATAAAAAGAATGTTATTATCATCCCTAAAACGTAGTGAATATTTTATGCTCTTTGGTTTTCTCACCTAGTGGTAAATTAAAAAAGTGAGTTTCAATAAGTATTTTTATAATCTACATTGAATAAAAAAGTTTCTATTTCTATTTCACAAAGAATTACTTACTAGATTATTTTCATAACTACTGCTGATTAGGCGAAATAACTCATACATCAATGTAAATTTTACTACGTTTTTTTTTTCTCTTATTAATCGTAAAAAAATATTAATTGTAAAGACATTGTGATATATAGCTGGAATATCAATAAAATGAAAGATTTAAGTTGTACAATCTTTTACCCGTGTAGTGGCGTTGTAAGAATATCCACTACCATAGGATCCCGTGGGTGTCATGGGTGTCATAAGAAGCGACAGAGGGGAACAAACCAGGAGATGGGCAGCAGTGTCCTCCTAATAATGACTAAAATTAAAAACTGCGGCTGCGAACTCGCTTGCCGAGCGTGGCAACAATGGCAAATATAGGGGACATTTGGGGATATATGACGCTATCTATAGGAGAGACCTAGGTTCATTTACATATTTTTGACAGGGTTTGTTTTTTGCAATGAGCAGAATTCATCGCATTAAAAATAATCAATTTTTCACTACGGTTGCTGATTTTTTTATAAATCTTCCAGTTTATTTTATAAGAAACTTCCCCCTATGAGGACATATATACAAGCCAGTAGACTTTTGTGGGCTGTAATGGAAATTTATTTTGATTCACTGCTTCTTCTCTTGGCTCCAAAAGAATGTGCTAGACACAGATATTAACATCGTTTATGATGTAGATGAGGAGGCGTTTTATCCCACGAATTCACTTAAAATGTAACACCTACAACTTTGCAATGAAAATTAACAAAGCCACTTGCAAGAGTGGATCCGAAATGTGGAGTGCGTCAGAGTCGGTCGCGTTACTCTAGTTTGAAGGCACTCAGAGTTTTATCGCATTACTTTAAAACGCAAAAATTATTAATTCTTCTTCTATTCTTCGTTATCAGCCCGTAAATGTCTACTGCAAGACATGGACCTCTCCCACTTC
Source organism: Parnassius apollo (assembly GCA_907164705.1). Lineage (NCBI taxonomy): Eukaryota > Metazoa > Arthropoda > Insecta > Lepidoptera > Papilionidae > Parnassius > Parnassius apollo. The sequence continues at coordinate 1,871,800 of CAJQZP010001153.1, forward strand.
AGGAGTGATTTATAATAATTTTCACGGTTTGCAAAAAAATTTACGATCCCTGTACAATACATCTTGCATCTTTGACATTCCTGGCTAGTGTGGGTACAACTAGCCAGTTTGGGTACGAATAACCAGTCTGGGTATGTTATGTCTGACTCTGACGTAACCAATTTGTTAATAGCGCCATTTATATTGAAAGCCGTTATATTTTTCTGGCGTTTCCCATAGTCGCTTCTTACTACATCTCGAGGAAGTATGATGGTGCAAGTAGAGGAGTGATGGATTAATTTGCGCCGTTACTATACAGGAAACAAACTTTCGTTCCCTCATTATTTTTTTATAAATTAGAGTAATTGTTAACCCATTTTAGTCTCTATTTTATATTATGTTAGTGAATATCTACGTTGCTTAGTTTCATTTAAATATAATACTGAACGGACATGGCATCCTCCGTTTTGAAATCTTCCATGCACTTAATAGGTTTAATAATGAAATTACTCCGTATACTAAAATTATCAATTTGAGTTGAAATAGTGATTAAGTTTATAAAATATAATCAATAGTCTCAAGAAATCATACTTCAAGAAAATTAGAAATTCTATGCGAACGAAGACGCGGGCACAGCTAGTATTATAATAAAGACACAATAGTAAGAAATGAGCATGACCCATGTGTTATTCACGGGACAGGGAAATGGGGAAACAAAATAATGTGATTTACTTAACGTGTATTCTGTATACTCACAATTATTTGCTTCTTGTTTGTTTGTTGAAATATGTCCCGTTGACACCAATCCAGTGATACTTCTAAAAGAGATACCATTTTTAAATATACAGATGTAAATTTTAATTTCAAAGCTATGTTTCGCTACAGAACAAAACTGAACAACAAACACGATAGTCAGTTGAAGAAGAGCGTCCAAACGTTGAAAATAGTCATTATCATCATCATCATTACAGCCCTTCACAAGTCCACTGCTGAACATAGGCCTCCCACTAGTAATGTCATAAAGTACGGTCCTGACCCACCTGCATCCATCGAGTTCCTGCATGTCTTACCAGGTCGTCACTCCATCTAGTGGGGGGTCGCCCTACACTACGCCTACCGGTACGAGGCTGCCACTCGAGAACCTTTCTTCCCCATCGGTTATCGGTTCTTCGAGCTATATGGCCGGCCCATTGCCACTTCAGCTTACTAATCCGTTGGGCTATGTTGGTCACTCTGGTTTTACTGCGGATATCCTCATTTCTGAGTTTATCACGCAGAGAAACTCCAAGCATAGTCCTCTCCATAGCTCGCTGAACGACCTTGAGCGTCCTCATACGGCCAGCAGTGAAGGACCACGTCTCAGATCCGTAAGTCATCACTGGCAACACGTACTGGTTATACACTTTAGTTTTCAGAGATTGAGGTATACATGTCGAGAAGATGTGTCGTAATTTCCCGAACGCTGCCCAGCCGAGTTGAATCCGTCGATTGACCTCTCGGTCGAAGTTGGACTTACATAGTCGGACTATTTGTCCCAGGTAAACGTACTCATCAACAACTTGGAGCATAGTACTCCCAACAACTACTGGCATATGTGTGACATGGACATTAAACATGATCTTTGTTTTGTCCATGTTCATCTTAAGACCTATCTGTTGGGAGACACCATTGAGGTCATTGAGCATAGTGCTAAGGTCCTCCAGCGGTTGTGCCATAAGGACTATATCGTCGGCAAATCGAAGGTGAGTGATGTACTCGCCATTGATGTTAATACCGTATCCTTTCCAGTCCAGTAGCTTGAAAACGTCTTCCAACGCAGCAGTGAAGATTTTCGGGGATATAACGTCACCCTGTCTTACACCTCTCTGCAGTTGGATAGGTTTCGAACTCTGGTTCTGTACTCGGATAGCTATCGTAGCCCTAGTGTACAAACACTTCAGCACTTCGATATACCGACAGTCAACTAGGCACCGCTGAAGAGACTGTAACACCGCCCAAATTTCGACGGAATCGAAGGCTTTCTCATAGTCCACATATGCCAGGCAAAGTGGCAGATTGTACTCTTAGGTCTTCTGTACAATCTGCTGCAGGGTATGTATGTGGTCTATGGTACAGCCTTTTCGGAAACCGGCTTGTTCGGGAGGCTGGAAGTCGTCGAGTCTTCGTGCGAGACGATTCGTAATGACTCTCGAAAACAGCACGTAGACGCGGCTCAGAAGGGAAATCAGTCAGTAGTTCTTCAAGAGAGCGTTGTCGCCTTTCTTAAAGAACAAGACCACCGCGCTTCTGCTCCAGGCCTCCGGAGTAGTGCCACCATGGAGGACGGAATTGAAGAGCTTCTGAAGGACTTTAAGTACCGGTGTTCCACCCGCTTTCAGAAGCTCCGCTGTAGTTTCATCCTCGCCCGGGGCCTTGCCGTTTTTAAGGTGGTGAAGAGCGATTCTAATTTCGCTCAGACTGACGTCCAGGATATCATCGGAATAGTGTCGGATAAGACTTGCTCTTGGATCGTTACTCACACTTGCGTGTGGCTCCAACGATAATGAGTACAGCTGCCTATAGAACCTCTCAATCTCACTCAGAATCTCAGGTGTCCCGGAAACGATGTTGCCACACTCAGTCTTCAGCTTTGACAGTTGGCTCTTTCTGGCAGACAGATCTATGGCAAAGATTTTGGAGCCCTGGTTCCGCTCGATCGCTTCTTTAATACGAGCAGTATTAAAGTTGCGTAAGTCTCACCCCATGCATTTGGATATCTGTCTGTTCAGTTGCCTGTATGCTGTCAAATCTTTTAACGATTGCAGCCTCATCTCCCGTGCAACAGCCATGAGATTAAGAGTGTGATCGGAGAGTTTTTGTGTTCTTCTGCGGTGGGTCTTGCAGAACTTAGGTCCGACCGCATGGACAGTTTCCACGAGCTTGTGATTCATATCGTCCGCTACATTGCAATATTCTATGCAATGAAAGCGGTTACGTAACTCGAGCTAAAAGGTTTCGGGATTCTGGATTAGATCACGAGGGGGGACGGAGCGTTGACTTCATTAGACGAGACCTCTCCAACTTAACATTTGGGTTCAGTGTGCCTCTAACCATTCGGTGAGCGCTGCCAGTTTGCACCCTTGCGATCACTGAGACATCACTGAACAGTTGGCGTCTGGTCGTCATAATGAAGTCAATGTCATTTTTTGTCGGTCCGTCGGGGCTCGACCAGGTCCACTTCCTGTGGGGCCGCTTCTGAAAGAAAGAGTTCATCATAAAGAGTCCCTCTTTCTCCATAAAGTCGGCCAGCTGCTGGCCTCTTCGGTTCCGTTGCCCTACTCCAAATTTCCCTACCTTCAGCTCACCGCTTTCTCTTGTGCCTAGTTTTGCGTTGAAGTCTCCCATCAACACCGTGTAGTGGGTTTTGGAGGAATGCATGGCTCTATAAATATCCTCGTACATTTTCTCCACCTCTTCATCGGGATGTGCCGAGATTGGTGCGTAAACCTGTATGACCTTCAGCGAATACCGTTTGGTGATTCTGAGTATCAGGTACGCGACCCTTGTCAACACACTCCCAATCTTTACAAAGTTGTTGACGAGAGACTTGTGGACGATAAGTCCTCCACACCTCCTTGAGACAGATGGTCGCCCCCCCGGTGATAGAACAAGTTGCCGGACTTGAAGATTGCCGTGTCCTCCCCCTCTCTTCGGACTTCAAATAATCCAATAATATGCCAGCGCAACTTGTCTACCTCTTCTAAAAGCTCCAGTATCTTCTCGTCATTCCTCAGGGTGCGTGCGTTATATGTTGCCAGGTCGAGTCGTCGTAGGTGGCAACCGAACCTCCACCGGAGATTCTTAGCACCACCTGCCCCGCCGTTACCATGGTCGCCACCGTAGCCAGGAAAAGCGGGGCCACCGGGGACTGGGGGCCGTTTGTCTGCATCGTTATTCATTGGGGGATATTTGCCATAGTTGCCACGCTTGTCGAGCGGGTTGGCAACCGCAGTTTTTTATTATATCACAGTTGTTATCAGGAAGATGCTGCTGCCCATCTCCTGCTTGTCTCCCTCTGTCGCCTCTTACGACTCCCACGGGAAGATATGGGGTAGTAGGTATTCTCAACCACTACAGCCACTACACGGCGGAAAATAGTATATTATTTAAATATTTTATATTACCTCTGTATATATTTTTTTATTTACTAGCCTGTGAAAGGAGACGTCTTACGCCTTTGACTTTTTATTTTGTTTAAATTGACGTGACATATAAAGTAACAGCCCAAATGATAATAGATGATAACAACATCCTGTAATTATACTAGCTCTCTTTCCTCATAAGATGCGAACTCAACAGTGCACGCACTGCTGATGGACGGCTGGAATAGGAACTATAAGAACTCTTATTGAGAAAACGAGTCTTGACACCTATTAAGCACACTAACACTGAGTTGAAATCTAACCCTAATTCATATCCGTGAACAAAAAAATAATATAATATTTCCGGCCTGAAATACCAAAATTTTTAAATTTGTATTATAATATGAACTACTTTCATAAAAATATACGTAAATTTATTTCAAGATTTTTTGGGCATTTTCAAATATTTCGACTTCTTGTTTTAGCTATAATGCTTTGACTTATAGACATCAATTCAGTGATACTGCAAATTGAATATTTTAAAATATGTAGAACTGAGTTTGAATTTTAGAGCGATATATTATGTCTCAAGACATGACGGAAACGGAGATCGGAAATAGCGATCAATGTAAGTAATATTTTGCATTTACCAAGCGTAGATTGGGTTGTTAAAGTTAAAAACATCAATAGAAGTAGGCAATGAAGAGTATCCATTTATTTTTTTTTTGAGCACACAATATAAATGCATACAAAAATAATAAAATACAAAAATATTACATACAACCATTTTGGTATAAAGCAAAAAAAACTTAACTTTATATAAATTAACATACTCCTAACAAGATATACAGTATCAGTTCAGTTAACTGCCTATTCTATAAACTTTATTTGCACAGAATACCGTTTTCATTTAAAAGTTGTCATCTTTAATCGTGTCTAAGACTCCAAGTCATTCGGTTAACGAGAGTATATTATTATAAATCTATTCTAGGAGGAAGTTACATAACTTACTACGGTAAGTTTCGGTTTGGATTCGTTTAACAATGCCAGTTTAGTTAAAAGAAAAAGTAACTTTACTATAATGCAGTATAATTGTTGTTCGAAAGTTTCAGTATTAAGAGTCCCGATGAATTTCTTGGTAAGTTTTTCACAGGGCAGAGGGTTTTCCGAACTAATAGTCCATAATCAAGCGTTAATGGAAAATATTATTTTTAAAGTTCTAGAGTATGAAAGAAAAATAAAAAGGGAGTACTTAAATAATTATAGCGCATGTACCGTACTATGAACACCAAATTTCAAATAATAATTATTTATAACTATAGACAGTGATTAATATAAATAATTGTAACATTTAAATTGTATTTTTACATATAAATAATAATTATTATAACAATAATCTTTAATGATTATGAAATTTCGTATTCATTATTTGTATTTTTTAATGTTCCTTATTCGATTTTTTTAACGATTATTCTCAAAAGCGCATTCCACTTTAATAAGAATTTAGTATTTGCTTAACTGGAAACAATAATTATTTATGCTGAACGTCAATCATCTTAGATAAATAAATTTTCATAAAACATCTGTGACAGAAAGACACTGAGGAGGGTAGAAGTCATACTAAAGAAGGTAATTGAAATATAATAACTTATAAAATTAACTTTGAATTTGAAACTCTATTTACTCTGTGATTGAAAAAAATTACTTATCTTCACGCACAATCCCTAACGGGGTAGCCAGAGAGAACAGATCGCCAAGTGTCACGATCCTTACATACCTCTTTCGCTTCTTTCATGTTCATTAACTTCTTCATACATGCACGTCTAAGTATCCGAGTACTCTTGACCTTCCTCTCTTCGAGTAATTTGCTCACATGGTCTTCAAACGTTAGTCTCGGTCTACCTCGACACCTTTCAATATTTACTTTCGTGCTATATATTTTCTTCACCATTCGGTCTTCACTCATTCGCTCAACGTGCCCAAACCATCGGAGTACGCCCCTATCAATTTTTGTGATAAGGTCATCTTTCAATCCTGCCATATTGCGAATCTCTTCGTTTCGCTTTCGGTCGGCTATGGTAACGCCGCACATTTTACGAAGAGATCGCATCTCCACTGCATTCAACTTGCTTTTATGCTTCTTCTGGCATACCCAGGTTTCGCTGCCATATAACAAAGTCGGCACCAACACTGCGTTATGTATTGCAAGGCGTGCACTATTCACTACGCCTTTCCTTTTGACTAACGCATTCAGGGCACCATTGACTTTGTTCCCGGCAGCGACACGTCTGTCCACATCTAAATCACATCTTACATCCCGGCTGAAAGCACTCCCCAAGTATACAATTTCATTTACCTGTTCTAGCGGAAGGTGGAGGACGGAGTGCAGAATTGGCACGTGAACTGTTAGAGGGGGCATGAGAGATAAGACGAATATGATCGAAATAATAAAAGAAAGAGAATTAGATGTCGTGTGTATGTCGGAGACCAAACGGAAACGGAGCTCCCTGGCGGGACGTTAGCTATATGGTCCGGAGTCCCGGAAAGCGAGAACGCCCCAAGTGGGGGTGCTGCTGTCGTCCCGGTTGGTCGATCTTATGACTGAATATAAAGTTGTGAACTCAAGACTTCTCTGGGTTCGCTTTAAACTGGGACTGACGAAGTTATTCCTTTTGGCTGTTTATGCGCCGGTAGCTTCGTCGTCCAGGGCTCAGCTGGAGGAGTTTTGGGAGAATGTAAGAGTAGTTCCAGATTTGGTTAAGGGAAACGAAAGAACTGTTGTATGTGGTGATTTGAATGGATGGGTAGGTATCTCTCGACCAGGATACGAGTCGATGCTTGGAAAGTTTGGCGATAAAAGGGTTAATGATGCTGGCAAGCTTATACTGGCTGTATGCAAGGATAAGGGTCTTCTTGTGACAAACAATATGTTTAATCACAGGAAAATCCATATGTACATTAGAGAAAGAAAGAATGAGAGAAGTATGATTGATTTGTTCCTGGTGGATGACCGACTGCGAAAACAGGTGATGGATACACGAGTGTTCAGGGGTGCTGACCTGGGAACGGATCACTATCTAGTAATTACTAGATTAAGGGTTTGTTCGCGGGTTGGCGCTACCGGACGGCAGTAAAAGAATCACAGTCGGTCTGTCGCATCCGAAGCTGGAAGCTTCAGGAAGCGGATACTAAGGATAAATATCACACGAGGGTAGCCGAAAAGCTTGACACCATCGATAGCAAGAAAGAATATGTGGAGAGAACATGGCAGAACCTTAGGGATGGAATGGTAAGTGCAGCGGAAGAAGTATGTGGAACGACAAAAAGAGGTAGTAGTAAAAGAAGAGATGCACGGTGGAAGGATGAAGTGAGAGAAGCTGTAAAAAAAGAATAAAAAAGCATAGTTAGACTACTTGACCTCTATTAACGATAAGAGTATGAGAAAGAAAATGAAAGAAAGATAAAAGCTGCATAAAGTTCATGCGAAAACACTGATTGAGGAAGTACGTGAAAGGTATAGAATAGAAGCGGACGAAAGGTTGTCGCACAACTTTAAGGAAAACTCCAAACTCTTCTGGAAAGAGGTTGGAAGGTCCCGGAGTGGTGCGACAGCCTTAAGAATGAACAAAGTGCTTTCGAGAACCAATGACGTCCTCTCAGAAAAATCGGACGTCATGCAGCGATGGAGTGAATTTTATAGAGAATGTCATGAGCTTAGTGAAGGATCCGGGGGTGGCGCCGTGACTGATACGCCAGACACGGACCTCGATGACACTGCGGTCATAAGCATGAAAGAGATTGAACGTGCGATTCAAAGTTTGAAATGTGGTAAGGCTGCGGGACTAGAGACTAGAGACTAGAGGACAGAGATTGCTGAAATGGTCAAGTACGGTGGGCCTCGCGTCTGGGAGAGCTTTCATCTGCTGTGCAATTTGTGCTGGCGGACGGGAAGTGTCCCGGATGATTGGCGATCCGCGGTCATTGTGCCTTTATATAAAAGTAAAGGTTCACATTTTGACTGCGGGTGCTATTGGGCAGTCAGCTTGACCAGTTTAGCAAGTAAAGTTTACTCGAAGGTTTTGACACGTAGGATGCAAGAGAAATCGGAAAGATTTTTATGGGAGGTACAATGCGGATTTAGACCTGGAAGAGGATGCACGGATCAAATGTTTTCTCTCCTCATGATCACGGAGAAGCTTCTGAGTGCTAACTAGAAGATTTACTGTGCTTTTGTGGATCTGGAGAAAGCATTTGATAAGGTTATAAGGAAGAAAATATGGGAACTGTTGCCGGAATATGGTGTGGATGGTCGATTGTTAAGGGCTGTGCAGTCACTTTACTATGACTGCAAAGCCTGTGTGTGGGTAGGGCATGATCTGTCACCCACGTTTAGCGTCCAAGCGGGCCTAAAACAGGGTTGTGTCATGTCTTCCTGGCTGTTCATACTGTATCTCGACAGCTGTTTACAGAAGCTGAAAAATAGCTGTTTGGGTGTGAAATTGGGTGACATTAAAGTTAATTGTCTGCTGTATGCTGATGATGCACCATCAGAAGCAGAACTGCAGGCATTAGTCACGTGTATGAAAGAGGAATGTGCAATTAAAGGTCTCCGTTTGAATGCTAATAAAACTAAGGTTCTAGTATTTGAAAAGGACGAAGAGAGAACGAAATGTGAAATTTGGGTAAATCAGGAATGTCTAGAACAGGTAAATGAAATTGAAAAAATTTACAAATATAAAAACCAAAATTATTATATAATCCTTAAAGTAATTACATACATGTATATAATCAGTAATCACAGTCGGGAAACATTTTATCATAATGACAACGAGTCTGTGGGCTTCTTTGTTTGTAGTTCTGTTATTTCGTCGTTTGTAAGTTGAATATCTTCGATAATAAGAAGGATTTACTATTACCGCCACGCAAGAGGGTGACGGCCACACTATCAGAAGTTGTATTTTATCGATGCTGTCCTTCACCGGTCTTGCAAATTTTACCCGTTCGTGCATTAATTTACTTCGTTTTGCTTTAGGCACTGCAATAGCGACATCTCGAGGAGATCTTGAAGCAATGTGTTATCGCTCGGCGGCGTGCTCGAACGGTGATAATTACACATAAGTTGTAGTTGGGAAGATTTTTTGCTAATTCATGGAACATTCGTTTGTATTGTGTACCGTAAGAACAATTTTTTATTTTGTGAAGAGAACTACACGAATAGCAGCAGTTAATCACAGCAGCCTAAACACAGCACCCGCATCGCTCTAGAAAAGCGGGTTTGTTACTTTGGTCTTTTTTGTTTACTCCGATTTAGCTATCGTAGGCTCACGGTAGCACACATAAATTAACTATAAATAGCACCATAAGGTTACGTTGTCATTCATAGTTTGCTACGAGGCAATGCGGGTATTTTTTTAATCTTCTTAATCAACTTAGACTGGATAAGAGGGGATGATGTTTTCAATTTCACTTCCCACGTCACAGCACATTTTACAATAAGAGCTTGAATGATTGATTAGTTCGTAAAATTATTACTTCCATGCATGTGCTAAATCATCATATACGCATACACATCGCAAGGAAAAATGCGTTTTAGGATTAAAATATTTGTATATAATGTAAAATCCGTTAACACGCAGTGGAGCATCACGGCGGAATCATCCATAACCCTCTAATAAATGCGACAAGGAATACGAAGGAAAACGTTAAGACTGTTTTGAATACCATAAAACAACTTAGCATTATTTTCTGTAAATCACACCAACATAAGACAATAAAGCGTTAATGAATCGTAATGCGGTCGCCTTAATGGACTTGGTAATGTTAATGGACTCTAAGATTTATTTCACTTTCATGGAATAACAAAGTAATTGTATTTAGTTATATGTATTTGAATTCATTTTTCAGTTCCTAATTGGTAGAGCTGGCAACTGTTACAATTATGAATAGGTTAGAGTTCTTAACTTCGTACTGATATTCTTAAAAAGGCACGAACGTCAAATTCCATTATCTGTGTAAAATGTACATCATAAAAATTTTGGTTTTGAACTACGAACATGAGTGGCAAAAACTCAACTGTGCTCTTACAAAAATTGGACAGCAACAACGCGACGTTTTTTTACTCCTAAGGAAAACAGGCGAGTTATGTTGGACTGCTACAGACTTATCCCTACAGTGTCCTCACTTGGTGTCGACGAGGGGTAAAATTCCAATAGGTATCACAATATCGGCTCCTCTACTACTTGGTTGTCAATTCAGTCCGCTCTGAGCATCTGTAGCCCCCAGCCCACCGAAACTGTTACAATGTTTCAAGACCATGTAGAAATAGCGTCCTCATCGAAGTTGCTATACTGGGCAGTCAGGGCTCCCACTCTGATTACTGAGTGGCTACCCGTGACCAAGATGTTCCCATTTAAGGTAGGAGATCACCTGTACAAGTTAGTATCGGAGTGATGTACGAGCATTTTTCATTAAGTGGGGATCAAACGTGGGTTCTAAGCAATAACAATAATGATATTTTTTGAGTTCGGTGAGGACCGGGTGTCCAGCACTGCTATATTCTCGAATTAAGAGTATCCGACATTTGTACACAATAAATGTAACCAATATATCAAAAGAATACTCCTAAATTTTATTTTAATCGGTACAAAATGCAAACAGTTACAAATGAAGACCGTCAGAATGTGAATACAGAGAAGATCATTGTAATTAAAAATGTGTGTCTAAATATTTTGTTTCACTTTCACACATATAGTTATGTTTCATTGTAGAATTCCAAGTGTAACAACTATAACCTAATTTTTAAATAAAAATATGCGTCATAAAAATGAAATAATAATCATATTATCTTTCCGGGCTGCTTGCTTGTTCTTTCTAGGACAAAAGTATCAGACCGAGTTTCCGAAAAAGTAATTAAAAACTTTAAAAAATCCATTCTACTAAATTCTAATCCTTTCCATTCTACTCGATACTCTGCTACTATATTATCCTATCTTGAACTGTCCTATTCTACTTTATTTTATTTTGTTCTATTATATTCCATTTCATTCCATTAAATTTCATTTAATCATATTCCATTCAATAACCTTCCATTCCATTCTAAAATACTTTAATTCTTTTCTACTCTATTCGATTCGTACCATTTAATTTGTACCACTCTACGATATAGTACCATTTAAACTCTATTCTAATCAATTCCATTTTATTCAGTTCCATTTCTTTCAATTCGGTTTCAACCCATTCTAATCCATTATTTACCATTTTATTTCATCCCATTCCTTTCCATTCTATTTTTTGAGTTTCAGTCCATTTCCTTACAAACTTTTGAATTCCATGCTATTCTGCTACATTCAATTCTATTCCATTCCATTCTATTCTACTCTAGTCTTTTCCCATTCCATTCTATTCCATTCTATTCTGTTTCATCCCACTCTATCGTAATCTATTTTAAATAACTTCATTCTATTCTATTCTAATCTAATAGTAAACAGTTAGTTTACTGGCCATTTTGCAACTTTTCTCTTCTATTGTATTATATTTTATTCCTTTGCATTCCATTACATTCCAAATTAATCCATTCTACTACCTTACATTCTTTATAATTCTGCACTACCTTATTTTATTTTTTTCTGTTCTAGAAAGAGCTAATTTACGGGTAATATTGCTATTTTTCTGTATTAACGTAAAGGCGACGTAAAAAAAACCATCTGTGGACTCTAACCAGCCGTGGACTTTTATGCGGTGATACAGAAATAACGTTTTCATTAAATAAACATGTAAACAATTTCAACATGTCATTTAAAATTCCAACATAACGGTGCTCCGTCACGCTATTCAAGGACAGTGCACGATATTTAAATAGCCAATATGAAGATAGGGGAAAACCTATATCGTGACCTGAAAGATCACCAGAGCGTATGCATTAAACTTTAATTTGTGCGGTAAAATAGAGAGGCGTAGTCAAACTTAGTTATCGGAAAAGCAAAGTTAAGAAGACCGAAGAAGTAGTCGAACAAAGCTGTGAAGACCACAGCAAAATAATTGCTGCATTCATGGAAATGAAGAGTTTTCTGCAACAGTTAATTGAAATAAAAAGAATTAAGAAGCTATTTAAGGAAACGTATTGAACTATACTGAATATCCACTACGTGATATCCTTCCGTGAGTGACGTAAGAGGCGACAGAGGGAAAATGAAACATAAGATGGGCAGCCGCAAGTTCCTAATAACAACTTAAATAATAATAAAACTGCGGTTTCCAGTCTAGTCCTTTATTCAGTAGCGAACTTTTATAGATAGTTATGAATGACACAGGAATAAATCAAAACTCAACTTTGGATAAAGAGAAACAAATTAAAATATAAATAAGTGTTTAAATTCAATATTGTTTTATCGCTACTGATTGTGCAGTTAAGAAATAAATAGTACGTTGTTGTAAACATTCTTTTTTTTATAGAATAAGGGTGACAAACGAGCACCAAATCCACTTGATGGTAAGTGGATGCTGTGGCCCATATACATCTACATATAGCCTGGAATAAAAACCAAAATGCAGATGCGCTGTTATCCCTGAGGACTTAGATATTATGCCTCGATTCCAGTAATACGAGTCTACGGTTCTCTTCACTCACCATACGAAACACTGCAGCATAAATTTACTATTATTGTTTACGTTTTATTAGTTGCTCATTGTACCTCAGGTGCTAGTGCTAAGCACTCGCTGTAAATTTCGCAGTACGCGAGCAACCCGGGTTCGACCCACGCTGGCACAAATGAAATTGTTAATTTCAATTTTATGTGCTGAATTACGTGCTCAGCGGTGAAACAAAACATCGTGAAGAAATCTCCATGTCCAAGAAATAAGAAAAAATATTTCAATGACTTGTGAAGTTTGCAAACATTTATAACAGCTGCACGGCGAAAATGTCATTGCTTAAAAACCGTCTCAGAAACGAGAGAAGGGTTTCGCTCCGCCGTGGGTACGTCCCACGGCTAGACAAAGGCTGTAATTTTAGCTCTTAACTTTTATTAGTCTTGTATTTAGTTCGATTCTCAAATCTGATGGTATTTTGTCTATTATAAGAAAGTTCGGCCGACTTTCACTGCAACGAATTATGATGTTAAAAAACTATGTCTACACTAGAATTTTCTCTAGTATAGACATACATCTAAGAGTGGAACAATTATCTGTAGGGCGTTCAAATAATTGTTTCGTTTATGATTCGAACCTGCGACCACGCCGTAATCAAATGCTTGAAAACAATGCTACTACGAAGCCGTCATACATTTTAGCGAACGTTGCTCAGGATATCCAAAAGTAAAGTTTACGACCAGGACTTTATAGTTTCCTTATTTATTCAAAAAACTTTAGAAATTATAAAAACAATAAAGTACTTGAAAATAACTATACTAGAGATTAAAAAGCGCTTTAATCTTGTTTCGTTTATAGAAAAAACCGAAGTAAATATGCTTAACGAAATTGTACCAAAACAGAAATCATTCAACAACTGTGTAACTCATTGTTGTTAGCCGAAGCAATTAATATCTCTCTGTAGAGAAATTTCCTATACCATTCCATTGAACAGACCTGTGGCGGAATTTTGTACCAGATTTTTCGTAGTGCAGTGTCTAAGTAAATTACCTTATTCTTCTTTATTATTAATGTGTCATTATTATCAATCCACCATGTCACTACATAACCCACCACGTCACTTCAACACACACCACACTGAATGGGCTGGACGGTCTGTTCTCACACTTTTACAAGTTTTTAAATAAAACAAAAAATAACTTTTCAAAATCCTAAAACTTTGATAAATTTGGAAAACGAAAAACTTTTAGATAAGTGGTCGAGAAGACCCATGAATGTTTTATCGCTAAATAAGTACATAAGTAGCTTTGGGATTTCCAAACAAATTTTACATCACTTTTTCTTTTGTTATTTTAAAAGTGGTGGTTTTAATTATTTTTATTTAAAAGGTCAACAAAAAAATCTTAATCTTAATCTATCTATGGGGAGGCTTATGTTCAGCAGTGGACTTTTATAGAATGTGGGTGGAACGGAGCAAAATTCTATCTTGCGTTTACGCGAACACTACACATTGAATGAAACGAGTTTTACGGATTTTATCGCGTTTTATTAAATTCATATCAGGTGTTACTCTGCGAAATTCTATTGTATTAAAGATGTTGAAATGAATTAATTAGCTAAGATCCATGCAGTAAATAAAATAATGTGTCTTACCTACTTTACCTAGGCTAGGCTGTAATGGACGTTAAGTTGTAGGATTTTATGGTTTACGTCGTTTAGTCGCTTACCATGGTATGGTGGTTTCCATTTTAAGATATGGTATTATATTTTGGGGCAACTGTGGCGATAATGAAATCATTTTCAAAGTCCAAAAGCGCTGTCAAAGAGCAATCTTTAATTTTAAGATTACCGATAGTTCTGTCCCCATTTTTAAAGCTCATAAATTATTAACTTTTCCGTGTCTATATATTCTTGAAGTAGCGTTATTTGTCAAAATTAATCATCATTTATTTCCAACCTTAAATGTAACTCGAGTACGAACTGTACCTACAAGAACGCAAAATAAAGACTTATTGTACACAGGAAGATTTCAAACAGCTTTATTAAAAAAAGTGTTATGGGCATGCCAACAGTCATTTATAATAAAACTGGCTGTTACCCGCGGCTTCGCCCGCATGGTCACTAGGAAATAAACTATCCATTGCTTTTTGAATTGAAAGAAAACTAAGTTTTATAGATTTGTCGGAGATGCAGCCATTAAAAGGAAACTGAGCAAAATTGATTCGTCAGCTTATTTAAATGTTTTGAAACGCAGCGTATAGGAAGGCATGAAAATAGCCTGTTTATTCCAAATGGAAATGAGATATTTTTGTAATTAAAGGAAACTGAGCATAATTATCCGTCAGGGATGCAGACTTTTGAAAAGAAACTGAGCTAAATTGATTTGTCAGAGATGCAAATTTCTGCATTGAAAGGAAACAGAGCTTAACAGGTCCGTCAGAGGTGCAGCATTTGTAATTGAAAAGAAACTGAGCTAAATAGGAAATTTTGAATTAAAAGGGAAGATCTGTGGGAATTCTGATTAATTGATTGTGGGAATTTTGGAAAAAAAAAACTAACTGAACACTATTTTAAGATGCTACTGTACACAATGTTATATGTTTTTCCATTTGGGAAAAGAATGTGGAGATTCTGGGCATTTGAAACACTCCAACATGCCACATACAGATGACCATGAGAGAAGCACGGTTTTTCTAAGTTGACCCCCCGCTACCAGTTACGTTTGCCTTTGCGCTTTATTAATTGTCATTGCAAAACTGAGCTTAATAGGGAACTGCAACCTTTTGGATTGAAAAGGAAGATCTGTGGGAATTATAGGGATCCGTGGTATAATAACATTTTCACCTTTTCCTACGCCTGTCAAAATTGTAGCACCGATTATATTCCGTCCAAGTTATGTCATACGCAGCCTTGTTCCGTTACAAAACCGAGGAGCATCTAAATTTCGCATTAGCATTGCTGGGAGGCCTAATTTTAATTGAAGCTTATGTGAGGGCACACCTGATAACTTTAGAGAATTTGGAAACTCTACGGGATATGAAGTGCTCTATTCTGTGTCAGTAACTGTGTCTACTGGCAAATACTCTGTTATTTCTCCTGCTACTTCGCTTAATATATCTGAATTTATGTTGTTAACGGTCTAATTTTTTGGTGCAAGAATCGCCCTTTCACATAGCCATTTGTCTTCAGGCATGTTGTTCGTTAAATCTAAATAAACGCTCGCAATTAATTTCCTAGATGTGTTCCAAGTATAATAGCGGGGGAATTCAGAGTATAACAACATTTTTGCAAAGGGGTCGGTTTGACAAAGTTGAAAATAGACTGTTAGTGTAGTTTTTGGCGGTGATGCAATTCTTTCTTGGAAATTTCTTTCGGTGAAATATACACGCTCACCATTTTCTAAGTGCACAGCAAGGTGAATAACTGTTGGGTGCCTTTCGTGTAAAGGGAAGCCAAGGAGACGCCACGCTGCCTCGTTACTGCTGACATAACGCTCTGCTTGAAAGGTCTGTACTTCATTAACGGGATTTGCCTCACCTTCACTCCTGAGATTAAATATTGCTTGGCCACTTCCTTTATTTATGTACTTACAGATATATTTGATTGCGCTGACAGAGCTACATGCTTCTAAATTAATATGGGCATTAAACATTTTACATAGAATGGGCGAATACGGGATAATCCAGCTGTTATATAAGGTTTCGAAAGCTTCCGAGCGAGATTTGATTGTAACTTTCCTGCCACCATCTTCGGGAGCTCTGCGTCTGTATAAAGGGTAGCCATTGTCATTGTGCACTGTTTCTTTTAATAGCTGTTTAGGGAATTTATTTGTACATTTTCCTTCTTTCATATATGGCGATATTGAATTTCGTGCTCCACATGGACCGTGAATCATATTTCGGACGATGGTATCATACAATTCTTTATCTTGCTCAGGATCCGGAATCTCGGCGCTTATTATGTCGTCTATTTGGCTGGGCCGCAACTTCTCTTTAAGCCATATTAGATTGTGGGCATGCGGTAATCCTCTTTTTTTGCCATTCAATTGAATACATAAAGCACTGCATCTCTCCGAAAGGTTTCCTTTTGTTAATTACATACATTAATTTTTGTACTTTTAATCCAAATACTCTAGCAACTAAATCGTGTCTGTCGGTACTTTTTTGGCCCGGCATTAGCTCCTCGGTTATTTCTTTCCATTTGGGATTGCAAGTAAAAGTAACAAAAAGATCAGGTCTTCCGTAAGTTCGTACATAGGCGAATGCGTCTTGTGTACTCATGTAGGTAACGGGGTCTGTTAACGAATGATGAGGACAGAATTACCATTTTACCTAAATCTCTGGGGTTTACATTAGCGTCGCTAGAAACTGCATCTTGTAAATGTATGTAATTCTCAACGCGCAGCTTTTTTACCTTCACATACATGTCTACCAAAAATTGATGAAATAATTGTCTACACTGGGCTAAGAGGTTAAAATCATTTTCTCGCAACATCATATGATACGCATAAAATCCATACATGATACTTTTTTGTTTGGAGTAGGCTCCTTTGTGATCGGCTTAATGAGTGGAATTTGAAAATGATAACCCTCTTGTCCTTTGCAATAAATCAATGGGTATTGCAGAGCATCATAAAACTTGTGTGTATCGACTACCCGTTGCAACGTATCATCACGTGCTCGCAAGACAATGTCTCGTGAAAAACATTGATCACCACTAATTACGGCTGCTATTTCGTTTATCAAAGGTGCATTGTAGCGCCTTTCATGCTCTCCTCGAGGGGTCCGATTTACGTGAATGTTGACTTTATAATCCTCTTCATGAATGTTTTCTAAAGCAGTTTTAAATGTTTTGACTAGAATGTTACGTACAAGCAAGAATCTCTGAATTTTGAACACTATGTCTTTCTCAACTCCCTGGATAAATTGGCAGCGACGGTCTACCTCAATTTCTTCGTCACCCATAAAATATACTTGTAAAAATTTATGTTGTTCGATTTCCTATTCTATGATAAATTTGCCCTTGCACCGTAAATGTAGGCAAAAATCCCGGCATTATTATTTCCCGGTCAACTCCGAAGGACGTCATTTGAAAGCATGAGTTATATTTCTGGCACCTGTTTAAAAAGCGCCGTGACTCATTAGCATCATATAAAAAGAGAGTTTTCAAAGATTCTTCAGGTTCCCCAAGTAACGGAAGAGACACATTGCCATTGGAACAGCACATGCCTGCGGTCTCATCTTTCAATTTTCAAGCGCTGCAAAATTGACACGCCTTGTCCATCAGTCCAATAACAACTAACCTGTGATTTTTATAACAAAAAAAAACGTTAAAATAACTAAAAGGAATTAAATTTCCTTTTCAATATTTTTTTTAAAGGCAAATCCAAAATATCTAAAAGGAATAAATATTCCTTTTAAATATTTTTTAAAATCAAAACAACAAAACTAATTCAAGACACAACACGAATTCGAAAACGATAACCAAAAAAAGAATCGAATCAACTTAAACCAAATCACAAAACAAATCGCAGAAAACCGAAATTGAAAGCAGTAGTCAATATAAATATAACCAACAAAAAAAAGAAGTAAGTGTATAGGTACCGTATACACTATCTATACTATTAATATTCCTTTGAAATATTGTTAAACAACCTAATACAGCGAAAACCAATTTACGATTCTAAATAAACAAAATCCAAAATCAAAGCCAGTCTAAATATGTACAAAGAAATACCAAGCAAATCAACGAAACCGATCCAAGAAAATACACAAATCCGAAAATGAAAGCCAATATTCATTCAACCTTAACCAAATCACAAAGCAAATAACAAACAACCGAAATCAAAAGCAGGTAGTCGAATAAGCTACGAAATAGAAACAATTTTAGCGTATAGGTACCGAATAGGTACCGAATGCACTATTAGTTGAGGCGCGGATCAACGGCGGGAGTTAAGTACATGTCAGGAAACATTTCGTTACCGCGTTTTAAAAACCTAGTAACGAACAATTTAAACTATAAGAACTCTGAAAAAATATTTTTCTTATAATTTTGCACATTTTTTCTTATTGTAATACCGATTCATTCATAACCACAAGTATAAGAACTGTATACATTTCCGTTCAATAAATATTACTGAGACTTATTAATAAGGCTTACTAAGAACTGTTTCTACCAGAGTTAAGTAATAGTTAAGGGTGAAAGCGTGACAGGTGGTGATAGTATTTCTGATCCACACTTATAATCACGCCTGTAACCCTTGCGGGGTAGGCAGAGCATCAACGGATTACTTAATATTGTCTGCGAGGTTATCGCCTATTCTGTGAATTACAATGCACCAAAACGTTTGAAGAAAATCAGCTGGTGAATTTTATGTTTTTTTTTTCGCTCTCTTCCCGGTCCTGCGTGAAACAATACAGATCCATACATTTTTTATCTTAATTTTGGTAAAAAGACATAATAATCCAGATATTCTGACATTCTGTGTTCGTCCATCGTACCGTTGTCCGTCTTGTAGAATCACGGTGACACCACCTAGCTGAATTTAATTTTGAAACATATTCGATTTTCCCACGGAAATGATATATTTTTCCGCTGAAAAAAGTAGCCTATGTCACTCTAATGTAATAAGCTACCTGCAATAATATTTCAAAAATCTATATAATGTAATAATAATAATAATGCAATACTTTTAATAATAATAATGTAATAACTATTTATATTCATAATTATCGTATTAATTCTATTAATAATTAATTACTAGTGTAGTATGGAAATAAATTTTAATTTAATATTTGCATGCCAAAATGATAGAATGTGCGGATCTTTCATGTACTCAGTCAACAACCTTTTTTGTGAATACCTACATTCAATGCAAATAAATCGATATTCTATTCTATTCTACGTTTATTTATTTAATTTGTTTCTTATTTACTTCCTTAACTCATAAATCGCTCGTGCGGCCCACTTTTGCAAAACTAAAATAGTTTTCTTTTTTGCGAATTGGGTTAATTGTTTTAATGAACATTGATGCAATCGATTTACTGAACATTGGTTGAAAGATTACAACTCCATATTTACACTCACCGGCACGGAAACTTGGCCAAGCGGTTATCTCGCGATAGCAAAAGCTTTAAGTGTTTCTGATGATTGTTTGTTATGCAAGTATGTCAAAAAATGTTTACCCTCAAGTTCAAGAGGGTAATTCATTATGTTTAAGTGCACCATGACGAATTCTTTAATTTTTAGTTGAATCGCGTCATTTGAGCGACTAAGTTCACATTTTAAATTTGTGTGTTGTGAAAAGTTTACTGTAAGGTTGTTCAATTATTGTGATCTTGTGTCTTAATTAAATAACTAAAGGTGCTTTAAAGCCAATAAATGCCATTAACACCAGCACAAGTTGCACAAGCAGTAGCATTAATTGACAAAGGGCTGAAACGATACCAGGAGACAGGCCGCTACACCCGCAGGCCAGGCAGTGGGGGGCGTAAGGTGCACATCGGCCCGGGACGATCGTTTTATTGTTATGGAGATTTTGAGAAACCGCTACCTGACCGCTGTTGAGATACGCCAGCGGCTCCAAATCGCAAGAGGCGTTAATGTTAGTGAGCTTACGGTGAGAAGACGAATGGAGGAAGTGAATTTAAAAGCTCGTAGACCAGCACGAGGTCCAGAACTTCTCAGACAGCACCGAGTAGCCCGACTTCAGTTCGCAAGAGAACATGTCAATTGGACCCACGAGCAATGGGCTAGAGTGTTGTTCACAGATGTGTGTCGAATAGCTTTACGTGCTCCAGACGGTCGAGAACGAGTGTGGAGAAAAAGAGGAGAGAGGTTTCTACCCATTACCACCACCCAAACTGTGAGTTTCCATGGAGGCTCAATAATGGTATGGGGAGGTGTAAGTTCCGACGCACGTACAGAGTTGGTCATCGTCGATAATCGGCTTACAGCTACTCGATACATCGAGGAAGTTCTTCAGGAGCACGTAATGCCTTATTCGGGATTCATTGGACACGACCAATTCCTCCTCATGCACGATAATGCACGCCCGCACGTCGCACATTGTGTAGAGGAATATCTGGAAGAGGTTGGAATACAAAAATTACAGTGGCCAGCTCGTAGCCCGGACTTAAATCCAATTGAGCATGTATGGGGTATGCTCAAAAGAAAGATAAAGTCCAGCTCCAAACCGCCACAAACTCTAAATGAGCTCCGAAATGCAGCGCTGGCCGCTTGGGACAGCATACCGCAAGTTGATGTCAGAAACATCATTCAAAGCATGCCAGATCGAATGCAACTGATAGACAATAAAGAAACAGACTTAATTTTTAACTTTGTAGTGTTTTTAAAGTGACAATGGAAAGATGTTAATTTTAGTGAAAACATGTTATCTTGAAAAGAAAAATTTCGGTGAAGTAAACATTAAATTTCTATGTTCTAAAACCATTAGAGACACTTATTGAATGCATCTACCCTTAATTTACTGTTAAAAAAACGTTTCAGTGCAAATAATCAGCAAATTCACGAGTGGCCAAGTTTCCGTGCCGGTGAGTGTATTTTCAGTAATCACCACATGGTCAGTTCCTTTACTTAAGGTACCCACTGACGATACGTCCATTTAGTAGACTTCCAAGTGGATGCACTCCAAATAAACATGTATTCAGATACGGTACCATTGACTATACTTCCATTTGGACGCATAGCGTCACTTCGAACTTGGCAGCCGTAAGGAATGGAAATAAATAATAATATGGATAATAATACTTTACCGGCGGCAGCAGTAGCGTGAATTTCATTAAAAAGACAAAAAACTTAAACGAGACAATCCATCGTAGTCTTCAAAGATGAGAATGCATTTATATTTTGATTCTCAATTGACGATACATATAAATGTCTATGAACCACAGCACCCACCACCAGGTGGACTGTGTTCTAGTTTGTCACTCAACTTCTAGATATGGTATTATAATTTGGTGGAGCAATATCATTGACTGAGGTAGAAATTAAAGAAATCAACATAGGTATAGAGGATATTTTTCATTATAACTATACGTGGTAGAGCAACGTTGCATCTATATTATGGATGCAGCACAAATGGGTTGGCTCAAACGAAGAAGGACCACGATCTCACAAAATAGCATAAAATAGCAGCTTAAATCTGCTGCGTTTCGTAAGCTGAGTGTAAAGAACTAGATAATATTTTACTGGAAACGAGGCACTCGACATAGTTCTACAGGGGTGATAATGCATTTACATTTTGATTCTTATTCGTCTTAATATACTATCAACTTAATATCATGTGGACTGTGTACTCGTTTGTTGGGTGACAAACAAGTACACAGTTCATAGTTTACATAATAAAAACATATTTAATCCAATACACAGTTTATGCTTGACAAACAGAGCACATGTACTACCATCAACACCAAAACATTAACTGACGCAATAACGTCCAAAAAATGGACGCCGGTTCGCGCATTCACTGACGATTCGGACTGCTTCCATTTGACGTCGCGCACGTTCTTGACATTGACGGACGGCCGCGAACGACGTCCATTTGGACTGTACGCATAGATTTCAATCCATTTGGAAATCCAGAGCTGGATGAAGTCCATCCAAAGGGAATATATTTTTACCATTCGTGGAACGACTTTGGACGATTACCAATCCATTTGGATTAAAGGACGTTTCGTCAGTGGGTATCATTAGCGTTAATAAATCCTTATCATGTAAAGAACTAAAAATATAGTGAACCTCTATGTTGAGCAAACTGTAGAAATGATATATGTTGAGGTTAAGCACCTCATTGTTGTCATTGTTCACGGACCCGATATCCAAGGTATCCTTTTTATTTTAAACTTTGAATCCACAAAAGGATCGTGGGGTGTTTACGTACATATATTTCATAAGGACAAACATCCAGACATGGAACAATTTTTGTAGTCCATACAAATACTTGTTTTGTGCGGGATTTAAACACGTGATTGATATAGAGGAAAGAACCTTGTACTGATAATGAATAGCATAGGATAACCCACCACAAGACGGAGTGACGACCTGATGATTGGCAGGATTTGATAGATGCTGATGATTCAGATCCTTGCCTTAGACAATCATTCTGGGATACCTTTTTTCAGCAGTGGACTTGCAATAAGCCGTAATGATAACAATAATGGCCCACTCTTTATCACCATATTTACAGTTTTCTGTCTTTTTGTTTCCATGCATTAACCTCCCTTTTTCATAAAAGTACCCCAGCCTTATACTTTCTACTTCTATGTTCGCGTTAATTAATAATATTACTTTTATTACTTCGTTTTTTTTTTCAAATTTATCATTTATAAACTTAAAGGTAGTGAACTTTGGTCAGGTGATTTAGCTACACTAAATATGTAATTGTATAAACTTTGATGCTATTTTCGCAATTCTAAGTCTTTGTTACAGCAGTTAAAGTTTGCGCCATACTAAGTGGTGCATATGTCATTGAGTAGAGTCATCTTGGCTAGTTTCCAAGTCCACTAAATATGAACGTAATAAATCAAATAGTTTGCAGTGGTGATCGAAGTGTCGTAATTATGAGAGATCGCTAACTTGAATTAATCGTTACAGTTTGAATAAAGTATAATTATTTCATTTGCATTATTTCAGTTTATTTACTTATATAATACATCCTCCTTCAAGAAATCAGATTACTTCTTTTTAAAATGGTGGCAACGCACCTGCAATTACCCTGATGTTGCAGTTGTTTATAGGCGGCGGTCGACACTTACTACTAGGTGAAACGCATGATTTTTGCAAACACTTCTCTATAAAAAATATGCGTATAGAATCCAATGATTGACTACAATCACACCTGATGGTAAGTGAAATGAAGCCCTATGTAAAGTAAAGTTACAGCCTATATATGTCTTACGGCGGGGCACTGGCCTCCCCTCATTTCTGAGAGGGTTTGAGGGCAAGGAAGTGTCCGCCGTGCCGCCCCAATGCGTGTAGGTAAACTTCACATGTCTTCAAAATATTTTTTTTCCTATTCCTCAGACATGCAGGTTTCCTCACAAAGTTTACCTTCACCGCCGAGCATGTGGTAAATCAGCACTTAAAATTGCAATTAACAATTTCATTGGTGCCAGCGGGGATCGAACCCTGGTTACTCGCGTCCTGTTATATTTACAGCGAGCGTTAACCATCTGAGCTAACACGGCTCTTATGAATATTTGAAGAAGCCATAAGAATAGTTAGTAAATCGCACTGCTAACGATACCGTTACAGCCTATTAAAGTCCACTGCTGGGCATAGGCCTCCCCCATAGTTTGTCTCATAGGGGGATATGTGTCATAATTGCCACGCGTGGCAAGTGGGTTGGCAACCGTAGCTTTAATTTTATTTTTAGTCGTTAGTATGAAGCCCATCCGATTGTTGCTCTGTGGCCTCCTGCAACACCCACAGGATGATATAGGGTAGTGGATATTCTTACAGTGCCACTAAACCGTAACTAAGTAGCACAGTCCTAGCGTAGCAAAGTAAATTTACTCTCGCTTTGAAGATAATCAGATTGTAATCGGGTGGAATGACGGACATCGGCAAATAACTCCACTGCTTTGTTGTACGCATTGCGAAATACTTCGAATACTACGAGACGCAAACTGATGTTTTCAATTGCATTAATTGAAAAGACTTTGTAGAGAATGGAATGTACAAAAAAACTAAAACAAAGTAGCTACAGGCGCGTTGACATCGTCAAGAACTAAGAGAAAATGTTTTATACATAGTTTGAAATCATACTGACTCTAACGTTTGAAACTAAAACACCAATATGTTTAACTTTTAATTTTCATAGCTGTGTGCTCACTTAATGAAATTGATAGATGTGAAGTTTCAGACCGTATTTTGAGATATTCATTAAGGAAGCTTTAGTCATATATTTTTTAACAAATGCAAATTGTTGGGCGTTCCATGGCTGAAAATGGGCATCCCCCTTTCGATAGCATGTCGAATACAATTTGGTTATAACACCAGTCCTTATTGATCTTGATATCGTTTATTCTTTCCAGTCCAGTAGCTTAAATACGTCTAATGAAGCGTCAACGAGTTTTAGGTATAAAACATAACTCAAATCTACACTTCTTTTCAGAATAATAGACCTAGTACAATAGATCAATACACATAAGTGATAATTGGTAGGCCTAACAGCTTGACGAATTGACAACCAACGGGGAAGAAAAATATTTTTTGTTACGTGATAGAGTCACACTGCAGCTATAATATTATGTTTGTGATACGACTGGGTCGGTTCGATCGGGAAAAGACCACGCCCACAGAGTACCAGGGTGAAACAGTAGCTCAATGCTGCTGTGTTTCGTATGGTAAGTTTAGAGAACCGGAAATCCCTTTTACAGGAAATGAGACATTCCATCTTAATCGTCAAGGGTTACAATATGTCTGCAATTTGATTTTTAATCGAGGATGGATGTAGATGTCTATGCACTACAGCATGCACTTACCATCAGGTACCGATACGGCTTAGAGACCTTCAAGAAAATAGCCTATTCCTTTTTAAAAGGCCGGCAATGCATCTGCAATCCCCTGGTGTTGCAATTGTTCTTTAGTTGTTGGTTGGTGGTAATCACTTACCATCAGGTGAGCCGTACGCTCGTTTGCCCCTCTCCTATAAAAAAAGGTTGAATGTTTGCATGCTTATTACCCTTATTCTATAAACAAAATGTTTTCGAGTTGCAATCTAATAACGGTTACCAGAGTAAGCAGAACATATCCTGCCAGCATCAGTACGTGTACTTCCGTCTTAGCTGAAAACTTGATGTATTTTTTACAACAAACATTTTTATTTACATCTACATTTTTGTTTTTGGTACTTATAAGGAGATTTTATTAATATTATATTGTGAATTTCGTTTTTATTCCTTTTTAAAGATAATAACGTTTTTAAAACCAAACAGTATGATTGTTTGAATGTATTTAAAGTGTTCTTATTCTTTTTCATTATCAGCCTGTGACAGCCATGGGCATAGAGCGGCATGGGCATAGGCCTCTTTCGTTGTGAGGAGGATTTGCCGACTCGCGTAGCCGCCTGCCAAAAGTGTAATAAAAATAACGATTACAGTACATACCAGACGTCTCGCAATTCTGACGCTTTTGTACGTTGCCAGTTTGCATATTTTAAACCTGGTGTACACGATATGGTTATACTGTCATATGTCGAAGCCATATGATTTTTCTGGCATTCCCTGAAGTTGCCTGTTACGACACCCATTAGACGAAATGGGGTAACATTAATATTATTAGCTAAGTAACTAAAATTGGCTTAAATTTGTTGTTTGATTCATAATCCCAAAATTAGCGGAGCAGCCGCAGTAATGAAGATACAAAATAAATACTATCTACCGTAAACTACTTTATGTCTTGAATGGAAAAAACTATTTAATTAAATTGAAATTATATTTATAAAAGGTAGGGTAGCAAACAAGCTAGCGTACAAGGGAAGATAAGTAAATATTGAAGTTATCTGCATTTCGTATTAGTATTTTTTATTTAATATTAGTAGTTTTAGTAAGCGTATTGTTGCTGCTGTATGATATGTTTTAATAGAAATATTTAATAAGATTTTAACGAATGATTTCTTAAATTTACGCGAACACTACACATTGAATAAAATTAAATTTACGGATTTTATCGCGTTTATTTATCTGATTTTACTTATTTTTAATTCCCGACGTTTCGGGTGCTGTAAATCACATTTTGTAAAACGAATTATTCATTTTTCTCATCTCATTTTTTATCGACACATTGAATGAGGAAAACAAACCAGGAGTTGGGTAGCAACGTCTTCCTAATAACGACTAAAGATAAAATAGTGCGGCTGCCAACCCTATTGTCATGCGTGGCAACTATGGAAAATATCCCCCCTGTCTATGGAGTAGGACCATTTTCGATAATGGTGTTAGCCGCATGTCAATGAAATTATAAATGGCATTTGTTTTTGCTTAATACTCAAGTGATTAAAATAGTAATTGATCGGGCAAATAGCTTGAAGATCCTAAAACGGATGAAGGAAGAATCTTGAGTGGCAGCTTTGTTTGGGTAAGTGGGGTGTAGAGTACTCCTCCCTCCAAATTTATTAGTAGTGGATTTGTGAATAGCTATAATAATGATAATGGAAACGTCGTGATATCTTACAAGCATTTTATTTAACTACTAGTATGTAATAAAAGGCTTTTATTGATTAATTTGAAGTGTAAGTCTAATATGTATGCTCCTTTAGTTTAGTAAGTGAGTACGCTACTTTATAACCGTATGTATGCTGAGTTTGCACTATACCTTATATGCATTATTTTAGATTATTACCAGGCATTCATTAAATAGTACGTAACTAATGTGGTTGTTTCCTTGAATAACACTCATTCAGGAACCCCAACATTACATGGCGACCCTGCCAGGATGATTCTGCCAAGGGGATTGTTAGTTTTAGTATAGTTAAATAACTACTTAATAGTATATTATAATGTGTCGGTCAACTGTGGAAAAAGAAGAGGTTTTCCTCAGCCAAAACGCGGCTGGAGGCAACAATGACGCCACGTTGAAAGAAATCGGAGGCCACGTGGAGCGGCTTAGCATTGTGACCTATATTGTTCTGGCCATTATTGGACTCGTAGCAGTTTATGTGGGCCTGCGGATGTACAGGAGCTGCCACCGCACATGGATCCAGCAGGAAATTGGGATGAGTACCATGCAGAGAATCAGATCATCCATCAGAGGGCGCACAGAAGGTAACCAGAATCAGTAATTAGAAGTGAATGCATAGTGAAAGTGAAAATAAGAGTTGTGGGTTGTTAATTTTTTCGTAAAAATAATAAATATCAGTGAGTGAGCCAGTTATGCGGTATCATATTTCATAACGCTATAATTCTAAAGGTGCTAAAACCGCGCGCGGACATTCAGTAATAAGACACCAAACGGAAACAAAATGCAACGTCGGACTTTTTTTTTCTTCGCATTTATGTAGAATGTGTTACATTTGTGCAATTCTATTATTAAATTAAGAATATTATGATTGATATTTTGAAAAAAAAAATTATGTTTGTTTAGTAGAAATACGTAATTATTTAGTAAAAAAAGGGACAAACTAGATATAAGGGTAATGTTATTTCAACTAAAGTTAGATCAAGCAAAAAGCGCATATGAAAACTGTTGTAAAATATATTAATTATTGAAAAAAGTAAAGATATTAATTTGGAATCGGCAATAGATCTTTATCAGAAAATAAAACAAAAGTACGAGGAAATAGAAAAATTGTGTACTTTTCCCGTTACAGTAGATTTAGCAAAATGGATTTTGACATAAAGGTGGCGTGTAGTTTGATTCCAGTAATGGACGGTGTAGAGGCCACCACTAAGCGCCTAATAGACTCAGTGGAGATGTATGCTGACATGCTGGACAACCCAGGTAAAGTATTATTAATTACTTTTGTTTTGAAAAGTCGGTTGAATGAAAATGCAAAATTACGAATTGCAAGCTCATACTAAACTATCCAAGAATTAATTGATGATATGAGGAAATATCTTTTACCCAAAAAATCATTTATGGCTATACAGACGAAGCTTCAGAATATTCAACAAGGCTCGAGATCCATTGAGGATTATGGTACGGAGGTAGAAACGTTATTTACAGTGTTGACAATTACTCAGGCAGATGGAAAAGAGGAAGTATTCTCGATTTTAAAACCAATCAATGAAAGTTTTGCCATAAAACGTTTTTCAGATGGCCTGCGTAGCGCAAAAATGAGCACCATCATCTCAGCAAGCGGCTTCAGCAGCTTGAAGGATGCCATACAAGCAGCAAAAGACGAGGAGTGCACGTCTTTCCAACCACCAGGTAACATTTTGTATGCATCTAAAAATGGACACCACTCGGTACACAAATTTAGACGTTCACAAGGTCAAAGAGGAATTTACCGTAGTCAATATGGTAACAATTACCATCGTGGGCATAAATTTAATAACCACTACAATCAAGGACAAGGTTCTAGCGGAAATTCTAGAGCAAATTATCGTCCTTCATATAATAATCAACGAGGAAATAGAGGTTCTAGATATGTTAGGAACCGTGGACGAGGTCAAAACTCATTTCCAGTAGAAAAAGTAGCTGACACTCATCAATGCGATAAAGACGACAATGCAGGTACATCGAATCAGTTTTTTCGATCCTAAGCATTTTATATTATCATTACAAGGTGATGCGAAATATGTTACTTTTTATATTAAAAACATTAAATACTATTGGCTTATTGATACGGGTGCAACATTGTCAATTATTAAAAATGAAGTACTGCCAAAAGATATCATTGTTAATAGAGATAATACTATAATAAATGGAATAGGTGGTCAGCGAGGATCTCAAGGTACTGTAAATTTAATATTAAAATACGAAAATGCCACGTTTCAGCACAATTTTCTTGTTTTTGATTCGCTACCACTAAAAGCAGACGGAATCATAGGCTTAGACTTTTTAGAAAAATTTAGTGCGAATATTGATTTAGGTTCAAATAATTTAACACTTTTTAACAGTAATAAACAACATTATCTACATTTTGTTGATGAACATGATAGGATGAAAAATTCTATGATTATTCCAGCACGCTCGGAATCAATTCATTTTATTATTGTGAATGAGGATGTAACTGGAGAAGTAGTAGTATGCAGTTAAGAGTTAACGAAGGATGTCTTTATAGCAAACGCAATAACTACAGTTAGTAATAGTAAAATTCCAGTTAAAATACTTAATGTTAGTGACAAGGAAGTAAACTTGCCATCTATCACACCAGATTTGAAAAGTTTGTATAATTATAATATTTGTCAATCACAATATTGACCACAATATTAACAAGACCAATATTGACGTTACCAGGGTTAAAACTTTGCTATCTGAATTAAATTTAAATTATTTAGACGGAGAAGAGAAACAATCAATTGAAGCAATTTGTGCAAAATATTCTGACATTTTTCATTTGGAAGGAGATAAGTTAACGACAACTAATATTTATGAGCCATCTATTGTTTTAAAACAAAACTCCACTCCAGTTTACGTCAAGCCTTATAAGTTACCACGGGCACTAAAACCAGAAATAACTAAGCAAGTTGAGAATATGTTAGAAAATGATATAATCGAAGAGTCAAATAGTGAATGGTCCAGTCCAATATTATTAGTACCTAAGAAAAGTAGCAAAGGTAATGAGAAAAAATGGCGTTTAGTTGTAGATTACAGAAAACTGAACGAGGTTATTTGTGACGACAAATTTCCTCTACCAAATATTAATGAAATTTTAGATACGCTTACTGGAGCCATTTATTTTACTCATCTTGACCTTCACCAAGGTTACTATCAAGTAAGTTTAGAGCCTAGTAGTCGTAAATTAACAGCTTTCACTACAAATACTGGTCAATATTGCATGAAGCGTTTACCAATGGGTTTAAAGATCAGCCCTAATGCCTTTAGTCGTATGATGTCTGTAGCGATGTCTGGTTTAACTTACGATAAATGTTTAGTATATCAGGACGATCTCATTGTATTTGGAAGAAATCTGTCTTCCCATAACAAAAATTTAATAACTGTCATGGAGAGATTGAGAAAAGTAAATTTAAAACTAAATCCTCAGAAATGTGAATTTTTAAAGAAAGAAATTCTTTATTTAGGACATTTGGTTACAGAAAAAGGTGTTTTACCAGATCCAGAAAAAACAAAAGTATTACGAAATTATCCTACTCCCAAAAATGCAGATGAAGTAAAACGGTTTGTAGCATTCTGCAACTATTATCGTAAATTTATAAGAAATTTTTCGGATATAGCAATACCTTTGAATAAGTTAAGTAGGAAAAATGAACCATTTATTTGGTCTGATGAATGTCAAAACGCTTTTGAATTTTTAAGAAATGCTTTAATATCATCACCAATTTTACAGTATCCCGATTTTTCCGAAAATCATGAATTTATTTTACAAACAGACGCCTCGGGTACTGCTATTGGTTCTGTATTATGTAATAAAGATCTCAGACCAGTTGCATATGCCAATAGACCCTTGAATAAAGCAGAAAGAAACTACCCAACTATTCAAAAAGAACTTTTGGCAATAGTGTGGTCCGTTAAGTATTTCAGACCATACTTGTATGGAAACAAATTCACCATAATGACAGATCACAAACCATTAATATATCTTTTTGGTATGAAAGATCCGTCAAGTAGATTACTTAAATTTCGATTAACTTTAGAAGAATATAAGTTTAAAATAGTCTATGTGAAAGGAAGAGACAATGTTGTGGCAGATGCTTTATCGAGAGTTTGTATAACGTCTGATGAACTTAAAAGTATGAATGAACAAGTAATGGCTGTAATGACCAGAGCGCAAAAGAAAAAGCTGAATGAGTTAAGTAAGAGTAAGAATGACGATGAAAAGAAGGATCTTAATAAATCCATTAACAATTGGCCTGATCAACCAAGAGTTGTGGATATATTAAGAAAACCGTGTGATTCAGTAGAAATGTGTTTGATTGAAGGCAACAAATTAAAACAAATTAGAGATAATACCTTGATAACTGAAGAATTTGAATATTTTACATTTATAGAGGGTAAAAAGACAGTATACATTAATCTTGATTTCAAGGCGCATTTCTCGCGAGCCGAATTTGTGCAGAAATTAAGCAATTTTTGTGAAAAGATACGTATCACTGAAGTGTGTATAATTAAAAATAATGATAATATAGAATTTATCAAAAGTGTTTGTGATGAAATAACAACACTTAGTAATTGGTCCGGACCGCGAATATGCATATTACGAGGCGTAAAAAGAATAGATGACGACAACGAAAAGTCACTTATTATGAATGACTTTCATTTACTGCCATACAGCGGTCATGCTGGAGTGCGCAGAATGATAAATACAATCAAAAGTCGATACTATTGGCCAAGTATCGACAAGGATGTCCAGGAATTTGTTAAAAAGTGTACAAAATGTCAGAAACATAAATATTTTCGTAACATAAAAGAACCGATGGAAATTACCACAACAGCTTCCTCGGCTTTTGAGAAGATATACTTAGATGTAGTGGGACCCTTAGATAGAGACGAAAATGGTAATTGTTATATATTGACTATGCAATGCGAGTTAACAAAATTTGTACAAGCTATTCCTTTGCAAAACAAAGAAACAGTGTCCATTGCAGATGCATTTGTTAGACAGTTCATATTAAGATTTGGTATTCCGACGACAATAGCTACAGATCGAGGAACAGAATTTATTTCTGCAACCATGGAACAGGTTTGTAAAATACTTAATATAGAAAAATTATCTTCTACAGCCTATCACCATCAGTCGGTTGGGGCTCTTGAAAATGCTCACAAAACTTTGGGTGCATTTTTAAGGATCCAGTGTGAAAATCATACGGATACATGGAGCTATTGGTTACCATTTTGGTGCTTCAGTTTTAACAACACAGTCCATTCAGAAACAAATTACACGCCATATGAACTTGTTTTTGGAAAACTTTGTCAAATACCCGATAGCATAAGTAATACCGAAGAACCATTGTATAATATAGATAATTATCCATTACAATTAAAATACAGGTTACAATTAGCTCATGAAGATGCAAAGAAAAAATTGCTGATTAATAAGCATAAACGGAAAGAAATATATGATAAGTCTGTCAATTCTGCAAAATACGAGAAAAATGATTTGGTTTTAATAAAAAATGAAGCACGTAGTAAATTAGATGCAATATTTAAAGGTCCCTATACAGTTATGGAAGATTTAGGTTGCAACGTAAAAATAATTAAAAATAATAAAATTGAATTAGTACATAAGAATAGGACTAGGCCTTTTTGTCAATAGATTTGAATGTAAGATTTAATTTTAGATAACATTGCAATGTATAATGATAAGGATAAACGTATGTACCATTTTATTTGTAATAAGTAACTTATGTCTATTAAACACTATTATTTTAAAAGATGATACTTCAAGTAAATATCTAGTAAAAATTATGTAAAAAAAAGAATGTACCTAATTCTTTTTTTTTCTATGTCCTCGGGAGGTGAAGTGTAAGTCTAATATGTATGCTCCTTTAGTTTAGTAAGTGAGTACGCTACTTTATAACCGTATGTATGCTGAGTTTGCACTATACCTTATATGCATTATTTTAGATTATTACCAGGCATTCATATAAATAGTACGTAACTAATGTGGTTGTTTCCTTGAATAACACTCATTCAGGAACCCCAACATTACAAATTTATCGTCCAAGTACTTTAAAAGACGTCTAAAGAATTGATTAATGGTACAAAGTCCAAAGAATTGATTAAAAGTACTCTCATTAACAACATGGTCAGATTGGGAGTGTGTCGACTCGATCGAGTACTTCATTTAAATTCAAACCGTGCAAGAGAAAGTAATTAATATTCTTAGGATTGTACAAATTGCTAAACTATTTGTATTTTTAAAAGGCGATATCACAAAGCAAATTTGAGAAGAATATTGTATCTAAAAAGTAATAAGTATTAAGGTAACTCATTCCTTTTTTACAAAACTTTCCCTTTAGAAACTTTGACATTTATAAAAAATAACGGTGACAGGTGACAACTGTATTTTGGCGAATTATTTTATTTAAAATAACTATTTTGTTATATATTTCTTAATATATATTTATTAATTTATATTTCCTTCTCCTGCACTACCATTAAGGACGGACATGATTCTTCTCAAAATCAACAAGATTAAAAGATAGGATAAAACAGAACGGACGTGTTTGTTGCACTTGTGTATAATTATTTACTTTAAAAACAGTTATAATGTCTGTAGATTGTAGGGCTTGTGGTGTCCAAGTACCTGATGGTTGTTACATAAAGTGCTCAAAAAAACAGTGCGAGAAAGTTTATGATTTAAAATGCCTAGGACTGACAGAAAATAAATTCAGTTCCTTCTCGGATAAGCGCACGAAGCAATGGGTCTGTCCGGAGTGCGCGTGTTCTAAACCTAAACGCTATGACCAGAATACACCTATCAGGGACACCCCGGATCTGAAAACATTCACGCCCAGTGCTAATGTCAACACTCAACGGGGAAGCCGCATGCAATTGATGGATGAATCAATTGTCGAGTGTGATAATAATAGTAATGATAAATTGCTGTCTGAGTTTAGACAGCTAAAACATGAAGTCTTAAGCCGATTAGACGTGCTAACTAACATTATTAAACATCTTCAAGAAATATGTTTTTCTACAAAAACGGAATTAGAAGAACTAAAGATTAAAATGAAAGTATTTCAAAATAAATTGTTCCCAACGGATCTGTTATCAACTCAAAATCAACAGTTTGAAAGTATTGATAGTATAACGGAAAAGTTTGAATACAGGCCTCGAGATGTCTAAGCAAATCGATGTCCCATCTACATTCGCTGATGTGGCTCGTATAAGCCTAAATAATGTAAACAAAACAAACGTTACTCCCTGCGTAATAAAAACGCCTGCGGCCATGAAAATAGCAACCGGGAGAGGGTCCGTTGTCCAAACTCAACCAATTAATCAGCCACAGTGTGTGACTCCAAGGAAAGAGTTAAATATTAATATTAGTGAGGAAGAAGAAAAAATTAATAAAGATTGTGAGTGGACTACAGTTCGTAAGAAAAGGGGGGAGTTACCAATCAAAAAATGTGAAGAAAGGAAATAATACGGTTTTATTAGATATACAGGCTACTGAAAAAAAGCGGCACCTTCACGTTTGGCGTTTGAGTAAAGAAACCACAAGTGATAAATTAACATCACATGTCAAAGGATTATGTGGTCCAGATGCTAATGTTAAGATTGAGAAAATTAAGCATAAGACAGAGAGGGATTACGCTTCTTTTATCATAACAGTATCAGAGTCAATGTATGATAAGTTGTGTCAACCGGAAGTCTGGCCCATCAATGCGGAATTTTGCGAGTGGATTTGGTTTCGAAAAGCTACAAATAAACCAATTAAAGAAAAATAATAGTTTTGAATTTTACTATCAAAACGTCAGGGGTCTTCGTACAAAATTAAACTGGTTTTGTAACAATATTGAATCATTGAATGCCGATATAATTGCTATTACGGAAACAGGATGCAACGATTCTATAATGGATGCGGAGATTGTGCCACCAGGTTATGATATAATAAGGTGTGATCGAACAGACGGCCGTAAGCTAGGCAGCGCGTTTCTCGTGGCCACACACGGGTTACAGCTGCAACGAGTGAATACACCGGGTGACGTAAACATAGATAACTGCTCATTTGAACTGGTTTGTGCGACAGTACACGCTAAAGATAAATGTTTATTTTTATGTTGCGTTGTTTACATCCCGCCTAAGACTAAGGAAGATGTTTACATGATTTTTTTAAGATAATAGAACAATTGTGTGTTAAATATAGACATATTATTTTGAGAGGTGATTTTAACTTAAATTCAAGTAATGATAATGTTAAAAATTATTTTGAATATTTTGTGTCCTTTTGCGAATTGGCTCAGATGAATAAAGTCCTTAATTGTAATCGGAGTCAACTAGATTTAGTGTTGTGTTCGTTAGGATTAAGTGATGGCGTACAAGTATGCGAAGCTGACGAACCATTAGTGCCTGTGGACACGTATCATCCACCGCTCGCGGTGACTCTGGAGCTCAGCGCTGGCGGTGTGACGTTGCTACCCGTGGGGGCCGAGCCCGTTGCTTTAAACCGTGAGACATAAGCAAACCAAATTAAATCGCAATGGAATTTTTATAAAGCTGATTTTTACTTATTTTATTCTTATTTAGCTTGCGCCGATTGGAGTTTGATTAGCGAGACACAAGAACCAGAGGAAGCTTTAGAGTTTTTTTATAATGTTTTTTACGGTGTTTTAGATAAATGTGTACCGAAAAAAGCGGGAAAATAAAGTAGATCAAAGACACTACCCCGAGTGGTATACTAGTGATTTAATCAGGGACATAAAATTAAAGGCTAAACTTCACAAGTTATATAAATCGACCGGATCTCGTGCTCATTACAAAGCTTTTTCTGCTTGCAGGACGCGAATTAAGAAAACTATTGATAGCGCATACCTAAACTATCAAAATCGTGTGCAAAGTAACTTGACAAAAGATCCTAAGTCTTTTTGGGATCATATTAGGGCGAAAAAAAGGACCGTTAAACGTAAACAAATATTGAAAGATGGAGTAAAATTGTCAGATCAGAAAGTGCGACTAAAATTGCCAAATACTTCTATTCAGTGTACAACAGCGAGCCAGCGCGTTTGAACGTAGACGAGGCGGTGTTGGCGGGCGGTGCGGGCAGCGCGCGCGTGCACGTGCCGCAACTGCAGCTAGGTGAGGTGCGCGCGGCGCTCGCCCGACTCAAGCCGAAGCGCTCGGCGGGCCCGGACGGTATACCGGCGTTTGTGATACGAGACTGCCGCTCAGTGCTGGCAGAACCGTTATTACATAATTTCAACTTGTGTCTGAAGAATTCATATTTTCCAGAAAGTTGGAAAATCACGCGTGTTATTCCGATACCTAAGGGAGGTAACAAACCTACAGTTGAATCCTTCAGACCAGTGGCGATTCTCTCAGCACCTGCGAAGGTGTTTGAGGGAGCCATTCAGCGAAGTGTACGGGAACAAGTTGCACCGCAATTATCGGACGCCCAGCACGGCTTCCGGCTAGAGAGGAGCACAACTAGTAACCTCTTAAATGCCATGACGTATTTGGTTCCTCATGTTGATGCAGGGTTGCAGGTAGATGCCGCCTACTTTGATTTTAGGAAGGCGTTCGACTTGGTAGATAACGATATCCTACTGTCAAAGATGGCGAAAGCTGGCTGCACACCTAAACTGCTTAATTTTTTTGCAAGTTACATGAGAGATAGAAAACAGTATGTGGAGTATGGCGGGTACCGGTCGGAGCCTTATTTTACTAGGTCTGGCGTGAGTCAAGGTAGTAATTTAGGGCCGTTAGAGTTCAACATAATGATTAATGATCTACCCGAAGTAGTAAGAGAGGCTAAATGTCTGTTATTTGCAGACGACCTAAAGTTGCTTTTAGCCATCAAGACTGAGGATGATTGTCGGCACCTTCAGCAGGATATCGACCAAGTAGTTGAATGGAGCCATAAAAATAAACTACAGTTTAATATTTCAAAATGCTCTATTCTATCATTTAGTCGTGCAAGGGCACCACTCCATTACAACTATAAGGTGAATGGCGAGCTAATGAAGAGGGAGGAATCAGTCCGGGATCTTGGAGTCCAGATGTATGTCAAATTGACATTCCGGGAGCACATCATGAATATATGTAAGAAAGCTTATAAACGACTAGGTTTTATCATTCGCAGAGCAGTAAAATTTACCAACATTAAAGCAATCTCAGTGCTGTATGATGCTCTAGTAAGGAGTCAGCTGGAGTGTAACTCAGCAATATTGGCTCCACATGAAAATAAATACAATCTTATGCTGGAGCGCATTCAGAATAAATTCACGCGATTTATATATCATAAGCTTTATGGGGTTTATCCATCCTACCCCTTGATGTATCCAACCTTGTTTGTTTTAGGTATGGTTGGATACAACAAGTTGGAAACTAGAAGAGATCTAGCGCTGGTAATCTACATTTTAAGGGTGTTCCGTGGTTACATCAGCAACCCGGGTGTGCTGCAGTGGATAGGCTTATGCGTGCCTGATAGGTATGTACAGCGGCGACGACGGCCGAGCTTGCTCGCGATGCCACGCGGCAGGACTAAACTGGTTCGCAATACCCCCCTCACGCGAACGATACACATACTAAATTTGGTAGCTGAGAAGTTGGACTTATTTTTGTGTTCACGGAGTGAATTCGCAAAAGTGACATTATTTACAATATGTTATTCTTAAATTGTAGTATACAATTGATTGTAATGTATTGTCATTGAAATTAATTATTACGTATTGTTATTTAAATTAATTATTGTGTTGTAATTAGTAATCTTTTCCCATTTGAATTGTTACTTTTTGAATTGAGATGCTACATTTATCGATTTAGGTTTTCCCTGTAATGGTAGATGTTAGTAGGAAATATAAATAAATAAATAAATTTACTTGTAAAGGTTTACAGAAGATAAAGTAATGTTTCTGAATTGGTGGTCTGAAAGCTTCACTTTGGTTTAATCATTTCCATTTCAGTTCTTACGATGAAAGCAAACGTTATGAATTTCCATTAATTTCATATGTTTGTATCATTGCTATTATAAAAATTAGGGTTAGACCTTATTGAAGAGTGTTTGACGGAGCGGAGCATTTGGCGTGTATAATATACACACGTCCTTGTACTGCACCGTCATGAGCTCATGAGTGGCGGTCGCTCTAATTATATGATCTTTTCCTTGCCCACGTTCGCAACTTCTGCATCTTCGCGGAAGCATAAACCACGATTTCATTCCTTTAAGTCACTGTTTAATGCCAAAAAATTCGGTTTTATATCATCTGCATACATCGACTTTCTATGTTCCTTACCAAGTCGTCACTTTTTCTAGAGAGGATGCAGCCTAAAACTTTGCTCACTGGTAGAAGCTTGCCACTCCAAACTTTACTGTCCTGAGAACCATCTCTTGTCAGAAACTTTTCGTTTTCGTTAACTAAGAGTCCTTCTATGTACGAAATACTTGTATTTAATTTCCACCCTTTTATATAAAATTGTAGTAAAAAATGAACTTACAATCCTCTTGATTAATAGTGGTTATCGCAGCCGATTGGTACCTACAACCAAATGCAAACAAAATGGCTACCGCCGCATTATCATCTCCAAGGTACACGGTGGAATGCCTCACATCCTGCTGCTGCTACTACTTCTTTACAAGAATAGATAAGAATTTTGGCGGTATTCTAGGAGAAAAGTTTATAAAGAGTTTTCCACTTAGTAAAACATGACTTTTGTTTCCGGTTGATATAGCAATCGTTCTAAGTTAAAAATATTGAGTTTTTACGTAATAGAGCCATGCTGCAACCATAATAATAGTTGCAGCATAGATGAATCGGCTCGAACGAGCCAAGAAAACGCTCTCACAGAATTCTAGCGTAAAATAGCTACGTAATTCTGCTGCGTCTCACATGGTGAGTGTAGAGAACTAATTACCCTTTTTAATGGAATCGAAGCATTCCATCTTAGTCCTCAGAAGTGACAACGCATTTTGATTCTTAATTGAGTATAAATGTGAATGATTATGGGCCATAGCACTCACTTACCTTAGAACATTAGGCAGAACAAAATTTTAGCAGAAATATGGAAATACATTCTATGGATGTTTAAGACAACAGTCTAATCTCATATCTCGTATTGTTGAAAATGTCCTTGCGATTCATAAAAAATCATTAATAGATATTTTTTCATCAAGTTATTTTGGTTGAAATGTTTTTTGGAGTTTATATAGTCCCCATTGAGTTCTTCTCTCTATAAAGGCTATAAAAATACTTTCAATATGATGATAATAAAAAATAATAAATACAATTACATTATACATTTTTTATATCTTAACATTGATAAACATGTTAATAATCATTTCCGCTTTTATGGTGTCTTGGGGTAAATGATTATTAATCTGTCGAGACATTTTAATTTAAAACAAAGCTCACACACTGCACTTGTCTGTGCTGCTTCATGATAATGATCAATAATAATGAACTGATGAAATATAGTGACCTTAAGTATAGTGTTTCTTCATCCATACACAATCAGTTTAAAACGTATTGCTTGTTATTTACCACTTTACATTACTAGACTTAAATCAATCAATACATATACAAACAAAATTTCCACACCACACTTGTCTCTTTGTGGTAAATATGATAAATATATCTGTAATAAATACAATTATTTTATTACATTGTTTTTTATACAAACAACCAGTTCAAAACATTAACCTGTTATTTATTTTTTAGTGTGTTAACATACCCTTTTATCATTTTAAACACTATTTTATTTTTTACTAACTTTTAAACACTATGTTATTGTTAATGTTTTAATTTATTTACGGTGTATACTTACTAATCAATCAAAATATATTAAAACAAAGTCTTGATACGACACCTGTCTGTCTGTCTATTGTACTTTTAAGGTAATACTTAAAAATAATGATTAACAATAATAAATGCAGTGTCATTTTACTTTGTGTTTTATCTTTAGTGTTTAAGTAATATTATAAACAGACTTTGTCATATTGGCTTTAATCATATTTTTTTTAATTACTGTGATGGTGTTTGGGATTTTTATTCAATAATCAAATAAATACAAGTAAAAAAATAGTCTTCACACCATGGTACTTTGTCTTTGGTGTATTTCAAAAAGTGTCGCTATAATTTGTGATGGGCCCGTTATACATACAAAAAATGTATCCCTTATAATGCAAATTATTCACGTCGGTCAAATAATTGAAAATGTCCATAAAATAACGTTGAAGAGATTTTTTAAAACACGCGACGAACAGAGCAAACTTTGCGTCAGGCTTATAAATTTAAGTAATATTACCGACCTCTAACATTTTATATCCATTAATTATAACAGCTATTTTATCTCACGTATTTAAAACTTCACTCGTTTTATTTAAAACGACTAATAATGTTTTGTTTTTGTAGCTTGTACACATATTTTGTCCTATCATGTCCTGCGGTACAAAAACGCTAGTTTTTTTTTAATTTAAAATTACACGTAAATACCTTCTTTTCTTTTAGTTGGTTTATTCGTACGCCTATCTTAGTTTGTCCGTATATCGTCAACTCATTGACCAAGCTCGAATTACTCAACCTAATAATGATGTTGTATGTCATAGTTATATTTAAGAACTCATCATATCATTAAGTAGTTGATCATTCGTGAAATGGTAGCGTTTTATTAAATATTACACTGTTTTACCATAACTATATAATATAGCTAGAATAACTCAATGAATAGACGTTTGAAATTTAATGATACGTTTGAATACTTTATAACAGTTTGATTATTAACGTGCATTTTTAGTCAAAATAAACATCATTTTATCCTATAATTCATATAATATATAAATGTACGCTGCGCTGGACTCGAGAGCCATTTCTGCCGCACATTAACCTACTGCCGTTGGGATAACTAGATGGTTGCTTTTGCATCTATGTCAATTTACAAGATTTAGCCAGTAATATTTAACTATATCATGAAATATAAAAGACGTCCTAAGAGACTTATTGGTACTCTTTATTTGGTTGTGAACCTCGAGCACGTGCACAGAGTAGCCGGATCTTTGGTTTTAGCGCAGGAATTACATGTTTTAATTCATCCTTTTACAATATTACACTTGAAGACGGTCAGAGGATTTTGACTCCTTTACGCCCGCGTTACGAGTGGACACAAGTCGAGTGGGCCTGACGGAATCCCCCCCATTGTGCTGAGGACGTGTGCTCCAGAGTTGGCACCGGTTTTAACGCATCTTTTCCGGTACTCCTACTCCCTAGGCGTAGTCCCATAATCATAAAAGACCGCTTTCGTCCACCCGATCCCTAAAAAAGGCGACCGCTCAGACCCGTCCAACTACCGGCCTATCGCCATCACCTCCTTGTTTTCCAAAACAATGGAGTCCATTGTAAACTGCCAGCTCATGAGGTACCTTGAGGATCACCAGCTGATTAGTGACCGCAAATACGGTTTTCGCCGTGGTCGGTCAGCTGGTAATCATCTGGTCTACCTAACTCACAGATGGGCGGAGGCAGTAGAGTCCAAGGGGGAGGCATTATCCGTTAGTTTGGACATTGCGAGG
Organism: Parnassius apollo; assembly: GCA_907164705.1. Taxonomy (NCBI): domain Eukaryota; kingdom Metazoa; phylum Arthropoda; class Insecta; order Lepidoptera; family Papilionidae; genus Parnassius; species Parnassius apollo. The sequence goes on from CAJQZP010001153.1 coordinate 1,913,296, forward strand.
GCCTTCGGTCGGGTTTGGCACAAAGCGCTTCTTTCGAAACTCCCTTCCTATGGGCTTCCCGAGGAATTGTGCGATTGGATCACCAGCTTTCTTGCAGATCGGAGCATCAAAGTCGTTGTAGACGGTGCAAGCTCCGATTGCAAGCCTATTAATGCTGATGTTCCACAAGGCTGCGTGCTATCGCCAATGCTGTTTCTTCTGCATATCAATGATATGTTGCGAACCCGTAACATTCATTGCTATGCAGATGACAGCACTGGTGATGCTCTTTACACCGGCCGAGCCAATATTTCTCGGGAAAACGTCTCTGAGTGCCAGGACAAACTTGTGTCTGAAGTAGAGTCTTTGCTGAACAGAGTCTCGGATTGGGGGTGACTAAATCTAGTCCAGTTTAACCCCCAGAAGACATAAGTTTGTGCGTTAACCGCTAAAAAGAATCCCTTTGTCGTATCTACTCCGTTTCAAGGCACTCCCCTTGTTGCCTCAGCCAGTATCGGAATCCTCGGCGTCGACATATCGAGTGAAATGCAGTTTCGTGGTCACTTGGAAGAGAATGCCAAATTGGCCTCTAAAAACTTGGCGTGCTCAGCAGAGCGGGACAGTATTTCATACCGGCATACCGCCTGTAACTTTACAAGGCGCAGGTTCGGCCGCACAAGGAATACTGTTCCCATCTCTGGGCTGGGGCTCCTCAGTACCAGCTCGTTCCACTTGACCGCATCCAGCGCAGAGCAACTCGAACCGTCGACGATCGAGTGCTTTCCGATCGGCTCGATTCACTGGCACTGCGAAGAGATGTTGCATCTCTTTGCATTTTCTTTCGCATATACCATGGAGAATGCTCTGAGGAATTGTTCGGATTAATCCCAGGCGCCAAATTTCGTGAACGCACTACGCGACAAACGTCCCGATACCATCCACAACATCTGGATGCTTGGCGGTCCACCACTGTACGTTTCAAAAGGAGTTTTCTTCCGCGTACAATCTCTCTGAGGAATAGTTTACCACCGGCGTTTTTTCCGGACCGATACGACCTGGGGACCTTCAATAAAAGAGCTTACTCCATTCTAAAGAGCCGGCAACGCACCAGCAATTCCCCTGGTGTTGCGGTTGATCATGGGCGGCGGTAGTCACTTAACATCAGGTGAGCCGCATGCTCGTTTGCCCCCTAATCTATAAAAAAAACGAAAGAAGAAGCAAACTAAACGGTTTGTTTATTCTTCCGTAACGCGCATATCAAAACAGTAGAACAATTCGCTGGCATTTGTCTTGCCGTTCAAATACAATCAGGACGTTTTAAAGGCAAGATTGAATAGGCTTTTTTTACGCTAAGACAGTCCAGATAGATTTACTCTCTAAAGTTTCGTCACTACGTTAAGCACCGACTTATAATAAGTAAAAAAATGGTTACATTTCGTGAAATAATCAGGCATTTTATCAAATGTTCAATTGTAACTTAACAAGTCTCGCATAATTTTAATTAAATTTTAATGATGATGCGTTCCCTGGTTGATAATAACCTCCGGGAATGAGGTGATCGCTACCACGCTGTTTCTAATGTTATACCAATTATATAAAATAACATATTATTAATTGATTTTATTTAGAAATGGTCCCGTTGGGTTTCTTGCTAGTTCATCCCAGGACAGAGGTTTTTTAGGAACCAGTGGTAAAAGTAAAATTGACTTTCAATAACTATACTTGTAATCAATGTGGAATAAAATGGTTCTATTCTATTCTATTCCACTCCATTCCATTCGATTTCGTTGATTCTATTCCATTCCATTCGTATGATGAGTGTACAGAACCAAAGACCTTTTGACGCTACTAACCTATCTTAGTAATGTTCTCCAGGCCGAATTTTGATCACGGCAGCCTGTCGCAACGGAAACAGGACAGGATTATAGCGTGTGAGTGCATGCACAAGCACAGGTGTACTCCCTACACTCTCACTCTCGTATACCGATTGGATTTTAATACAAAAAGATCGGCACTGGGGTCTAAAACCCTATAACTGATTTTGACTATAATGAACGATACGAGATTCGAACTCGGGAGATCATCAGTCGCATTTACGACCACTAGACAAAAAAAATTCTATCTTAGTTCTTAAAGGAAGATGCATGCGAATTACAATTCTATATTATTTGTATGTTGGTGTATAGACACACAGTCCACCTGATGTCCATTGGGCCACAACATCCAATGAACAATGATGGACTATGTGTCCGTTTGTCAGGCTTAATGACATAAAATAGTTATGATTTCTTAAATTTTAAGAGTAAGGTTTCTCTGTTATTATCTTCAAGTACGAGTATGTTATGTTGTATGGAACTACTGACCCTACTGTTGGCTTAAATAACACCCTAATTTTGTCTGTTCACATCACTTATTAAATGTATGTATCCCTCGATAACAATAGAATAAATGTCAGTTGTCGCAAACGTCCACAATTCACTAAAACAAAAATGTAATACAGCTTATAAAGTCGCTAGTTCATATCATACGACGATAATTATTTAATTTAAAAAAATGAATCCAAAAAAACTATTTACGTTCTAATAACGAATTCACTCGTACGGAATTAATTAGTTTTTATACAACCAACTCAGTGAGTGCAAAACCTTTAACATGTGTGACCAGAAAAGTTAATTGAGTATTCGCAATTTCTGTATGGAAGAACTTTTATTTAACTTTCTTCTAATTATCGTAATATTTTCGTATCTTAAAAATAACCGTGTGGTGTTAGAATAAAAGAATTCTTTACCCTACTTCGCCTCTTTGCTGTTGAAAGAGGCAAATATGGGCGTTATACAGGATGGAAAAACTGGACGAGTCATTGTGAAAAAGTATATTAAATGTTAAAGATATCGTAATTCATAATTCTTTATTGCATGTCACAAAGTATAAAGTTGGAACAATATATTTACAGAACATGTGACACCCTATACGGGCGTAGCATATTAAAACAGATTTAAAATTTTAATTAATATGGAATTCATTTTCATTTCATTCAAATTACAGTATTTATAGTAGTATTTATAGTACACAATATATAAAATTATAAGCTGTCAGACTATATAATACTTACACATTTATTTTAAAAATTAAATTTCATTAAATATTATATGTCAACTGTCAAAAATTTTAATGAAAAATGCTAAAAATGTCAAATATGTATATAAAGAAAATTGTCAAATAATTAAAATTGATTTAAAATTTATCATTAAAATATTAATTCAAACTGTAATATATTTTGATTACTATTTCAAATTTACGACACTGGCGTGCTTTTATTGTATTAAGTAAATGGTTGTAAACCCTTATAGCCATGTGGTAGGGACCATTTTTAAATAATGTGAGATGTGTGGCAGCAGCAACCAGATTATAACCTCGGCGTGTGCCGTATCGACTGGGTCTATCTTCAAATCGCTGGAAATAATGAGGATTTTTCCTCACAAATCGGCATAATTAAAAAATGTACATGTACGTTACAGTTAGTAAGTTATATTTTCAATTTTCACTTATAGAAAACTTTACTTTATTAAAAAATAGATAGACCACATTCAAACATTTTAAGCCGCTTACTTGCGCCGGGATTTGAACCAACTTTCTTTTATTCGACAGGGTCTATGACAAGGATAAAATCTGTCGAATAACCATTGTGGCTTATAATTAAAGGAGGCTCTGAAATTTAGCAATTAATACTCATTAACCTGAAACAGATGTACCTAGATAAATAACTTTTTATTGCACATTATTAGAACAAATTAAATTATATTATATTCGTATTTGAAAAGGACGAAGAGAGAACGAAATGTGAAATATGGGTAAATCAGGAAAGTCTAGAACAGGTAAATGAAATTGTATACTTAGGGAGTGCTTTCAGCCGGTTTAGCACGAATAAGTAAAGAGGATTGTATCTTCTAGTTACAGGTATGCCTTCCTACCGGGTAAAGCTAAATCAACAATCACATTTGTCTCTTATTAAGTTATACATGTCACCGCTGTCACTTAGCGGTCAACCGCCGTAGAGTCTACATCTCCTGAAGATGCCTCGTGCGGGGGCAAAACACGTGTCGTATTATCGTCGATGGTGTGTATTTCCCGGAGTAGTGGTGTTAGAAGTAGTGGTGCCGGGAGTAGTGTTGTTGGGAGTAGTGGTGCTCGGACTAGTGGTGGCGGGATTAGTGCACGCAATTGGGGGAGGGCGGGAGGTGCTCTTCATTCCAGGTGAGACACATCATTGTATTTAATTAATGCGGATGGTTGCGAATTACATGTTAATCTTTATTATAATATTAGTGTTATTTTGTATAACATACAAATACTACACACATAAATAACATACACTCAATCAAGTTTATGGTCGATGTATTTTTAGTTAGTGCAGTATGTTTTTCGGTCAAAGGTTAAGTGTACCTTATTGGAAAATATACGCGATAAAAGCGTAGTAATCATGTATAGTTTCTAAAAATAGTTATGCTCATAACAAACTGAAACTATATGCGATCACTCCCAACCTGTGCGTACTGTTTGTATACTTTCAATATACGTAATGGAGATACGTCCATTAAAAATTAAACGTTGCTGATTTGGCTACCAGGGAGTCATTTGATGAGTCCATATTCAAAGGCGAGTGGTTTACCGGGACTTCGCTTTTATATTCTCCCGAGCATTTATGAACGCAAGGTGTACTTCAGTTTGAGCGGAGCATAAACGACCTTCAATATGTAGCAACAGCACAAAATTTACCAACTGTGTCTTCTATCATAACTTTCGCATAATAAAATAATACCTTACATTAAAATACCTATATCGCCATCAAAGTAAAATTAAAGTAATTTTGATAATGACGTTAGAATTAAAACCTATGATATTCGGATAATAACTAATAGAGATAAAATAAAAACAACTCCAAATCGGATTATATAATTTTTTAATTCTGAGAAAATGTTAAATTTAAAACTTTTTTTGTAGCTACAAAAGGGAAGATTATGCCTACTGCCCAACAATTATGATAGATTGTGCGATGATAAATATTTATTCCAGCGGCTCAACACTTACGTAACATTGTAGTGAAATTTCCATCCAAATCCGCTCAGAGGTTTGTGCCTGATGCATGTGCAGACATAATGATAGCAGACAAATAGACAATTTTTCCAAAAAAGATATATATCGAAAACATAGTAAACCCTAATTTAAAATATCAATAAAATGCAATGTACAGAAATTGTCGTGTTAGAGTTTTATTATAGAAAAAAATAGATAAAATTCATAAGAAGTTTCAACTAATCAAATGATGTTTATTTTATACGGTTCTATTAGTCGACTAACGATTCTAGAGACTTTGAACTTTGATCTGCGGGAAGAGAGTTTTTGAAACTACTAACAAGTTGCATGGCATATTGATTTGATTTAGCTCATACTTTCGATGTAGTACTTAGTAGGAAAACATGGAAGCTTTTTTAATTGAAATGATAAAAATCTATTTTAAATAAAAACGTATTCTATTTGATTGCCGATGCCTTCAAATGTAGGTAAATCTACCTTTTTAATCCTTCCTCGTGGATAAGACTTATTATTATGTAATGGCCTCTAAACATTCCCCCATGTATCGCGCGCGAAGTCGCGAACCACCCGCGAAACATGAATGTAGAACGTTTCGCGTATTTTTTACAGCTTCATGCCTGTTCCGGGAGTCATTCTCCGACATTTGTTGGTTTTTTTGGTCCGCGACAAATGAACCGCGAAGCGTGAAATTGGCGCGAACGTTGTTAGGTTCTACATTTTCACGTGGCCCAGTCGCTTATTGATGAGTATCGTGATCGATTGCGTTTTTAATCTTTACTAAAAACTATATTTAAGCTGAAGTATTAGTGAATTTTACCACTATCCTTACATTATTAACACATTACGTGGTAGAACTATGCTGCAGTTATATCACTAGTATAGTAGTAGCACGAATTGGCCGGCTCGATAGAGGAAAGACCACGCTCTCACAGAATATCAGCGTTAAATAGCAGCTTAACGCTCCTGTGTTTCGTCTGCTGAGTGTAGAGAATTGGAGACCCTTTTTTCCGGAAACGAGGCATTTCATCTTAGTCCGCACTGGTGATTACGCATGTGTATTTGATCTGTTATCGAGGATAGATGTCTATATGCCACAGCAACCATTTACCATCAGGTGGACTGTGCTCACTTAGCACCCTAATACTATAAAAAAAACATTTCCTTAGGTTATTTATAAAAAATTGCGTAGTATTATTTTATAAATAGATATACTGATTGACAACGTGCTCGGTGGTGAAGGAACACATTGTGAGGAAACCTGCAGTTCTCAGAAATAAGAAAAAATATTTCGAAGATGGGAATCCCTTGCCCTAAATTTGTCAGAAATGAGATAAGGGCTGTGTACAGCAATGGGACGTATAGAGGCTGTAACTTTAACTTTATTTGTACACATCTTGTTTTCTTTTGATGGATGGATAACATCCAAGAACAAGATGTGTACAGAAGAACAAGATAATAAACCCTGGGAATGGTGATCGTTACCAAGCTATTTTTAATTTGTTTTGTCTTGTTAACTGTAACATACATGATTGTAAGCTGTTATTAAAAAAAAAATGTCCCACTGGGTTTCTTGCCGGTTCTAAATGAAAAAAAGTGATTTTAAAAAGTATTATTTATAATCCATATTGAATTAAAAAAAAAAACTGTTTTTGTTTGTGTTTCCAATATCTTCGTTTTTTTCACTTCTTTTTATTATTTTTTTTAAATAGATATTTCTTAATCTTTAATGCCCTCTAAATTTGTCAAGCGTGCGAATGACACTGTGAACCTAATGCGAACCTTTGTGAGAGTGGAGCCAAGAACATTACTTACCACGATTCACGCCGCGAATCACGGTGTGGTTTGTGCCATGATTCATGAGGGAATGTTTAGAGGCCTTAAGTAGTTTACGCAATGAAGACGGGCCAGGAACTGCAGTGGCACACACGGGGGACGACATCGCAACAGCATCAGTGAGAAGCGGCGGAACGCCTACATTAAATTCATCGCCCCACGGTCGATACATCGTTTATTGACAAAACTATTTTTGTACTATTATCACTATTTTAAGAAATTTAATAAGTTTCGTATTGACCATCATTCCAACCAACATTTTGATGACCTCGGCGAGACATATTACTAATTAGAGAAGAATATTGGAACACGAAATGCAAAGGTAATTTATAATAAAGAACTACTTCGGGAACCTTCTAGAATAAAGGCAAAGGAACCAAGGCGGTAAGTTTATGAATTATATTTAGTTTTAGAATTATAATACGTTTACTTAGGAAATAAATCGTAATTACGTATCTATTGTAACGAATATTGAAAATAGAACATACTTAAATTTGAAATTGCATATATTTTATATAATGACTAATGTTAGTCAAGTGAAACAAAGGGAAAGATATCTCCCGAACTTTGCTTTTTCTCGCAACAATCGAAAGAGGGAAGTCGACAATATTATGGACTTTAGTAACCTTAAAGAATATGATATTTTCCGTATTGGCAGTGCAAAAATAAAAAATTTTAATCAATTACTAATACTTCAAAAGATATTCAACAAGCATACAATAACATTGGAAGTTCAATCTCATCTTAAAAAAAAAACAACCGTAAAACTAATTTAGAGATTAAAAACGTACCTAAATATTCAATGGAAACCAAAGAAGATCTTATAAACATGGAAAATATTTGTCGAAAACATTGGTTGCCCCTTAAATAAGAATAATATCAAGGAAATCTGTCTGCTAAGCACTTAGGATTTCATACAGAAGAAGATACTCCCGTCTTTGTTCCAGAGCAGCTCATAGCAAAAGGCTCTATTATCTCTATTACACTTCCCCACCGAAGACCTCGTCAGATCCAAGAAATATAAATTCTGTTGAACAGCTTATGGTAAAGTTTATACAATTTACAACTTTTGTGGGAAAAAGGACGAAAAGTCTCGTATATATATGAAGTATAAATATGAAGCACAAATTCAACAACTCCAACAGGATCCATGATTAGGTTCAGTGTTAACCATACAATATTTTTATAGAAACATATTATTAATAATTTTTTGTATCTACAAATGTATATTATTTGTACACTTTTTATTAATTATTTACATTTACATTAATTATTTAATTATCTTCTTATCTATTTCTCTATTGAAATAATTTCATTATCAAGTGTTACATTACACATACTTATTTTCACGATTTTTATAAAAACAATACACTATACTTGGTTGGGCCAACGCACACCCTTGCATTCCATATTTGTTGATGTGTTTGTTTATTGAGTTGACTGACATAATCCTCCTCTTTTCCGTTCCTTTTCAGCACGGGCCTGACTAGTAGATTAAAGGTAGATACTGATGGATGCATCTTTGGTCCTTCAATGAGAGGTGCGATGCGCCAAGTAGAAAGGGGAGATGGCGGAAACTATAATATGACGCGCAATTCCATCGGTCATCGTGCCCGCATACCCGTCAAGAGAGAGACCACTCACCCCTTCCCCCAGGTAAGTGCTCATCCTTACACTGAGCTGTTTTATTTGTTGTTCCTTTATCCGCAGCAGCTCATCACCAGTCATGTCAGTCAAAGCCTCAAATTAATTTCAAAGCAAGTATATTGTTCAAAGTCCGCCACGTGCCTCGTCTGCCATTTTGTTTTAGTTCCTTTTGACCCACGCTTATGCAATTCACTTGATCGTTCGCTCTGCTATACTTTTGGTCAATTTTCGCGCACCAATAATTCAACAGCCCAATCAAATCGAAGTTCTGAACTGAAATTTGGAAAATATTCTTTGGTTTAGTCACGCCTTATTACCTAAGTAGATTTTAGTTTCGCTTCGCACCACTGGAGGCTACTGTGCTTCGTAATGTTTGATTCTATCACCAAAATGCAATAGTTTATTCTATTTAGTACTTCATAATTATAGTACAAAGAAACCCATTTTATTTGGTTCGTCCCCGCAGTAGATGTCTATTTACTTATATCACATCGCATTCCGTAATCTTTTATATGAATTTTATATAATAGCGTATTCCCGCATAAATACTCGATTTGATTTCATTAGTGTACGCTACAAATAGCCAACTCCCGCAGTCGTATTATATCGCTCACAATTACAATCGTCTTGTTTACGCTTAAATCGTTTCTTTCGTTTGGATATTTATCATTGTACCTGAAACGTGCAGTTGACCGAGCTTATTAATAGAATTTATTGCATCTCATTGTGTATATACCCGTATAAAAAGTTTACTTGTATTAAAGTATTTTTATATTTCGTGACGATTTAATATTATTTCGTGAGAGTGTAACGTGTCTCTTGCTAAAAATTACCTGATTTATTGTTGTTTGTAATAGATATCTGGGTAGTAGTTATCTACTCTTACATAATAAATACGCCATTCAATTTTTTGTTCTCCACCGCTACGCAATCTGGTCTCTTGGTTTGATATTTATTAAATACATACATACATAAACACCGTGTGTACACCGCCGTGTAGTGGCGGTTGAGAATATCCACTACCCCATATCTTCCCGTGGGTGTCGTAAGAGGCGACAGAGGGAAACAGGCAGGAGATGGGCAGCAGCATCTTTCTGATAACAACTGTGTTATAATAAAAAACTGCGGTTGCCAACCCGCTCGCCAAGCGTGGCCACTATGGCAAATATCCCCCATGAATAACGACGCAAAAAAATGGCCCCCAGTCCCCGGCGGCCTCGCTATTCCTGGCTACGGTGGCGACCATGGTAACGGCAGGGTAGGGGGGTGCTAAGAATCTCCGGTGGAGGTTCGGTTGCCACCTACGACGACTCGAGCTGGCAACATATAACGCACGCACTCTGAGGACTGACGAGAAGATACTGGAGCTGGAAGAAGAGGTAGACAAGTTGCGCTGGCATATTATTGGATTATCCGAGGTCCGAAGAGAGGGGGGAGGATACAGCAATCCTCGAGTCCGTCAACTTGTTCTACCACCGGGAGGGCGACCGTCTGTCCCAAGGAGGTGTCGATTTATCGTCCACAAGTCTCTCGTCAACAACGTTGTAAAGATTGGGAGTGTATCGACGAGGGTCGCGTACCTGATACTCAGAATCACCAAAAGGTATTCGCTGAAGGTCATACAGGTTTACGCACCAACCTCGGCACATCCCGATGAGAGGTGGAGGAAATGTATGAGGATATTTCCAGAGCCATGCATTTTTCGAAAACACGGTGTTGATGGGTGACTTCAACAGAAAACTAGGCACAAGAGAAAGCAGTGAGCTGAAGGTGGGGAAATTTGGAGTAGGGCAACGGAACCGAAGGGGCCAGCAGCTGGCCGACTTTATGGAGAAAGAGAGACTCTTTATGATGAACTCTTTCTTCCAGAAGCGGCCCAACAGGAAGTGGACCTGGTCGAGCCCCGACGGTTCGATAAAAAATGAGATTGACTTCATTATGACGACCAGACGCCAACTGTTCAGTGATGTCTCAGTGATCGCAAGGGTGAAAACTGGCAGCGATCACCGAATGGTTAGAGGCAAACTGAACCCAAATGTTAAGTTGGAGAGGTCTCGTCTAATGAAGTCAACGCTCCGTCCCCCTCGTACTCTAATCCAGAATACCGAAACATTCCAGCTCGAGTTACAAAATCGCTTTCAGTGCCTAGAGGATTGCAATGCAGTGGACGATATGAATGACAAGCTCGTGGAAACTATCAATGCGGTCGGAGCTAAGTTCTGCAAGACCCGCTGCAGAAGAACACAAAAACTCTCCGATCACACTCTTAATCTCATGGCTTTTAGACGGGAGATGAGGCTGCAATCGTCAACAGATTTGACAGCATACAGGCAACTGAACAGACAGATCTCCAAATGCATGCGGCGAGACTTACGCAACTTTAATACTGCTTGTATTAAAGAAGCGATCGAGCGGAACCAGGGCTCCAAAGTCTTTGCCAGAGATCTGTCTGCCAGAAAGAGCCAACTGTCAGGGCTGAAGACTGAGTGTGGCAACATCGTTTCCGGGACACCTCAGATTCTGAGTGAGATTGAGAGGTTCTATGGGCAGCTGTACACATCATCGATGGAGCCACACGCAAGTGTGAGTAACGATCCAAGAGCAAGTCTTATCCGACACTATTCCGATGGTATCCTGGACGTCAGTCTGAGCGAGATTAGAATGGCTCTCCACCACCTTAAAAACGGCAAGGCCCCGGGCGAGGATGGAATTACAGCGGAGCTTCTGAAAGCGGGTGGAACACCGGTACTTGAAGTCCTTCAGAAGCTCTTCAATTCCGTTCTCCATGGTGGCACTACTCCGGAGGCGTGGAGCAGAAGCGCGGTGGTCTTGTTCTTTAAGAAAGGCGATAACGCTCTTTTGAAGCACTACAGACCGATTTCCCTTCTGAGCCGCGTCTACGTGCTGTTTTTGAGAGCGATTACGAATCGTCTCGCACGCAGACTCGACGACTTCCAGCCTCCCGAACAGGCCGGTTTCCGAAAAGGCTTCAGTACCATAGACCACATATATACCCTTCGGCAAATTGTACAGAAGTCCGAAGATTACAATCTGCCACTTTGCCTGGCGTATGTGGACTATGAGAAAGCCTTTGATTCCGTCGAAATTTGGGCGGTGTTACAGTCTCTTCAGCGGTACCTAGTTGACTGTCGGTATATTGAAATGCTGAAGTGTTTGTACAGTAGAGCTACGATGGCTATCCGAGTATAGAACCAGAGTACGAAACCTATCCAACTGCAGAGAGGTGTAAGACAGGGTCATGTTATATCCCCGAAACTCTTCACTGCTGCGTTGGAAGACGTTTTCAAGCTACTGGACCGGAAAGGATACGGTATTAACATCAATGGCAAGTACATCACTCACCTTCGATTTGCCGACGATATAGTCCTTATGGCAGAATCGCTGGAGAACCTTAGCACTATGCTCAATGACCTCAATGGTGTCTCCCAACGGATAGGTCTTAAGATGAACATGGACAAAACAAAGATCATGTTCAATGTCCATGTCACACCTATGCCGGTTGTTGTTGGGAGCATTACGCTCGAAGTTGTTGACGAGTACGTTTACCTGGGACAAATAGTCCGACTAGGTAAGTCCAACTTCGACCGAGAAGTCAATCGACGGTTTCAACTCGGCTGGGCAGCGTTCGGGAAAATTACGGCACATCTTCTCGTCAGGTATACCTCAATCTCTGAAAACTAAAGTGTATAACCAGTGCGTGTTGCCAGTGATGACTTACGGATCTGAGACGTTGTCACAACATCATCTTGCATACCATATTTATCCCTTATCACGCAATTTCTCACACTGTCATTCAGATTCAACCCTAGCATACTCCTTACAGACCGCATTTCTACAGCATTTATTCTACTATCGTGCTTCTTCTGCCACACCCAGCTTTCACTACCATACATTAAAGTAGGGACTAACACAGCATTATGAATTACCATACGTGCATTTTTAGATAAATTCTGGTTCTTCACAATAGAGTGTAGTGCCCCATTCACTCTATTCTCTGCATTTACTCGTCGTTCTATTCCTTATCATATCTACCATCCCTGCTAAATACACATCCCAAATACACAAACTCATCCACTTGCTCAATTACCTCTCCTTCTATTCTTATTTCACATACCGTTTTGCTTTCTTCTCTTTCAAAAACCATTACTTTCGTCTTACTTGCGTTCACTTTCATTCATCTTTCTTTTAATGCCCAATTCATTAATGTAACCATCACTTGCAACTCAGCCGCCGATGACGCAAATATGACTTGATCATCGGCATACAAAAGGCATTTGACGGTTAACTTGCCCATTATGAACCCACATTCTTCATCTTTCAAAGTTTGCAAACACCTGTCCATAAATAGGTTGAACAGCCAAGTGGAAGCTACACAGCCCTGTCTGACACCTTTTTGGATGCCAAACCAGTCCGAGTAGACCCCATTGATCCTGACACAAGCAATAGAGTCCCTATAAAGAGACCTTAATGCCTGTATCAAACCAGCGCTCAACCAATATGAGTTCAGTGTTTGCCATAACACATTCCTGTCCACGCTGTCATAAGCCTTTTCCAAGTCCATGAACGCACAAAAAACTTTCTGGTTTATGTCCAAAAACTTCGCCGCAATCATGCGCATGGAAAAGACTTGATCTGTACACCCCATTCCCTTTCTAAAACCCGCTTGCACATCCCAAATTTTTCCATCAGTTTCTTTCATAACTCTTTCAATTAACACCTTAGCATACAGTTTACCCACAATACTAAGCAAGCTGATACTACGGTAGTTTTTGCAGTCCTGCTGTGACCCTTTTCCTTTATATATTGGTACTATAACTGCTTTACACCAGTCTGTTTAATTTATGTTGGGAATTAAAACGGGTACCGTTTTAATTCCCAACATAAATTAAACAAGGTGTACAGCAGGCCTGCTACCACTCCCTCTCCAGCCCTTAGCATCTCGAGTGATACTCTATCATATCCAACTGCCTTACCTGCTTTCATGCTTTTCATTGCTTTCATTATTTCATCTACACTTATCTCCATACCCCTTTCCACTTCTTTTGGAATTTCTTGTTCATTTAATGCAAACGACTCTTCCCTCATAAACACGCTTTCAAAGTATTCCTTCCATCTGTTTAAATTCGAAACTTCATCATTCAGAATACATCCATTCTCGTCTCTTATAGCATTAATTATAGGCTGTTTTGTATTTCCCCCTGGCAGTTCTTACGAGTTTTCAGAACATTTTTATATTAGCCTGGAAATTATCAGATATCCTTCTGTCATTATTATCCACTATTTCTTTCTTTTTCCTTTCAACTACTTCTTTTACTCTCTTATTTAGACGTCTAAATTCTGCCTCTTTTCTTTCAATCTCATCATTCATACCACCAGAATTACCAGTTTTAGTTGCTACTAAATCTAACCATGCTTTCTTCTTTGATTCAACTTCCACCCGCAACTCATCATCCCACTACAACGGATTACTTTTCCTTTCATTTGTTCTCTTACTTACACCACATACTTCGGTGGCTGCATCCACCAAACCTTTCTTAATATTATCCCACACAGTATTCAAGTCTAAATCATGAATACACAACTCATTCAAACCTCTAATATTTTCTATCAGTCTACATTTATACTTCTCTTTCACATCTTCATCTTGTAACTTCTCTATTCTTATACGCTGTAACACAGTGGTAGACACAGATGTCCGATGCCGCCAACGCTTGGAAAGACCATTAATTCGACATAAGACCAAGTAATGATCCGTCCCTATGTTGGACCCCCGGTAAACCCTTCTATCTACGACTGCGCTCCTCATTCTTTCATCCACAATTACAAAATCTATCATGCTTCTATCATTACCTCTTTCCCCTGTATACATGTGAATTTTATGACGAAAAAAGTATTCGTCACAAAAAGATTCTTTTCCACACATACGGTGAGGAGGTCTTCACAATTCTCATTTATACTTTCATCACCAAACATTCCTAATATCCTTTCATAACCAGACCTCTTCAACCCAACACTTCCATTAAAGTCTCCTAACATAATAATATTTTCATTTTCCTTACATTTTGTCAACACCATCCTTACCATGTCCCAAAACTGCTCTCGGATGTAAGTGGGCTTAGACATGTCTGGGGCGTACACCCCACCAGCAGGAACAGCTTCTTTAAGCCCACTTTCATTCGTATCCATAGCAGCATCGGGCTTACACATTCATACACTTTCACACATTGATGCATTCTTTCTGAAAGGATGAAACCGACTCCCTGGCATGCCCAATCGTTCTCGTCTACCCCAGACCAATACGCGGTATACGTGCCATGTGCAGTGGCATCGTTTCCCTTTCGTTTCGTCTCATTTACACATAGCACATCTATTCCTCTGTCATTCATCATTTCGCATACTTCATTCATCTTATCATTCATTCCTCCACATACATTCAGCGTAGCCAGACGGGTTTCCGCAATCCACTTTTCGCCCCTCCGGGAGACAGAACGTGACGGGTGGCGAACCTCATCGCCGGTTTTTCTCCCGGAGATTCTTCCCACCCCTGCCCCATTAAAAGGGCGCCGGGAACTCGGGGCCATTTCTATTATTACCTGACTCATGGTGCGAATCAATGGGTGGTGGTAGATTTTACGCCGATACCATACGGCGAGGAGCCGAGTCTATTTTTTCGGCTTTGTCGCTCGTTTAGCACCACCCGGGGGACACGTGTAGGGTGGGCCTAAGGTTAGGTGGTCGAAGCCTACGGACGCGAGCGACTCATCCCCCCTAGTTAAAATAACAATTAACGACAGTAATTGGAATTGTGTAAAATAATATGATAATCATATTACTACTCATTATTATTTCTTGTTTGTTACCCTCATTCTATAAAAAAAGAAAAAGTTTAAATACACTATATATTATTAAAATTCTAATATTTCTACTGTAACGGAATTATGTCACCACCCTCAAGATGGCAACAAGTTATCGAACAAAATGGTGCATATACATTATAATAAGTGATATTTATTTTTGTACTGCAAAATGGCTACTACATGCAAATGAAATGCAACTTAAAGAAAGCCCTTTACGAAAGAAGAGAAATTTAGTTTCCTCTGATACCTCTAGTGAAAAGTGTGCCTGGATAACTAATATTGTCAAAACCTCTGACTGTCACAAGTTAGGCTGAAAATGGACTTGAGATTATCATTCATCATGATTACAGCCCTTCACAAGTCCACTGCTGAACATAGGCCACCCCAAAGTATGCCACAAAGCACGGTCTTGAAACACGTGCATCCATCGACTTCCTGCATGCCTTACCAGGTCGTCACTTCATCTAGTGGGGGGTCGCCCTACACTTCCTCTACCAGTACGAGGCCGCCTTTTCGAGAACCTTTTATCCCCAACGGTTGTCGGCCCATTGCCACTTCAGCTTACTAATCCGTTGGGCTATGTCAGTCACTTTGATTTTACTGCGAATATCCTCATTTATAAGTTTATCACGCTGAGAAACTCCGAGCATAGCCCTCTCCATAGCTCACTGAGCAACTTTGAGCGTTCTCATACGGCCAGCAGTGAAGGTAGTGTGAGCTAATATTATGTTACTTAAAGTTTATTTAAGTTAATGTTTTATTGCTTCAAAGGCACGAGACACCTGGTACTGTTATCGTTAACCCGCTTGTGAAGCAGTACAAAAATCTTAATGACGGCAAACATAAAAAGACGCCACCGGGCTGATGAAGAAGACTAAATAAATATTATGTAATTTACTTCCCGCAGATTTAGTGAATTTCTGTGGTCTAAGGTATATTTAGAGCAGGTAAAAATCTAGAAATTATAATAAGCTATACTAAGTATGTTTTAATAATATAACTCAAAATAACAAAAAAACTGCGGTACCCAGCCCACGGTAAATATCACCCCAACACGCAATGTTTGGAGAAGGTATGTAAAGCAGAGAACTTTGGATTATGTTATAATTAATGACAAATAAAAATATAACGTAATACATAGAAATACATAAATAACACATTTTCATAATAAAAAAACACTGACATTCGAAGAGATTTACTCTCGACAAAAATCTATTAATTAAAATATTAAGAGAAATTAGTAAATAATTATAACAGAAGATTTATTTGATCTAATCAGAAAATGGTCTAAACACGAGCTACTTTGATGCTTAGGGTGATAATGGGTTGGTAATGATAAGAGGTCCATGAAAAGAGCCGATATTTAGATAGTTATGTGACAGGTTATTTGTTTTCCCAGGGGTAATGTTAATATTTATGTCACCTGTTAGGATTATATTTGTATATGAACAAAGCTTGTTTCAGGAAATAAACGTTTTACCGGAGCTAGTTACGGATTCAACATAGAGAAAAGAAAAACTAGAACTTTATGGTTGTGCAAAAGAAATAGAGCTGAAAATTAAAATGTCATACACAGGGGCGGTCCGTTTGCCTATTATTTTCAAGCTGTGTCAATAGCATGGGTTGAAATTATCCCTACTTTTTTGATTTTTTGTTAGAGTTCGAACTTTAAGCGGGTGTTCTCTTGAATAAAAGTAGTACATGTTGTGCCTATCGTGATGAGAAATCCGGAACACAGCTCTCTCCACAGCTACGCTGAGATACTTTGAGCTTATATATGCGGCTAGCAGTGAGGGATTATTATTAAATAAGTAATATATGTATGTATGTAAACTTTTTAATTTTGCAATTTCTTGCACTCCGTATAGGTTGCACCAATACATATCTATCATCATCATCATCATTTCAGCCCTTCACAATTCCAGTGCTGAACATAGGCCTCCCCCAAGGTATGCCACAAAGCACGATCCTCAGCCACCTGCATCCATCGACTTCCTGCATGTCTTACCAGGTCGTCTCTCCATCTAGTAGGGGGTCACCCTACACTTCGCCTACCGGTATGAGGCTGCCACTTGAGAACCTTTTTTCCCCAACGGTTGTCGGTTCTTGGAACTATATAGCCGGCCCATTGTCACTTAGAAATGAGGATATCCGCAGTAGAACCTGAGTGATCGACATAGCCTAACGGATTAGTAAGCTGAAGTGGCAATGGGCCGGCCATAATGCATACCTATTGTGACGGCCCAATATTATTATTAATAATTAAATTTAATATAAAGGGGCGTCCAAAATAGTCTTAAAAGATATATATTAAGCAATTAAGTTAAATTAATAAACATAAAGTTAATATATTTCAGACATTATCCCAATAACATAGTAAATTAAAGGCAAAATTATTGTTTTTCGTAATAAATAAATTTATTTAAAAACTTGAAAAAATATTTAAAATAAGATAAATAATAGAAATACAAGACAAAAAATATTATAAAAATTAAGTTAAATAACGTTTATAAGATAATTAGAAAATTTGTTAAAAATTGTTTAAGTCATGGGAGGTGTTCGTGTATAAAAGAAAATTTTCCTAAGTTATGGAAGATGTTCACGTATAGATGTCTTGTATGGAGGAAGCTGTCGGAGGTACATACCTGCAGTTGTACATATATATGGGGTGGTCGGGAGCCCGACTGCCTGAAGTACTGTAGCACAATGACTAGTCCTATATTAGGGATGATATTAAACTCAATGATACAAAAGCAATACTAAAGAAGGTCTCCATGATGAATTTGCAACGCCCCTTATAAAAAAAAGTAAGTCAATCAAAAGCAATACTATAGAAGGTCTCTGATAATATGCATTACAATAGTAGAGTCGTGGGTTCGAATCCTATATATGAATGACTTATGAAAGTAAGATCTATGATACAAAAGCAATACTATAGAAGGTCTCTATGATTAATATGCATTACAATAGTAGGGTCGTGGGTTCGAATCCTATATATACATGACTTATGAAAGTAAGGTCTATGATACAAAAGCAATATTATAGGAGGTCTCCTTGATGCATAAGCATTGTATGGGGTGGTCGGGTGACTGACTGCTCCTAGTACTGTAGCAAAATGACTAGTCCTTATTAGGGACTTGAAAAGGAATATTATGGTGGCGTGTGTGCTGCTTCACGAGCAATTGGTCCGAGGTAAACTTGGACTCGCTAACCGATGTGTCCTAGACATAACATCTTAGTGCCGGTGATAAGCGGGTTTGTTGTAGCAATACGGCTTTCCCGTGGACATCGCACACCCATACCGTTTGTGGGCGATGTCGTTGCACATAGCGATGTGTCGTCTATCTTTCGGATGGGGATGATGAGTGTGTTTGGTAGCACTTTTAAGTGTAACAGGCA
The DNA here is from genome assembly GCA_907164705.1 of Parnassius apollo. Classification (NCBI taxonomy): domain Eukaryota; kingdom Metazoa; phylum Arthropoda; class Insecta; order Lepidoptera; family Papilionidae; genus Parnassius; species Parnassius apollo. The sequence continues at coordinate 1,932,126 of CAJQZP010001153.1, forward strand.
TACTCAACTTCATGTCTTAGTGCATTAGCGCTATGATACGTGGAGTTTTGTTCATTGGCGTCTTAGTAGCGTGCTACTATGATACGTTGGTGATATTTATTATATAACAACAATAAAAACTTTGTTACCAAAATCGATAGGAGTCATGTGGGTGTGTTGTGAGGGGGCGCCACCCGTATGATAGTTGCATTGATGCTTACTGCTACTTGCGGTATTGCGTCTTGTGATGGATCTGCGGGTGTGCTGCGCCTGATTCGACGCATTCCTGTGGTTCTGGTCGATGGAGGTATACAATTAACATCTTAGTGCCGGTGGTAAGCGGGTTTGTTGTAGCAATACGGCTTTCCCGTGGACATCGCACACCCATACCGTTTGTGGGCGATGTCGTTGCGCATAGCGATGTGTCGTCTATCTTTCGGATTGGGATGATGAGTGTGTTTGGTAGCACTTTTAAGTGTAACAGGCATACTCAACTTCATGTCTTAGTGCATTAGCGCTATGATACGTGGAGTTTTGTTCATTGGCGTCTTAGTAGCGTGCTACTATGATACGTTGGTGATATTTTTTATATAACAACAATAAAAACTTTGTTACCAAAATCGATAGGGGTCATGTGGGTGTGTTGTGAGGGGGCGCCACCCGTATGATAGTTGCATTGATGCTTACTGCTACTTGCGGTATTGCGTCTTGTGATGGATCCGCGGGTGTGCTGCGCCTGATTCGACGCATTCTTGTAGTTCTGGTCGATGGAGGTATACAATTAACATATTAGTGCTGGTGGTAAGCGGGTTTGTTGTAGCAATACGGCTTTCCCGTGGACATCGCACACCCATACCGTTTGTGGGCGATGTCGTTGCGCATAGCGATGTGTCATCTATCTTTCGGATTGGGATGATGAGTGTGTTTGGTAGCACTTTTAAGTGTAACAGGCATACTCAACTTCATGTCTTAGTGCATTAGCGCTATGATACGTGGAGTTATGTTCATTGGCGTTTTAGTAGCGTGCTAATTTTTTTTTTTTTTTTATAGAAGAGGGGGCAAACGAGCATGTGGCTCACCTGATGTTAAGTGACTACCGCCGCCCATAATCAACTGCAACACCAGGGGAATTGCAGACGCGTTGCCGGCCCTTTAGAAAGGAGTAAGCTCTTTTCTTAAAGGTCCCCAGGTCGTATCGGTCCGGAAAAATCGCTGGTGGTAAATTATTCCACAGAGAGGTTGTACGCGGAAGAAAACTCCTTTTGAAACGTACAGTGGTGGACCGCCAAGCATCCAGATGGTGTGGATGGTATCGGGACGTTTGCCGCGTAGTGCGTTCACGAAATTTGGCGGCTGGGATTAATCCGAACAATTCCTCAGAGCACTCTCCATGGTATATGCGAAAGAAAATGCAAAGGGATGCAACATCTCTTCGCAGTGCCAGAGAATCGAGCCGATCGGAAAGCACTCGGTCGTCGACGATTCGAGCCGCTCTGCGCTGGATGTGGTCAAGTGGAAGGAGCTGGTACTGGGGAGCCCCAGCCCAGAGATGGGAACAGTATTCCATGTGCGGCCGAACCTGCGCCTTGTAAAGTTGCAGGCGGTGTGCCGGCATGAAATACTGTCCCGCTCTGCTGAGCACGCCAAGCTTTTTAGAGGCCAATTTGGCCTTCCCTTCCAAGTGACCACGAAACTGCACGTCACTCGATATGTCGACGCCGAGGATTCCGATACTGGCTGAGGCAACAAGGGAGTGCCTTGAAACTGAGGGGATACGACAAAGGGGTTCTTTTTAGCGGTTAACGCGCAAACTTGTGTCTTCTGGGGGTTAAACTGGACTAGATTTAGTCGCCCCCAATCCGAGACTCTGTCTAGCAGAGACTCGACTTCAGACACAAGTTTGTCCCGGCACTCGGAGACGTTTTCCCGAGAAATATTGGCTCGGCCGGTGTAAAGAGCATCACCAGTGCTGTCATCTGCATAGCAATGAATGTTACGGGTCTGCAACATATCATTGATATGCAGAAGAAACAGCGTTGGCGATAGCACGCAGCCCTGTGGAACACCAGCATTAATAGGCTTGCAATCGGAGCTTGCACCGTCTACAACGACCTTGATGCTCCGATCTGCAAGAAAACTGGTGATCCAATCGCACAATTTCTCGGGAAGCCCATAGGAAGGGAGCTTCGAAAGAAGCGCTTTGTGCCAAACCCGATCGAAGGCCTTCGCAATGTCCAAACTAACGGCCAATGCCTCCCCCTTGGACTCTACTGCCTCCGCCCATCTGTGAGTTAGGTAGACCAGAAGATCACCAGCTGACCTACCACGGCGAAAACCGTATTGGCGGTCACTAATCAGCTGGTGATCCTCAAGGTACCTCATGAGCTGGCAGTTTACAATGGACTCCATTGTTTTGGAGAACAAGGAGGTGATGGCGATAGGCCGGTAGTTGGACGGGTCTGAGCGGTCGCCTTTTTTTAGGGATCGGGTGGACGAAAGCGGTCTTTTGTGATTATGGGACTACGCCTAGGGAGTAGGAGTACCGGAAAAAACGCGTTAAAACCGGTGCCAACTCTGGAGCACACGTCCTCAGCACAATTGGGGGGATTCCGTCAGGCCCACTCGACTTGTGGATGTCCAGGGAGAGGAGTGCTTTGCGAACCGAGCGCTGAGTGAACTGCACTTCTGGAATGGAGCACTCACACTGCGGGATGGTCGGCGGCGTACTCTCCCCGTCATTGAGAGTCGAGTTAGACGCAAAGAAAGAGCCTAGAAGATCGGCTTTCTCCTTTGCGGTGTGGGCCAGTGAGTCGTCCTCCCTGTGCAGAGATGGAACAGATGGCTGACAGAAATTCCCCTGGACAGCCTTGGCGAGAGACCAGAATGTACGGGTTCCAGAAGGAAGACGAACTAGTTTCTCGCCAATTCTGCCTATGTGCTCTGACTTTGCCTTGGCAATGACTCTTTTGAAGGACCTAGAGGCGGAATTATACTTCTTTTTTAGAGCGCTGGTGTTTACATCCCTGAACGCTGATGCGTCAGCCCAGGCCTGGTAGCACTCCTGCTTATAGCATGATGCTATTTTACAGGAGCGACCAAACCATGGCTGAGATTTGCCTCCAATGGGCACCACAGAGGAAGGAGTAAAAAGTTCCATACCCTGAAGTACCACATCAGCGACAGAATCCGCAACAACGTTGGGATCGTCCGGCGAGAAGCAAACCCGCCCCCAAGGGTAGGATGCAAAGAAAGACCGCATCCCATCCCAATCGGCTGACCTATAGTGCCAAACACGGCGGCAGCCTGCAGAATGCAACCGCGATTTCAGCGTGAGTGGCACCACACTCCGGACAAGACAATGGTCCGAGGAGCCTAAAGGGGCGTCGACGGAAATCTGATATCCGTCCGGGTGAGAGGTCAGCAGAAGGTCCAACAGGGAAGGTGCATGATCCTCCACATCTGGAATCCGCGTAGGCGAAGTAACCAGTTGTGTCAGACCATATGACAAGGCAAAATCATGAACAGATCTCCCCGCATGATCGGTTAAACGTGAACCGAGCCATTCGGCGTGATGGGCGTTAAAGTCGCCGAGGATCACGATCTCTGCGGAGGGGATCTGCTGTAGCAACGAATCTGCAGCCATTTGGACGTGGTCGAAGAGTCGGTCTGTTTCGGCATTACCGCTGTGGGACCTATAGAGGCACCCGTAGATGCGCGGATGGTCGTCGCTGTCTACGCGTAGCCAAAGGATGGACAGGTCCGAACCTTCAAGTCTGCCGAGGCGTCGAGAACAGATGTCCTCTCTGACGTAAACGCAAACTCCAGCCCGAGGCACAAAGGAGTGTTCCAGTTTGTACCCCGGGTAGGAGAGATACGAGACATCAGCCGGAGAGGACACCTGCGTCTCGGTCAGAAAGAGCAGAGCCGGCCTCGCCGTCTCGAGATGGTAGTGGACGGCGTTTAGGTTGGAGTGAAGTCCCCTGATATTGCAGAAATTCACGGACAGCGTGGCAGGGGTCGCCTTGGACTTGTTGCTCCGTTTGCCCCGAGCAGTTTTAGTCTTGAGCGGAATTTTGTCCCCCCCCCAGAATACGCGGGGCAGCCTGAGCACCCACGCTCAGAAGTGGAAAAACATGGTCGTGGATGCTCAGCGAGGGATTCTCCAGGGGTGCTGGTACCCTCCTGGGGTAGTCTATCATTTAATTCCGCTACCATGTTGATAGGGGGGGGGATTTGGGCCTCCGGCCACCTGCACTCACCAGACGAAACGCGGAAGCAGAGCTTCCACTTCACGCCGGTATTCTGTGAGGTCGTGGTACCACCCCGGTTTGAGCCGGCCCATACGTGCGACAGCAAAGCTGCCGCGTGGCTCTACCACTATGATACGTTGGTGATATTTTTTATATAACAACAATAAAAACTTTGTTACCAAAGTCGATAGGGATCATGTTGGGTGTGTTGTGAGGGGGCGCCATCCGTATGATAGTTGCATTGATGCTTACTGCTACTTGCGGTATTGCGTCTTGTGATGGATCTGCGGGTGTGCTGCGCCTGATTCGACGCTCTCTTGTGGTTCTGGTCGATGGAGGTATACGGGAGGCGATGTCTGCTGGGATGTATGGGGGACCTTGGAATGGTGTAAGCCCGACGATAGTCGTATTGATGCTTGTTGCGTTCTGCAGCATTGCGTCTCTGCGATGGTTGTTTGGTGGGACGCTATTCTCAATGGCGCTCTCTGCGTCTTGGTTTGACTCACACCTAAGTAGCTTTGCCCAAGTCGGGTCCCTTCATTGCGGGGCTGCAGACTGTCTACCCTCCACGATGTTTTATATAACAACATAATATTATATCTCTGTAACTTTCCCACCTTTGAATGATTGAAGGCAACTTGTTGGTGGGTGAGACAAACATGATCGAAAATGCATTTACTCAACGTCAGTGACACAAACCCTTTCTGATGGCGAATTATTACTCTTATCTTATAACTGCCTTTTGGCTATATCTGCCGTTGTATTGGTTGGTGGAGCATATGTGTCGACCTCATGCGGGTGGTAGCTGGCGGGAGGATCTGAGGAGACTCTCAAGGCTGCGTCCGAAAGCCGCACAACGTGGGACCCCATTCCCTTGAGGTGAGCGGTAGACTCATGACACGCTCTGCGGCTAGTAGCCGTGCTGATCATGCAATTGGTGGTGATGCCATACACTTACATCACGTCTGCAGGAGCGGCGGTCTTACGGAGGGTTTACGGCCAGTGTGCCTATTTGCCTATACCGTATGACGTACATTCACTGTGGCTGGATTCGTTCGTATTCTGTTTGGCGTTTACACGCATTGACATGCGCGACTTCGGTCGATGTTTGTGCTTACGCACTAACAAGGGGCCAAGCCTCTTTTACTGGTTCGCCAGTTATTTTGCTGTGGACTACGGTCCAGTTCCCGAATTAGCTTTCCCTTCGGGGAGAGTGCATCAAAATGGTTGGCACTCACCGTGCACGGCGTGTGTGGGGCCGTGTACCTCCCCTACATTTTTTTAAAAATAAATGTAGGAGAGCGAAGCCCTTGTATCGGGTATTTTGTATAAATATATTTTGAACCTTTTCCGAGCGGGAAGGGATAATTAATAATGTAAACCTGATACAAGCGGAATAGGGACGTTTTATGTTCTTAACCTTTTTTCGAGCCCTGTCTTCGTGAACGGGGTTCACTTAGCTTTTAGGGCACTACTAACAGCTTTCAATTGCTCTAGTGAATATTCATTCTTCCAAAATACACCTAAAAGAACTAAGTTACTAAACAAACACAACGTAAATAGGGTTCCTAACTAAGTCGATCACGCCAAAATATTACAAACGGCCTATTAATAAACCTTTTGAAAGATCATTTAGAAAGATCAAAACATATTTTATTTATCCTGGTCACATATATATAATTTTTATCGATAAGGGGTAAATTAATTATATCTAATATATTTATTATATGAGAGAGAGGGGGAAGTGTTACACTATATTATTAATATTTTGTTATCATAATAACAAAATATAAATAATATAAATTTATAATTTATAAAAAATAATAAAATTCGTAAAAGGAATTAATATATGTATTAAGGATTAATATATGGCTACTTGGCATTTTCCCTGTTCATTGTTAAATATTGGTAAATAGTATGATAGTTTGCAGATAGTATTTGTCATTTTTTATTAGTTATAATTGCAATTTAATTCAGCTTATAAAACCGCTGGGCTATGGCAGTTATACTTGTTCTGTGTTCGTCTTCTTTGCGGATTTTTTTCTGCAGAAAAATTAGCAGCATAATATCTTGAACGACTTTGTGTGTTCCTCTCTTTCAAAAACCATCACTTTCGTCTTACTTGCGTTCACTTTCATTCCCCTTTCTTTTAATGCCCAGTTCATTAATGTAACCATCATTTGCATCTCAGCCGCCGATGAAGCAAATATGACTTGATCATCGGCATACAAAAGGCATTTGACGGTTAACTCGCCCATTCTTAACCAACATTCTTCATCTTTCAAAGTTTGCAAACACCTGTCCATAAATAGGTTGAACAGCCAAGGGGAAGCTACACAGCCCTGTCTGACACCTTTTTGGATGCCAAACCAGTCCGAGTAGACCCCATTGAGCCTGACACAAGCAATAGAGTCCCTATAAAGAGACCTTAATGCCTGTATCAAACCAGCGCTCAACCCATATGAGTTCAGTGTTTGCCATAACACATTCCTGTCCACTCTGTCATAGGGCTTTTCTAAGTCCATGAACGCACAAAATACTTTCTGGTTTTTGTCCAAAAACTTCGCCGCAATCATGCGCATTGAAAAGACTTGATCTGTACACCCCATTTCTAAAACCCGCTTGCACATTCCAAATTTTTCCATCAGTTTCTTTCATAACTCTTTCAATTAACACCTTAGCATACAGTTTACCCACAATACTAAGCAAGCTGATACTACGGTAGTTTTTGCAGTCCTGCTGTGACCCTTTTCCTTTATATATTGGTACTATAACTGCTTTACACCAGTCATCCGGTACCCGTTTTAATTCCCAACATAAATTAAACAAGGTGTACAGCAGGCCTGCTACCACTCCCTCTCCAGCCCTTAGCATCTCGAGTGATACTCTATCATATCCAGCTGCCTTACCTGCTTTCATGCTTTTCATTGCTTTCATTATTTCATCTACACTTATCTCCATACCCCTTTCCACTTCTTTTGGAATTTCTTGTTCATTTAATTCAAACGACTCTTCCCTCATAAACACGCTTTCAAAGTATTCCTTCCATCTGTTTAAATTCGAAACTTCATCATTCAGAATACATCCATTCTCGTCTCTTATAGCATTAATTATAGGCTGTTTTGTATTTCCCCTGGCAGTTCTTACGAGTTTTCAGAACATTTTTATATTAGCCTAGAAATTATCAGATATTCTTCTATCATTATTATCCACTCTTTCTTTCTTTTTCCTTTCAACTACTTCTTTTACTCTCTTATTTAGACGTCTAAATTCTGCCTCTTTTCTTTCAATCTCATCATTCATACCACCAGAATTACCAGTTTTAGTTGCTACTAAATCTAACCATGCTTTCTTCTTTGATTCAACTTCCACCCGCAACTCATCATCCCACTACAACGTATTCCTTTTCCTTTCATTTGTTCTCTTAGTTACACCACATACTTCGGTGGCTGCATCCACCAAACCTTTCTTAATATTATCCCACACAGTATTCAAGTCTAAATCATGAATACGCAACTCATTCAAACCTCTAATATTTTCTATCAGTCTACATTTATACTTCTCTTTCACATCTTCATCTTGTAACTTCTCTATTCTTATACGCTGTAACGCAGTGGTAGACACAGATGTCCGATGCCGCCAACGCTTGAAAAGACCATTAATTCGACATAAGACCAAGTAATGATCCATCCCTATGTTGGACCCCCGGTAAACCCTTGTATCTACGACTGCGCTCCTCATTCTTTCATCCACAATTACGAAATCTATCATGCTTCTATCATTACCTCTTTCCCATGTATACATGTGAATCTTCTTATGACGAAAAAAAGTATTCGTCACAAAGAGATTCTTTTCAACACATACGGTGAGGAGGTCTTCACCATTCTCATTTATACTTTCATCACCAAACGTTCCCAATATCCTTTTATAACCAGACCTCTTCACCCCAACCCTTCCATTAAAGTCTCCTAACATAATAATATTTTCATTTTCCTTACATTTTGTCAACACCATCCTTACCATGTCCCAAAACTGCTCTCGGATGTAAGTGGGCTTAGACATGTCTGGGGCTTACATCCCACCAGCAGGAACAGCTTCTTTAAGCCCACTTTCATTCGTATCCATAGCAGCCTCGGGCTTACACATTCATACTCTTTCACACATTGACCCATTCTTTCTGAAAGGATGAAACCGACTCCCTATCATGCCCGTTCGGTCTCGTCTACACCAGACCAATACGCGGTATACGTGCCATGTGCAGTGGCATCGTTTCCCTTTCGTTTCGTCTCATTTACACATAACACATCTATTCCTCTGTCATTCATCACTTCGCATACTACATCCATCTTATCATTCATTGCTCCACATACATTCAGCGTAGCCAGACGGGTTTCCGCAATCCACTTTTTGCCCCTCCGGGAGACAGAACGTGACGGGTGGCGAACCTCGTCGCTGGTTTTTCTCCCGGAGATTCTTCGCACCCCTGCCCCATTAAAGGGGCGCCAGGAACTCGGGGCCATTTCTTTTATCTCCTGACTCATGGTGCGAACAAGGGGTTGTGGTAGATTTTACGCCGCTACCACACGACGGGAAGCCTAGTCTATTTTTTTTTCGGCTTTTGATAAAATTAATCCCTTAATTTTGCAAACTCTTGTACTAAAATGATTGAAGTAACCTCGCGCATAGAAACGTTCACTTACTAACGGCTTAAGCGTCGATGGCACGCCAAACTATGTTGAGTTATATTAATTTTTCATTATCTTTTTAATTATGAGTCCAAATAACATGCTGTAAAGAGTAACTTTCCTTCATTGATATGCCATGCCTAACGCTCGGCCATAAATCACTATTTAATGTTCGATAATTTTTTGTCACAAAATACAAATAATATAAGAAAAAAAGCATGCGGTATTGCAGACTTTTTTAGATGAAGTAAAGATCGTTGTTTTTTTTTTGTGGATCATTGTATCAAACCCCCCCCCCACCCCGACACCCCCCCCAACGCAAAAACCCCCCCCCCCACACAACCCTCTCCCCCCCAAACCCCAAAATACGTATCACTAGCCATAATACCAGCGTATGTGGATAAAAATTTCGGAAGCACTTTTTTTTCACTATCTATCTGATAGGTGTAGCTTAATGCTAAATAGCCTATATTATTCCAATATGCCTATACTATTCAAAAAAATTACAAATCGTACAGGTAGTAACTGAGATTAAAAAAAATAAAAACAAAAAAAACATCTACCGCTATTTATAGTATAAATAAAGAGTATTATTATATATTGCATTTGAAAAAGAAAAAGATTAAAGAATCTTTCGCTTGTTACGACTAAACTTCTTGGAAAGGACCAAAATTGACATTATCAGAAAACAACTTTTTTGTTTTAAACACTGTTACTTGTAAAGCAGACAAAAATCATAAGTCATAAATGAGAACACATCAAACGATCATCATTACAGCCCTTCACAAGTTCACTGCTGAACATAGGTCTCCCCCAAGGTATGCCACAAAGCACGGTCCTGAGCCAGGTAAGCCTGATGCAGGTGCATCCATCGACTTCCTTGCATGTTTACCAAATCGTCACTTCATCTGTTGGGGGGTCGCCCTACACTTCGCCTACCAGTACGAGGCTGCCACTCGAGAACATTTTTTCCCCAACGGTTGTCGGTTCTTCGAGCTACATGGCCAGCCCATTGCCACTTCAGGTTACTAATCCGTTGAGCTACGTCGGTCACTCTAATTTACTGCGAATTCTTCATTTCTAAGTTTATCACGCAGAGAAACTCCGAGCATAGCCCTCTTCATAGCTCGCATAGCGACTTTGAGCGTCCTTATACGGCCAACAGTGAAGGACCAAACGATAATAAGTGCAAATTATTTCATTATTTCTAGTTTCAGAAGTCATTAAATTTTTAATGGGAATAGCGTGAACACTTACTTACGTCAGCCGATTATTATTTTTATAAATATATCGTCAAAAAGTGAAACTAAGATATAACATGTTAAAAAATGTATATTAGCTATTTTTGAAGTTGAATATAAGTTTTATAAGACACGATCACAAAAAAAAATATGTTTGTGATATGTAACTTTTTTAAGATGCTATCATAAGCAGATCAGTTTTTTAGCGCGCGTTTTCACCGTTTTTAATTGAGTTTCATTAATTTTATGATAGATTTAAGCTATTGCATAGCTTCTATCGCGGGCCTTGAGTGCGGGGACCGAATCCAGAAATTCATTCCGTAACGAAAAAACCTCACGCTCCCCACTCCGACGGGCACGGAGATGCGGCTTGAAGGCCGTGCATCGTCTAACGTCGTTTCAGTTCGGCAGACTTCGGCACTCGGCAGACTTCGGCACGGTGTTTGTGTGCGTGCGACTAGACGTATGCGTGTACACTAGCTGCTAACTCAATGATAAAAATTCCTGAATAACCTACATGTATTGTAAGATATTAAAAATATTTTAAACAATATTAACTTTTCATTTATTCAATAATTATTTATATAATCTAAGTATCCTGTTTACTCCAAAGAATACAGTTTTAATTTTTTTTATTGGATAGATTGGCAAAAGAGCACACAGTCCACCTGATGGTAAGTGGTTGCTGCAGCCCATAGACATCTACATCTATCCTCGATTACAAATCAAAATGCAGATGCGTTGTCACCCGTGAGGACTAAGATGGAATGCCTCATTTCCAGTAAAAAGGGTCTTCGGTTCTCTACACTCACCATACGAAACACAACAGCATTAAGACACTATTTCACACTGGTATTCTGTGAGAGCGTGTTCCTTCCTCGATCGAGCCTGCCCATTAGTGCTACAACTATACTACTAATATAACTGCAGCATGGATCTACCATGTATAAACTATATACACTTAACTACTCAAAATAGTCTCATATTTTGCTTGTAAGTGGACGAGACATTGTTATACTTAATAAGTTTAATTAGTTCTACATAATGTCAAACACTAAACGTGAACAATTTTTTTCAAAAAAATTTCTTTATAAAATGTACAACAAGTTATATATAATTATATATCAATTGGATTTAGCCAGCGAGAAAATGAAATCATGTCGTGTTTACGCCATCTAGCGTATTTTTAGCATACCACCTTGAAAGTTAATCAATGTTTGTTCGATAAAATCATTTTACGTATAAAATGCATTACATGGCGGTATAACAAATTATTATTTTACTTGTGTACTCCAAACAATACAATTTTAATTTATTACACTTAAATTCTTAAAATACTCCCATGTTATGCTTGTAAGCGGACAGGACATTGTTATACTTAATAGGTATAATTAGTTCTACACAATGTCCAACACTAAATTTGAACTAATTTCTTTAAAAAATGTACAGTACCCACCTAATATCTAAGCATCTAAGTAATATTTTATGTTACATTACTTTTTATACACAAAAACTGTTCAAACTTAAAAAACTATCATAAAACTAATAAAATTATATTTGTGTAAACTAAGTATCCATAAAATCTCATAATATAAGAAGTGACATATAAGTCTATATCAATAGGATATAAATGCCTATATCCATAAATGTGTAGTATGCCATCCTTAAAATCCGATAACATAACAAGTTACATACAAGTATATATCAATAGGATTTAGCCTGCGAGAAAATGAAATCGTGTCGTGTTTGCGCCATCTAGCGTATTTTGTGCGTACCACCTTGAAAGTTAATCAATGTTTGTTCGATAAAATCGTTTTACGTATAAAATGCAGTAGATGGCGCTATAACAAATTATTATTATACTTGTTTACTCCAAAGAATACAGTTTTAATTTATTACACTTAACTTCTCAAAATATTACCATATTATGCTTGTAAGCGGACCAGACTTTGTTGTACTTAATAAGTTTAAGTAGTTCGACATAATGTCAAACATAAAACGTGGACTAATTTCTTTAAAAAATGTACAACAAGTTATATATAATTATATATCAATTGAATTTAGCCACCGAGAGAATGAAATCATGTCGCGTTTACGCCATCTAGCGTATTTTTTGCATACCACCTTGAAAGTTAATCAATGTTTGTTCGATAAAATCATTTTACGTATAAAATGCAGTAGATGGCGATATAATGAATTATTATTTTACTGTTTACTCCAAAGAATACAGTTTTAATTTATTACACTTAACTTCTCAAAATAGTCTTATATTATGCTTGTAAGCGTACGAGACATTGTTATACTTAATAAATTTAAGTAGTTCTACATAATGTCAAACATTAAACGTGAACTAATTTCTTTAAAAAATTTACATTTCTTACCTAATATCTACGCATCTAAATAATATTTTATGTTACATTACCTTATATACACAAAAACAGTTCAAACTTAAAAAACTATCATAAAATGGAAAAATTATTATTTATGTAATCTAAGTATCCTTAACCATTAACCACCTAGCGTCGGTCACAGTAACTCCAGGCGATATATTTTTAAGCTATTGCATAGCTTCTATCGCGGGCCTTGAGCGCGGGGACCGAATCCAGAAATTCCGTAACGAAAAAAAACCTCACGCTCCCCCACACCGACGGGCACGGAGGTGTGGCGTTGAAAGCTGTGCATCGTCTAACGTCGTTTCAGTTCGGCAGACTTCGGCACTCCGCAGACTTCGGCACGGTGTTCGTGTGCGTGCGACTAGACGTATGCGTGTACACTAGCTGCTAACTCAATGATAAAAATTCCTGAATAACCTACATTTATTGTAAGATATTAAAAATATTTTAAACAATATTAACTTCTCATTTATTCAATAAGAGAAAAAAATTGTTTTCTTATCGGTCACCACGCTCAAAAAGTGTAACTTGATTTAATATCAAAGACTTAACTGCATAAATAAAATAAATAAATAATTATAATTGCATAAGTTGATAAAAAAATGCTATGCAATAGCTTTACCGCGGCAGTCACCGAGTGCCACACGTATTTTTTATTCTACATTATTATAACTGAAGACATTTAGTATTGTTGATAATAAAATTTTAGAAAACTATAATGTTATAGAATATAATACTTTTATTCTGCTACTAGCACAAGCCTAGATTGAACACAACACTAGATAGGTGACTTCTTCTTTGATTCAAAGGTTCAAATTGGTTGGATCAAATAAGTTATTAGATTTTATTTTCTGTCAATACATTCTCAGTGGCAGCCCGGAGTAAGCAATTTAGTGGTGTTTACCATCCGCGCCTTTGGAAACATGTAAAGCCGTTGGTCCTGCACATGATCTCATCATAACATAGTCTACGACTTACGATATTTTTTTTATATAGAAGAGGGGGCAAACGAGCATGTGGCTCATTTGATGTTAAGTGACTACCGCTGCCCATGATCAAACGCAAAACCAAGGGAATTGCAGGTGCGTTGCCGGCCCTTTAGAAAGGAGTAAGCTCTTTTCTTGAAGGTCCCCAGGTCGTATCGGTCTGGAAAAATCTCCGGTGGTAAACTATTCCACACAGAAGTTGCACTCGGAAGAAAACTCCTTTTGAAACGTACAGTGGTGGACCGCCAAGCATCCAGATGGTGTAGATGGTATCTGGACGTTTGCCGCGTAGTTCGTTCACGAAATTTGACGGCTGGGATTAATCCGAATTCCTCAGAGCACTCCCCATGGTATATGCGAAAGAAAATGCAAAGAGATGCAACATCTCTTCGCAGTGCCAGTAAATCGAGCCGATCGGAAAGCACTCGGTCGTCGACGATTCAAGTTCCTCTGCGCTGGATGCGGTAAAGTGGAAGGAGCTGGTACTGAGGAGCCCCAGCCCAGAGATGAGAACAGTATTCCATGTGAGGCCGAACCTGCGCCTTGTAAAGTTACAGACGGTGTACCGGCATGAAATAATTTCCCGCTCTGCTAAGCATGCCCAGCTTTTTAGAGGCCACTTTGGCCTTCTCTTCCAAGTGACCACGAAACTGCACTTCACTCGATATGTCGACGCCGAGGATTCCGATACTGGCTGAGACAACAAGGGGAGTGCCTTGAAACTGAGAAGATACGACAAAGGGGTTCTTTTAAGCGGTTTTCCCGAGAAATATTGGCACGGCCGGTGTGAAGAGCATCACCAGTGCTGTCATTTGCATAGCAATGAATGTTACGGGTTTGCAACATATATCATTGATATGCAGAAGAAACAGCGTTGGCGATAGCACGCAGTCTTGTGGAACACCAACATTAATAGGCTTGCAATCGGAGCTGGCACCGTCTACAACGATCTTGATGCTCCGATCTGCAAGAAAGCTGGTGATCCAATCACACAATTTCTCGAGAAGCCCATAGGAAGGGAGCTTCGAAAGAAGCGCTTTGTGCCAATTCCGATCATAGGCCTTCGTAATGTCTGAACTAACGGCCAATGCCTCCCCCTTGGACTCTACTGCCTCCGCCCATCTGTGAGTTAGGTAGACCAGAAGATCACTAGCTGACCGACCACGGCGAAAAACATATTGGCGATCACTAATCAGTTGGTGATCCTCAAGATACCTCATGAGCTGGCAGTTAACAATATACTCCATTGTTTTTTTAGAACAAGGAGGTGATGGCGATAGGCCGGTAGTTGGACGGGTCTGAGCGGTCGCCATTTTTAGAGATCGGTTGGACGAAAGCCATATTCCATGATTTTGTGACTACGCCTAGGGAGTAAGAGTACCGGAAAAGACGCGATAAAACTGGTGCCAACTCTGGAGCACACGTCCTCAGCCCAATTGCGTTGATTCCGTCAGGCCCACTCGACTTGTGGATGTCCAGGGACAGGAGTGCTTTGCGAACCGAGCGCTGTGTGAACTGCACTTCTGGAATCTTAGCCTTTCCTTTGCGGTATGGGCCAGTGAGTCGTTCTCCCTGAGCAGAGATGGAAGTAGATGGCTGACAGAAATTCCCCTAGACATACTTGGCGAGAGACCAGAATGCACGGGTTCCAGAAGGAAGGCGAACTAGTTTCTCGCCAATTCTGCTTATGTGCTCTGACTTTGCCTTGGCAATGACTCTTTTGAAGGACCTAGAGAATTATACTTGTTTTTTAGAGCGCTGGTGTTTACATCCCGGGACGTTGATGCGTCAGCCCAGGCTTGGTAGCACTTCTGCTTGTAGCCTAATGCTATTTTACAGGAGCGACCAAACCATGGCTGAGATTTGCCTCTAATGGGCACCACAGAAGAAGGAATAAAAAGTTTCATAACCTGAAGTACCACATCAGCGACAGAATCTGCATCAACGTTGGGATCGTCTGGCGAGAAGAAAACCCGCCCCCAATGGTAGAATGCAAAGAAAGACCGCATCCCATCGGAATCGGCTGACCTATATTGCCAAACACGGCGGCAGCCTGCAGAATGCAACTGCGATTTCAGCGTGAGTACTCTCCACTACACACTACACTCAGTACAAGACAATGGTGCGAGGAGCCTAAAGGGGCGTCGACGGAAATCTGATATCCGTCCGGGTAAGAGAGTGGGGGATCATCTCCACATCTGAAATCCGCGTAGACGAAGTAACCAGTTGTGTCAGACCATATGCCAAGGCAAAATCATGAAAAGATCTCCCCGCATGATCGGTCGCCGAAGAAGATTGGTCAGTTTTTACCATCAGTCAAGTGTAACGTCCCTCTGCAATATGCAGGAGTGTACTAGCTTGATTGTGAATGTGTTCTCTCCTACTTAGGACAAACTAAAACATCCATTAAAACCCGTGTTAAAGAACATATAGCTGATGCGAATAATCGACGCTCCAGGAAGTCTGCAGTCTGTGAACACGTAAAGGATTACCTCCGTCACTACATCAGATTTGATAGACCATGAATCCTCGCTAAAGAACACTGATTCCTTCCAAGGATGATTCGCGAGACTATTGAAATCAAAAAACATCCGAATTTCAATAGAGAAAATGGCTGGGTGCTACCATCTGCTTGAGATCCTATAATAAATAAAATTAAATAACAACCCAAGCATACAACTGCAAGACTTCAAGATACCATAAGTTCATACTATGTAGATCGGAACAAAAGTTAAATTTAATCTACGGTAACCGCGGTTAACTACGACATCTGGACGTTGAACATCTCAGTCCCCCCCGTGACCATGGGTGTTGTAAAGCGCTCTAAACGTCGGGTATTTAAAAAGTTAAGTATACGCGATAAAATCCGTAAAAACTAGTATTATTTAAATGTGTATTGTTCGCGTAAATATAAGAAATAATTATGAGTCTACGACTTGTTCTCTTAATGGGCTTATTATTGCGGGATTTAAGTACATATTTTAATTTCCAAGCGGGGTTCCAAGTTAAAAGTTTAAAGATACATTTAAAAAAATTATTATACTAAATTGTGTAAATACTAAAATCTTAGTGAAAACTATCAGATATGTTTACTGTTTACACTTCTCCTTACGCATTCGGACTAAGTTTCAACTTGTGAATTTATCTGCAACAAAACTACAATATGAGATAAACAGTTTACCTACATTAACTCTTTGTCTGTAAAACGCGAGTATTACAGATCAACAATATCATTGAAATTAGTGGTGTTTAGGCCAGTATAGTGAAATCAGTAACGTGCAAAAATCATAGCGAAAAATGGAACCAGTTTTCCCTTCGTAGAATTTATCTAGTTTTTTCTACCGCTTAGCAAGTGGTAAATTCGTTCTAGAAATTGCGACTAAAAATTTATGTGTTGCCGGCGGAGCTGAAGGTATTCGCATACTGAGAAATTTGTGAAATTTATGACGTGCTCACCCTCTACGGTACCACAGCTTATCTGGGTTATTTATTTGTTATTATTTCACTTTTATAAAATAATAAATATATATAAATTATTTTATGTTATTTATTATTTTAATTTTTATTTAAATTTATGAATATTAAATTTTAAAATCGTTTATAGGCGTAATTTATAATCTATGTTCTATATGCGACGCGTAACAGCTGAACCGACTTAAATCATTTTAAATTAGAAAATTTCATCCCAAAAGAAAATTCATTACAAAAGTATAATACCAATAACAACGACATTTCAGTTGTTACCTTAAACTTGTGATATTCATAAGACTAGTTATCTGTTTGCTGTTCTTTCTGAGCTAGCGGGTTAAAAGGGTAAAATAATTAACCTCCTAATTAAAAGGAAAACCGACTTCAAAAACTAAAACAGACACAATTTTCTGAATTTGGGGCCTTACTCATTTACTCAATTATTATATCGTAGTGCGATCGTTAGAATTTATGAGTGCGGCTAGAAAAGTTGGCGTAAATTTATATTTAAATCATCGGCCAAAACATAAAATAGCGGTATCAAGAAAGGCTCAGACAGATTACAAACTGCGATTTCACGATTGCGCTACGACAGATACAGCTGTTTTAGCACGAAAATCAAAAGATATTTTTGGGAATTATTTTTTGGTTTGGTTATGAAAATCAATGATTTTCAAAATTCGGGAAGTTATTGTTTTCAACCCAGTTTTTAAAATGAGTTCTCAACAGATCTAGACGTTTCGAGATCCTAGGAAACTATTCTGGATACTTTTGCGATGATGTCCGTATGTTTCTCTCTCTCTCTTCTCTCTCTCTCTCTTTGTGCGTGCGTGTGTGTGTGCGTGTGCATGTGTGCGTGTGCACGCGTGCGTGCGTGCGTGCGTGCGTCTGTTGTGTGTGTGTGTGTGTGTGTGTGTGTGTGTGTGTGTGTGTGTGTGTGCGTGTGTGCGTGCGTGCGTGCGTGCGTGCGTGCGTGTGTGTATGTGTGTGTGTGTGTGTGTGTGTGTGTGTGTGTGTGTGTGTGTGTGTGTGTGTGTGTGTGTGCGCGCGTGCGTGCGTGCGTGTGTGTGTGCGTGCGTGTGTGCGTGCGTGCGTGCGTGCGAACTTGGGTGCATGCGGCTGCGTGCGTGCGTGTGTGCGTGTGTGCGTGCGTGCGTGCGTGCGTGCGTGTGTGCTTGTTTTTGTGTGCCTGTGTGTTTGCGTGTGCGTGCGTGCGTGCGTGCGTGTGTGTGTATGTGTGTGTGTGTGTGTGTGTGTGTGTGTGTGTGTGTGTGTGTGTGTATGTGTGTAAACATGTAAACATCTCAAGATCGAAAAGTAGTAGGTTGCATCCAAAAAGGCATCGCTGAACTTAGAGTTTCTGTGAATTTAGACCAAATAGGCACTGTAGATTCTGCAAAAACCTCAAAAATTCGAGTACTCTATAATCTAATCACCTCATCTACTTCAAAAAAAAAACTACGTTGATTGCCTTAAACCGCCGAAAATCGTTAGTTCGTTTGTTGTTGAAAGAATCTCGAAATAGTCATTTTTCAAAATAACTTTAAAACTTTTCGTCAAGTCATGTTTTGTGAATAATGTTTAAGTTAAGCTCAAAAAATTGCGTCAATTGCTGCAAAACACCGTACAATCAATCAAATCAAAAAATCTTGAAGAAGCTCGAAAAGCTTAAAACGACGAAATAGGTGAAATTTGAAGCGCTCTGAATTTCAAAATAGCGGGAAATTGCAGGGATGGCCTGTAGGGTCAACCGTATTTTTTTAAATTAAAATATAAATTATTTTTGTTGAAAACAACGATGGCGGCAATCTAATAAGCTTCTTCTTTGTTTCATTTACTACCTTGGTGAAAACATTACTTTAACTTAAATCTCATTACTCAATTATCTCACTGTATTTCTTTAATAAGGAAAACAATTTGGAAAAGAAAAAGCATTCTCTTTCGCAAATAAATTCTATTTGGCTGATTTTTCATCAAAAGAACTTCAGGGATTTAAAAAGTAGCAAAATATTTTGTAGCGCTTGATTAAAATAATCAAATTGTTATGAAACCCTACATGTTTTTTGAATATTTATAATTTTGTACTTTATTTAAAAAAAATAGGAATGCACCAAAGGAATTTCTATATTGATTCACTATACCCCTAAGAATGGA
Organism: Parnassius apollo; assembly: GCA_907164705.1. NCBI lineage: Eukaryota > Metazoa > Arthropoda > Insecta > Lepidoptera > Papilionidae > Parnassius > Parnassius apollo. Next base: position 1,951,282 of record CAJQZP010001153.1, read on the forward strand.
ACAGTAATCTATGCACTACTGCTTGTCGGCGAAAATTACGAGTAGTAAAAAGGCGATTCATATCCATACACAGGCCCTCATAGTTTGTCTCATAAGAGATATACTCTTATGACGCAATATCAATATCATAGATGCCCCGCTCGCTAAACAGGTTAGTTAGCGCAGTATTTTATTTTCTACTTGTTATTAGGAACACGCTACTGCCCACATCCTGGTTTGTTTTCCTTTACATCGTCTTAGGAACCCCACGGAACGATATGGGATAATGGATATTCATACCACAACCACTTTACGCTCACCAAAAAACCGTAACAAAAAACCATTCTTATCGTGTGACTGGAATGAATAAATTAAAATTATATTATATCTCATGTGACTTCATATTACTGAAGAGTTCTTTCTGAAATGTACAAAGAACTGAAGAAATGAACAAAGGGCTCATAGTAATTGCTATTTCGTCGTATTTTGTTCGAGTTTTTATTCTGCATATGTCGGTTTTTGTGCGCAAAAAGAACCGTGAAGACCGTGAGGAGATACTTTTTAAAAGCAAAAGGTTTGAAATTGTCAACGTCAATCTTCGTGTTTATTATTTAATTGACATGAATTTAGAAAACGCTTATTCCTATTTTTATTTTAATAAATAAATAACGAGTATTTTGTTTTATTACGACAAAATACCACGGGGTATTGAAAACATAATCTATGGGAGAACTAAGTGCGGTAGACGACTGCTAACTACATATAGGACGATTTCTATTATAACATAAAATTAAAATATATTTTTGTTAAAATATGGTTGTCCAATGTAACTGTTACGCTCCCCCCTCCCCCCTATTCGCTTAATATAATGACTATATTAAGCGAATAGGGGGGTTATATATGTTATAAATAATGTTATATATAATATCTATGTTATATATAATGTACTCCAGACCGAATTTCAGTCACGGCGGCCTGCCTCAACGGAGGCTAGCCATCGGGCGCAGGACAGGATTATAGTGCCCAAGTGTATGCGCAAGCACAGGTGCACTCTCTGTTCCCTTACTCTCATAATCCGATGGGACGGTAAACTGACACGACCGGAGAGAGACTAGGCAATTTCACCTTTTTAAATAAAATTAAGAAAAAAAAAAATATATATATATATATATATATATATATATATATGACCAGGATAAATAAAATATGTTTTAATCTTTCTAAATGATGTTTCGAAAGGCTTATTAATAGGCCGTTTGTAATATTTTTGGCGTGATCGTCGTAGTTAGGACCCTTATTTACGTTGTGTTCGTTTAGTAACTTAGTTCTTTTAGGTGTCTTTTGGAAGAATAAATATTCACTAGAGCAATTGAAAGTTGTTGGTTGTGCCCTATAAGCTAAGTGAACCCCGTTCACGAAGACAGGGCTCGAGAAAGGTTAAGAACATAAAATGTCCCTATTTCACTTGTATCGGGTTTACATTATAAATTTATTAATTATTATCCCTTCCCGCTCGGAAAAGGCTAAAAATATATTTATACAAAATACCCGATACAAAGGCTTCGCTCTCTTACATTCATTTAAAAAAAATGTGGGGGAGGCACACGGCTCCTCACACCAACCATTTAGACGCACTCCCCCCGAAGGGAACGTTAATTCGGGAACTGAACCGTAGTCCACAGCAAAATAACTGGCGAGCCAGTAAATGAGGCTTGGCCATTTGTTAGTGCGTAAGCACAAACATCGACCGTAGTCGCGCATGTCAATGCGTGTAAACGCCATACAAAATACGAACGAATCCTACCACAGCGAACGTACGTCACACGGTTTAGGCAAATAGGCACACTGGCCGTAGACCCTCCGTGAGCGCCACCACCTTCCAGACCGCCGCTCCTGCAGACGTGATGTAAGTGTATGACATCACCACCGATTGCATGATCAGCACGGCTACTAGCCGCAGAGCGATTCATGAGTTTACCGCTCACCTCAAGGGAATGGGGTCCCACGTTGTGCGGCTTTCGGCCGCAGCCTTGAGAGTCTTCTCAGATCCTCCCTCCAGCTATCACCCGCATGAGGTCGACACATATGCTTCACCAATGAATACAACGGTAGATATAGCCAAAAGGCAGTTATAAGATGTTAGTAATAATTTCCCATCAGAAAGGTTTTGTGTCACTGACGTTGAGTAAATGCATTTTCGATCATGTTTGTCTCACCCACCAATAAGTTGCCTTCAATCATTCAAAGGTGCGAAAGTTACAGAGATATAATATTATGTTGTTATATAAAACATTATGGAGGTCAGACAGTCTGCAGCCCCGTAATGAAGGAACCCGACTTGAGCAAAGCTACTTAGGTGTTATATGTATTTTTTTAAGAATATTAAAAATACTACAAACATTGCTAATATTCCCCTTAACCACTCGTGGTAAACTTAAATTGCTTGTGTTACGAGTGGTTCACGCCAGTAGTCGAATGGCGGATTCGAACCCACGACCTTTTTGAGTTCGCGGTCCGCGCCCTGCCATTAGTCTACTGTCTCTTCAAGAAACATTATTCAAAGATATATTATTATATTGTTATATAAAACATCATGGAGGGCAGACCGTCTGCAGCCCCATAATGAAGGAACCCGACTTGGGCAAAGCTACTACTTATAATTTTTCTACTTATAATTAAATACTACTACTATTGGGTGTGAGTCAAACCAAGACGCAGAGAGCGCCATTGAGAATGGTGTCCCACCAAACAAACATCGCAGAGGCGCAATGCTGCAGAACGTAACAAGCATCAATACGATTATTGTCGGGCTTACACCATCCCTAGGTCCCCCATACATCCCAGCAGACATCACCAACCGCATACCTTCATCGACCAGAACCACAAGAGTGCGTGAAATCAGGCTCAGCACACCCTCAGATCCATCACGAGACGCAATACCGCAAGTAGTAGTAGGCATCAATGCAACTATTATACGGTTGGCGCTCCCTCACAACACACCTACATGATCCCTATCGACTTTGAACAAAATTTGTGTTGTTGTTATATAAAAAATATCACCAACGTATCATAGTAGCACGCTAGTAAGACGCCAGTGAACAAAATTCCACCTATCATAGCGCTAATGCACTAAGACATGAAGTTGAGTAGGCCTGTTACACTTAAAAGCGCCACCAAACACACTCATCCCAATCCGAAAGATAGACGACGCATCGCTATGCGCTACGACGCCGCCCACAAACGGATTGGGTGTGCGATATCCACAAGAAAGCCGTATTGCTACAACAAACCCACTTACCACCGGCGCTAAGATGATATGTCTAGGACACATTGGTTAGCAAGTCCAAGTTTACCTTGATCTCAGTTGCTCGTGAAGCATACACGCCACTATAGTAATCCTTTTCAAGTCCCATTTCTGTAAATATAATGCTTTTACTTATTTGACACCTTCCACATATTTGCTTTATGTCATAGACCTTACTATTACATGTCTTTAATACATAGGACTTTAGTCCATAACTCTACTATTGTAATGCTAATTCATCATAGAGAGAGACCTTTTATAATAATGGTTTTGTACCATAGACCTTACAGGAATTCTTGTTGAATGTATAAACTATCGAATAAAATTATTTTTGGTTGCTAGAAATTGTAATAAAATACGTAATTACCCTGTATAGCTGTATAGTGGTATATACTTCAATTTTAGTGACAAAATTACTACTAATTTGAATTCTACACTTTTGTTTTTAGAGAAATTTATATGAAAATGTTTGGAAATATGTATATTTTTATGTTTTATGTGTTTCCATTCGTTACTCATACCAAAATATAAAATATAAAGAAATTAAAAAAATTAAATATTAATATTTTATCTGTGTGACATTTAGAACAATATTTCTAAAATAGTTTTGTGTGAATTTGAAATAAATACAACGTCAAGTTATTTGAAATATGTAAGAAAACTATTTTTACTTACATTTTACACTAAAAATAAATGAGAATGTGAAAAATACCACATTTATGACCCAGCCGCCATAATGGGCCTTCCAGATTTTGAAGCACTTTTGGCAATTTATTTTTCACTTTTTATACCACAAATTATATATATATATGTGTTCACTATATTACAAGGAATATAAAAAAGTATAATACTTTCGTTTTTAGTCCAGACACAAATATAAAATTCTATAAAAAACACGGAGCACCGTCATCAAAACGGCACGTGGAACGCCGAAAGTTCAGAGTGATTTCTTTTTTTTTTTTTTTCTAAGAAACATTGCCAGGTTATGGTTTAAAATAAAAGAGCATATCTTTGTCTTTGATACTAATATCTATTGCATAGTGTCTTTGGTTTTGTTTAAAACGAAAAAATAGTTTTTTCATAGGTAGACATGTTTACATAATTCTGATCTAATTCGATCACTACTTGGCGGGCGTAAGGTTGGTATTGCGCGATCTAATGTGAGCTAGGCTTGGTTAACAGGTTATATAGGACTTTAACCCACAACTCTAGTATTGTAATGTTTATACTTCATACAGACTTCTATAATAATAGTTTTGTATGATAGACCTTACTATCATAAGTCTTTAATATATGAGACTTCCTTCAACCCACAACTTTTTTTTATAGGATAAGGTGAAAAGCTAGCACACAGTCCACTTGATGGTAGGTAGTTGCTGCGGCCCATAGACTTCTATATCTATTCTCAATTACAAATCTAAATGCAGATGTGTTGTCACCCGTGAGGACAAAGATGGAATGCCTCGTTTCCACTAAAAAGGGTATCCGGTTTCTACACTCACCATACAAAACACAGCAGCATTAAGCTACTATTTTACGCTGGTATGAGAGCTTGGTCCATCCCGGTCAAGCCGACCCATTCGTGCTACAACTATACTATAAATATAACTGCAGCATGGGCTCTACCACGTATTAAAAAAAAAAAAAAAAAAAAAAATATATATATATATATATATTATAACTCTACTTTTGTAATGCTAATTAATCATAGATACCTTCTATAATATTGCTTTTATATCATAGACCTTACTATTATATGTTTTTAATATATGGGACTTCAACCAACCCAACTCTAGATTTTATTTGTAATCCTTATATTTATAGAGAATTTCTACAGTAATGCTTTTGTATCATAGAACTTTCCTTCAATAAGCAGAACAGGAAAAACCACAATTTTTATTTAAATATCTTACCTGAACTACGAATCGAACGAACTAACAATGCAAAAAATTTACTGTCACTACTCGCTTGAACTAATTGATTATAAGGATAAAACCGCGCAATTAAACATTGTGTCTGGCAATAAAATAAGACCATAAACTCTAACAATTCGTACATATGGACACTAACTTATATTATACTGTTTATTTTTTAAATTTCAAAGGACCATTTTAGTTTTCTTAAAATTACACAATAATGTACCTCGATCAGGAGATCTTGCAGGCCAATAAATTGTTCCGTTTGTACATATCCAGACTTCCAGACAGGAGCACGGTCTTCTTGAAATAGTGATATTATTTCGCTCCTCCGCTGGCAGACTGATAAATTCATTTTTATGTATTTCCTAGTCTTCAAGTATCTTTTAAACAGGTACACCATCACTACCATATATACCATTATTCGGATGCCACAACAAACATTAAAAGAAAATCACACTTAACTAGGTACTAATCATAATCATGATTAGTACGCGCATTACATATTTCATTATTACTAAAATTTGTTCCCTCATATTGTGATACAACAATAAAAATAAATGCTTGTAATTCGTAACTCCAAATGTCAAAAATTTACGTACTAATATAATTGTAAATGGGGAGGTGCTGAGTCTTATCGATACTACCATTTTCTTGGAATCACATTAGACGTGAGGCTTCCATGGAGCCCCCATATATCAAAAATAGCAAGTAGACTTAGTTAAAATATTAGAAGTCTTACCAGTGTTGAAACAGCTAGACTAATATACTTAAGCTATTTCCATAACAGAATTTCGTGTGGTGTTTTACTATGGGGACACGTGACTGGCACTGAAATTATATTTCTTTTACAGAAGAGGGTCATAAAAGCAATTTATGATTCAAAGCCTAAAGAGTCGCTCAGAATTTTTTTTAATAAAATTCATATATTTATACTTAGAGAGTCACGTCCTAATTTGTAGCAAAAGTACTCGCTACAGGGACCAGTGTAACGAGTATAATATTATAAGTTTGTTTCTAAACTGCTTATACGATATAAAATGGGATCAATCAACATAGAAGTATTTCAAAAATGTAAAAATACACATACACAATCAAACATTATTTTGACACTTTGTAAATTAACTGAATACCAAAGTCGATATTTGCCATGCTACACTATCGTTAAAAGGTACTAAGAGTGGCAACGTTGCAAACATAGAATTAGAATAGTTTTTATCTCCTCAATATGCACACGGTCGGATCCGACCACGGCGATATTCCGGCAAATTCCGACCGGATCCGCCGCCGGCTGGATCCGACCACACCCACCCATAGCACTTTAAACCATAAATACTTATATTTAGAGACTACTGGTCTATGAAGAAAATTGATATTTATAGGCTCTATGTGAAATTTTCTATTGTCTAATGCAATAAAAACTTAGTTAGTCCGTGGTATTTATTTATAATCTACGCTCATTTCGTACGCCTGTTAGGTGTGGCGTGTTATTGTAATGATTTTTGGATTTTTCTAGTGCGTTATTATTGTTTAGTTATAAAATTGTTATTAAAGTTTTTGTGTGAATATAATTTATCTTTTTACGTATAGAATTTCGATTAATAATATATAGAAATAATTGTGATATTCACGCTGCTGCCCTGCGCTGGTTATGTACATTTTTTTACTATGAAAATACAATTTAAATCTATTTTTATGAACTAAAAGCAATAAAACAAGAACTATAACATAATAAATAAACAGAAACAAGTATTATATTGAAATTTATAATGACATTTATTGAAAATAAATGCACGACAAATTCCATGTTAGGTTATTCTTAGCGACGCCGCGTCAAGCGAAGCGCGCTAGCGGTGTGGAGCATTTTACTTGGGGCCTGAGGGGTTTAGCAACATATGAAAGCTGGATACATTGGATCTTTTAGTAATAACCTAAGTGTTAATTTTGGCCTCTCAATATATTTACAAAAACGTAACGTACGCACCCAAAAATAAAATTAATCTTACAAAAATAAATAATATTCATTCTGTAAATACCAGGAACAGGCAATGACTAGCAGTACCAGTTATTCGAATACACCGAGTCAGTTTTTCGTTCTTGGGGCGATGTATACGCTTTAATAATAAAATCCTCGAAAATATACAAAATTTCACCAGCTCTAAGTTCAAAAACCATTAAATTTAGTTTGTATATAGACGTTTATTATAATACGAAGGAATTTATGGGTGATAATAACCCCTGGGAATGAGGTGATCGCTATCGAGCTATTTATTATTTGTTTTGTATTGGTTAATTGTGTATCATACATAATTAGAAGCTATTATTAAAAAAAAACGCGTTTGGTTTCGTACTCGTCCATTCCAGGATAAAAGTTTTTTCTCGCGTGTGTAATTTTTATAAGTATTATTTGTAATCTATATTGAATGAAAAATGTTTCTGTTTCTATGATCTTATCTTCTACGATATGGTGTGGGCAAAGCAAAACTAATTATTCTAACAGAAGATGTTCTGGACTATTAGTTATGGTCATCAATAAAAATCGGCTAGTCGATCTCACAGTGATCACGTTTGTTAATTTTTCATATAAGTATTTTACAAAACACATTTAATTTTCCCGAACTACATGTGATAGTTCTTAATTGTTTTCCTCTTATAGTAATTATTTTAAACATTAAAAAACATTTGTATGTCATCATTCCTTTTTCAGATAAATTCTATAAAAAAAGTTTCCGTATAACATTTTCGTATTAGTCTCAATACGCTCCCACATATGTAGGCAAATTTTGAAGGTAAATTCAGAATAAAAGCAATTTCAAAGTTTTTTTCTCGCTATGTAAGGGCTTTTGTATTATAATACGCCTTGGTTTGATGTGAATAAGCGTTTCAGTATTATATCTGTAATAATAAAAGTCACGTCACAATCAGCAAAATGGTCACTTAAAATTCGAATGTCTGTCATAGGTAATTTTCTCTAAAACTATTTGACATTTTCATTTAAAATTTAGCGCAGAGGTATAATAGTGTGATATAAATATTATTTAGGGCATTATTATTATTAATGCACTTATTATGTCCAGAATATATATCTCTGAAAGGATCCATTAAAAAATCTAAATATAATAGTTCCGTGTAGTGACAGGTAAGAATACCACAACCCCACAACCCCCAGCTTCTCGTAGGTGTCGTACGAGGCAACAAAAGGAAACTGAAGTAGAAAATGCTCAGTAGCATCCTTCTGGTAATAGCAAAAGGCTATAAAAACTGCGGTTGCCATCTACTACACCATGAGCAACAACATAAATAAACGGCCGCCAGTCCCCGGCAACCTCGATATTCCTAGCTACGGTGGCTACTATGGTAACGGTCGGGCAGGGGGTGCTAAGAGTCTCCGGTATAGGTTCGTTTGTCACCTAAAATGTTTTGACCTGGCAACATACAACGCACACACCCTGAGGACTGACGAGAAGATGCTGGAGCTGGACGAATAGATAGACAAGATGCGTTAGGATATTATAGGACTATCTGAGGTTCGAAGAGAGGGGAGGAGATCTTTTGAGCCTGCAACTTGTTCTTTTACCGGGAGGGCAACAAAAGAGGTGTCAGAATTATCGTCCTCATGTCTCTTGTTAACAACGTTGTAAAGGTTGGGAGCGTGTCGACGAGGGTTGCGTACCTTATACTCAGAATCACCAAACGGCATTCGCTAAAGGACATACAGGCTTATGCACCAACCTCTACACATCCCGACGAGCAGGTGAAGGAAATTTATGAGAATATTGCTATAGCCATGCATTCCTCCAAAACCCACTACGGTGTTAATGGGAGACTTCAACGCAAAACTAGACACAAGAAAAACGCCGAACTGAAGGTAGAGAAATTTGAGCTAGTACAACGGAATCCAAGGGTCAAGTAGCTGGCTGTCTTCATGGAGAAAGAGGGACTCTTAATGATTAACTCTTTCTTCCAGAAGCAGCCCCACAGAAAGTGGGCCTTGGCGAGCCAGCCGAGCGGTTTGGCAAAAAAAGATAGACTTCATTATGACGATTAGGCGGCAACCGTTTAATGATGTGTCAGTAATTGCAAGGGTGAAAACTAGCAGCGATCACTGAATGGCGAGAGGCATACAGAACCTAAACGTTAAGTTGTAAAGGTCACGTCTAACGAAATCAATGCTTCGTTCCCCTCGTGCTCTAATCCAAAGCCCCGAAAACATTCAGCTCAAGTTACAAAATCGTTTTCAGTACGAGTACGAGTACGTAGTAAGTGGACGATATGAATGACAAAGTTGAAGATACTGTCCATGCGGTCAGCTCTAAGTTCTGTAAAAACCGTCACAGAAGAACACAAAAACTCTCCGATCACAATCTTAATCTTATGGCTGTTAAATGGGAGATGGAGCTGCAGTATTCTGCTTCAGCATATTTGACGGCATACAGGCAGCTTAACAGACAAATCACCAAATGCATGCATGAACTTACGCAACTTCACACATCTGAGACATCTGAGATTTTAAGTGAGATTAAGAGTTTCTATGAGTAGCTATACACGTCAACATTGTAAGCTGATGTGGCAATGGGCTGGCTATTTAGCACGAATAACCGACAACCGATGGTTAAGATAGGTTCTCGATTGGCAGCCTCGTACTAGTAAGAGAAGTGTAGGATATCCCCCCACTAGATGGAGTGACGAACTGGTAAGACATTCAGTGGATGCAGAAGGCTAGAGACCGTGTTTTGTGGCGTACCTTGGGGAAGTCCTATGTGCAGCAATGGGCTTATAAAAATGATGATGTAAAAAAAATAGAATAGAATATTTAATTCAGTGTGGATAAAAATAATACTTATTGATTTTATGCCTTGATCACTGGTTGGGAAATAATAAACCCTATCTTTTACACTTTTGTGACACTTTTGACATGAGGCTTACAGATTAATGTTACAGTGTGTCTTATAAAATTATTGTATTGGTAGGTACTTTTTTTCGCACTTATTGTGTTCTGATATAATTTATTCCTCTAACGACTTGTCTGGACACAGGTGCAGACAAGTAGTTAGAATACAGCGTTGAATACGGCATTGCGTCACGTTATTATGGGTACCGTCACTTCAAACCAATCAGCCGTAGTTTCCTACCATTGATAAATTAGTGCAGCGTTTTTAAGTGGTTGAACAGCCTCCCTTCGTACCGCCCATTCAGTTACCTTCAGACATTGAATATGGAGAGATCTATGACTCGGCGACACCCCGTTATCCTGATAGTGGTAAATGATTTGTTGGCCTATCATTGAAGGTGAAGTTTATACTCTCGGAGATTCTTACGAGACCTATCTATGACTATTCATGTGCTTAGAAAAAAAACTTCAAGCCTCATCTACATTATAGCCAACCAAATCTAAGAAATACATTTTGACAGCTGTCAGATTTATTGCACCAAGCATGCCAACCACAAAATAGGAACGTACAATATTCGATTCTTTAAAAAATCGATATCGATTATTTAGAGTTGGTAATCATTTAGTTTGGTTTGAATAATACCAGAATAAATTTAAAACAGAAGATTTATCAGTTTCTACGTATTTGTTGTTACTGCTTATTTCTAAAGGTACAGTTACAAAAATTTAAGATTGAAACTAGATTAAAAATAAATTTATTCAATCATTTTCTGTAAAACTAGTAGATATGTAGTTATTTATATTAATTATTATTAGATTTTTAATAATGCAGACAAAATTAATGTCTCTTTCAAAGTCATCCATAATAATTTTTTTTGTTTTTTTCAACCACTTTTTCCCAATCATCCTTTGTGACATGGGCACATGCTTCAACGAATATTTTTTTATAGCATTGGGTGACAAACGAGCACACAGTCCACCTGATGTTAAATGGATGCTATGGCCCAAAGACATACATATTTATTCTCAATTCAGAATCAAAATGCAAATGCGTTGTCACCCCAGAGGCTTAAGATGGAATGCCTCGATTCCTCCAACCCACGAATTTATAATAAACTACTTGATACAATAAAACATATGAACTTATTTAAATTTAAGAAAGTGCTTAATGAATTATTAATAGACAAATGTTATTATTGACGATTTCTTGAATGATAATTTTGATTAATTACATTAACTTTAAATTATATTGACTAATTATATTATTTTGTTTTTGTCATCTATTTAATTTTATCATTGTAGAATCTTAATTGGTGTTACAATTTCATTAATTTTTATTCTATTTTATTTTTATGTCATGATTCTCATACGAATACACTGTATGTAATATTTGTATGTCTTTAATACAAAACATAGCGTACTAATAATTGTAACCCTCGCAAGACCTTCAATGTTTAAACCTACCTATGTTTGACAAATAAACTATTCTGATTCTGATTCCAGTAAAAAGAGTCTCCGGTTCTCTACACTCACCATACGAAACACAGCAGCATTACGCTACTATTTTACGCTGGTATTCTGTGAGAGCGTGGTCCTGCCCCGGTTGAGCGGACCCATTCGTGCTACAACTATAATAGAGATGTAGCGTGGCTCTACCACGTACAAAAAGTTATTATAGAAGAAACAGTCCGAAAAGTTAAAACCGAGTTACAAAATAAGAAAAAAAACAAAAAAATCACAAAATTACGCACAGTAAGTTCTGGAAACAGAAACAGAAACTTTTTTATTCAATATAGATATGAATAATACTTATTGAAAGTCACTTTTTTCATTTACCTCTGGTTCGCAAAAAAAAACCTTTGGCCTGGGAAGAACCAGCAATAAACGCAACGGGACTAGTTTAAAAAAATAAGAGCTTACAATGATGCGTGTTACAATTAACAGCACAAAACAAAATAAAAATAGCTTGGTAGCGATCACCCTTCCCAGGAGTTATTATCATCCATAAATTCCTTAATATTAAAATAACCTTTTTTATACAAACTTAGTTTAATAAAGTTTTTAAACTATGTGTACTGACATCAAATTTCGTATATTTTCTGGGATTTTGTTGTAAAAGCGTATACATCGCTCCAAGAATGAATTACTGACTCTGTGGAGTCGAGTAACTGGTACCGAAATGGCGGGATATTGAAATTATGTAGTGGTTATTTTAGCACGGCCTTGTATATGATTTTTTTGCCTACAAAATTTACTTTGAAAAAGTAAAAAAAAATAAACTTATTTTATTCATGATTCATGTAATTTGAGGAATTTTGAAAATAAAAATTAAATTAAGCAAATAATACATTAAAAATTTAGTGATTCAATTATTTGAAGATTTTTACCGATTATTTGAATATTTTGCCGATCATTCGCATAACAACGAATTTCAATCATCAAAGCACTATGGTAATATACATAGCGACATATCATTGAAACGACGTCGAATAAAAAAAGTTAATACTGGTTATCTTTTAATATTTTGCTTTGTTTGAAAAATTCAAATTTAAATTAGTGATAAAAAACTATACACGTTGTAATGAAATATAGATAACTTCATAATTCTTCGGATTTACGTAAAAGGTTATTTTAAATCCTGTGAGTACGCTGGTGCAAAGTTATTGCGGAATGATTAATGTGAAACGTCAAAAGTTATTTCTGAGATTTGGTGGACTATAAGGTTGTTATATGAAGACGTCATAAAGGAATAAATAAAATAAAAATAAAAAAGCCTTTTATTCCAAAAGCCTTTTTTAGCAAAATAAGTTAAACACACTTACCGGGGTGTGACTTCGATACGGCTGAGGCGCTTCCGTTGCGGTGATGCGAAGTGAGGTGGGTTCTTTTGGGGTGCCCCAGAGATGTGATCCAGGCCAGTCGTAGGAAGGAAGAGAGCGGTGCGCGACGATATCGCACACTATGTGAGGCGGTTACTTCTGGAGCGGGACTGCTCCGGGTGCGGTTCAGACTAGCGGCGCGAAGGCAAGAGAGCGTGGCAAGAGCGCGCGGCAAGAGCGCGTGGCAAGAGAGCACTCGAGGTCAGCGCTCGAGCTTATATTGCTTCGGCTTTCCCACCAATGCATCTCGGTCGGGCGCGCTTCTCATTGGTCGAAAGAATCACGCCACCTTCTAGACTCTCCTCTTTCCACTCTCAGTGTGTTTACGGAAGGGATATTAGGTCAAAGGATGGGTAAACACTTGGCAACATACCCTCGAATAAAATTAAAATACACGAATCATTTCCGCGTAACCATCACCCTCGGCTTGAAGGGTCCCCTTCAAAATAATTAACGCTAAGATAATAATAATAAAAAAAAAATATAATAATAATAATAATAATAATTAATTTTAGACTAAAATTCCTAATCTTGAAAGCTAATTCAAACTATTGAAGGGGCAAAGGGCACAAACGGACAACAGGGCGCATGTAAGACCCAGTCGTGGTTCTAACGCGAGCTACCCTAGTTACCCCGTCGGAACCGGTAAAAACTTCTTCGACGATCCCTATTGGCCAATGGAGAGGCGGCGTATTCTCCTTGGTGAGCACAACCACAGTTCCGACAGTTAAAGGTTCAGTTGTTGTGTTCCATTTTTGCCGAGACTGCAACGTATGCAAGTATTCCATGCTCCATCCTTTCCAAAACGACTGCACCAACCGGTCCAATAATTTATGGCGTGCGGAAATACTAAGTTTGTTCTCGTCCATGTCTATGGCGCGCAGATACTTCAAAGGCGTTAAATTCAAAAAATGTGCTGGAGTTAGAACCAGCGGCTCCGAGGGGTCACTTGACAACGTACGACAAAGGGGGCGACTATTCATGACGCACTCAATTTGAGCGAGCACAGTACTTAACTCTTCGAAGGACAAAATTTGATCTCCTATTACTCGGTATAAATGACTCTTTAGACTCTTAATATTAGTCTCCCAATTTCTCCCAAAATGGCTCGAGGCCGGGACGTTCAGAGACCACTCGATGCGGTTCTCGGCTAGGATGTGAGCGAACTCCGAATTATAATATTTACTGGTTAAAAGCTCATGTAGTTCTGATAAAATTCATTTTGCGCCGAATTAGTTTGTACCGTTATCCGAATACAATTTACTTACAGTGCCACGGCGGGAAAGAAATCTTTTAAATGCACCCATGAAGCCCACTGTGCTTAGATCACCAACGAGTTCTATATGCGAAGCCCGAGTAGTCAGACATATGAAAATGCAGACGTAAGCTTTTGTGGATCTTATACCACGCCCGCGAGTGAGCGTGACCTGCAAAATCAGACCCGGTGTGCATAAATGGTTTTATGGATTGTGTTACTCGACAAGACCTAAGATCCGCCATTTCCGGAAATGACGGCTTGGGTCGTACTCGAAAGCAAGCTATACATCTGTGCACCCTATTGCGGATTAAATTACGTGCTGAAAGAATCCGATAATGTTGACGCAAGATTGACATCAGCAAGTCGGGGCCAGCGTGAGAATTCAATTTATGGTGGTAATCAACTAATAAATTCATGATATGGTCCTTACGCGGTAAAACTATAGGGTGCCGTTGGTCGACTACAAGTTCTATTCGATTGTAATCTTGTAATTTCATCGGAAAAATGCGCACGCTGAAGTTCACGTAATACTAGTAACTCCTCATAGCTGTAATCGAACGCTACGATATATATACGTCGCGGTAAAAGCTTCGCGAATCGATAAATGTAAATCACGCTATGCAATAATTTCGACCAAGAGGACAAACGGTTCGCCAAAGCAATGATTGGAGAAACCTCGCTCGAAACGTTCGGCACCAGAACGTGCCTCTTCTCTTCCGGTGGTTGGGACACTTACGAAGGGTCGGAATCGATTATTGGCCACTGCGAGGGTTCCAAGTGAACCCAAGAAGGTCCGTGGAACCAAAGCGGATGGTCCATCATTTGCATCGGGGTGAGTCCACGGGATAGACAATCGGCAGGGTTTTCCGTACCGGACACGTGATAAAAGTTCAGTGTTCCTAACTCTTCTTGGATCTTGGCCACTCGGTTTGCGACAAACGTATCCCAACGGTGGAGTGAAGAATGAACCCAACATAAAGCGACGGTTGAGTCAGAAGAGGCAAATATTTTTTCTATGTGAAATCTGTCACTACATGCACTGATAACTGCGGTGATAAGCTTGGTAAGGACTAATATCGCGCAAAGCTCTAAGCGCGCGAGAGAGACGACCTTACGGGGAGGGGAATTTCTACCATTATTCTGGACGGGAAAATATACAACGTCCCCGTAAGCCTTCTCGCTAGCGTCTGCAAACCTAACGACAGTAATGGCGCTATTTCTATCAACGTTTATATGACGTGGTATTTTAATTTCGCTCAGTAAAGGAAGTTCCTCTCTAAAACGCAGCCACGACCGAACAATGCTATCAAGGCGGCGGGTCATCCCAATCGCATTCACATAACCAAACTTGTTTAATCAAAAGCTTAGCGTATATCACCACCGGGGATACGAAACACATGACATCCCATAATCTAGCAACGCTTGACAGCATTGTGCGCTTTGTGCACGTTTCTGCGGGCGGGTTTACCTTAAGGCTAAACACGTCGGACTCCAGTAACCAACACAAACCGAGCACCTTGTGCGTATCAGAATCGTCGAATTCCTTTATCGCCGAAAGGCGGTGTGATAGTGGGATTGTATCTAAAACCGTACGCGAATTACTAGTCCACTTGATGAGATGCCGGACGCCAACCTTGGCGGTGGTTGGGATGGCCTTCTCCATGCTAACAACCGAACACAAAATCATCCATATACACTCCACTCTCAATTGCCCTCTTAGCTTTAAGATAAGAGGGACTATCATCGGAGGCGAGCTGTCTCACCGTGCGTAGCGCATGAAATGGGCTCGACTTTAAACCAAAGCAAACGCGATTAAATTCAAACACCATTAGAGGTTCCTTTGGGTCAAAGCGATATAAAGTGCGTTAAAATCGACGTTCGCATTCACGGACCCCTACGCAAAGAAACATTTGGCGAATATCGGCGGATAGTGCTATACCTAACAAACGAAAATTTGCTATTATATTAAATAAATTTCTCTGTAAATTTTGCCCACTATAGAGGATATAGTTAAGAGAAAGGTGAGTGCTAGTTCTAGCACTAGCATCGAGCACTACACGTAATTTGGACGTAAGTTTGTCTTCCCTAATGACCCCGTGATGTGTTATGAAATACGACGGCGCGTCTTCGTAGTTATTTAATTTTGTAGCCACAAGTGATATATAACCCTCCCTTATATATTCATTAATGACGCCGTCATAAGCTTCCTTTAATCTGAGCGAAGCGAGCATCCTACGCTCCAAACAATAGAAACGTTTTTCCGCCATTTGACGCAAGTCGCCGAGAGACAAAACATCTCCTTTAACGTAGCGCTACACTATATCGACCGTCGCGATCGCGAACGGTCGTGCGGACGTAAATTTCCACGCATAATCTATCATCTGGACTAACTATAGATGGAACGTTCACCTCCTCCATCTCCCAAAATTTGCGAACTAACGACTCGAGCGGTTCGACAGCTACACAACAATAAGTGGTTGCCGAAATATTATCCATGATAGGGGCGAACCAGCGATGACGTAGCCCAAGACGGTCTCCAGTACGTAAGGCGCGGTATGCGAGGAGTTGCCCCTGACCTTATTGTGTAACAAAAGGTGAGGTAAAAGCGATGCTCCAATGAGCATGTCTATATCTCCGGGGACGGCGTAAGTATCATCTGCCAGATTCAAATTTTCAAAATCAATCATTGCCGAGGTGTCGACCGAAACGGTTGGCAGACGCTCGGTGACTTTATCTACTACTAATGCATTTATATTAAAGATAATATTTCTATCTAGCCGAGAATAAAATTTCAAATTTATAGAGCCCTGGGTAATTTTATTAGTACCTCCGATGCCTTTGACTACGGGACATGAAGGTATCTTATCTATTAGCAATCCTAAACGCTGGCAACATTGCCGCGTTATAAGGCTACTCTGTGATCCGCTGTCTAGCAACGTACGGACACTTTGTTAGTTCCACGCGAATCCCTACCTACGATACGGGCCGTACCCAGTAACACGGTGGAAGGAGACTGCGTTCCCGTATTCGACAGTGAGCACATGGCGACGTCACCCGATCGACCGCTAGAATCGTGGATTTTAGTATGTGTAGTTTCCTTGTCCAATTCACTCGACGCGAATACGTTTCCACCTTCGAAATGTAATAACGTATGATGTATGCTGGCTTACTTGTTACACACGGAACTAGAATTGCATTTAGCAACTAAATGTCTATCGCTTAGACAATTTAAACATAAGTTGTTCGTCTTTACTATTCTATAACGTTCGCTGGGTGAATGTTTACGGAAGGTCGCACAATTATACAAATTACCGTGTTGTTTATTCTTACATAGAACACAGGCGCTATGAGGCTATGTAGGCGCAGAGGTTATGTACGTCAGAGACCCAGCAGTCCTAGTTGATGAGATCTGTCTGCGATTGACACATTTCTTAACTTATTGTTTGACATTCGAGGAGCGCTGTATCACTTTAATTTGATCTCGTACAAAGGATGCTAATGAGTCGAATGACGGCAACTCAGATCTACGATGCTCCATTTCAAACGCACGTACGGTGTCCAAGTCTAGTTTCTTTAAGGCGATATGGAGAAACACCACGTCCATAAGGTCATTAAATTTCAGGTTCTTGAGTGCAGCCACCGATGCTACAAATTTATCTAAAAACTGATCTAAGTCAGTGATGTTCGCGGATGATATAGCTTTAAGATCGAATATCTGGTCTAAATATGAAGAGGCTAACATTCGCTTATCTTCATATTTGTTTTTAAGCGTTTCAAATATTAACGAATAATTGTTTGCTGTTGGTGTGAAGCCCGAACAAATAGACTGTGCCCTACCACTCAATTTAATAATTAAATAATACAATCTTTCAGCGTCCGATAACGATGGATTATTATGTATGGTGTTTTGAAAGCTATTAATAAACAACGGCCAAGTTTTAATATTTCTCCATTGAATACCGGAATATCTATGGTGAGCAATCTAAGTGATTCACGTGAGCGTACCTGGATTTCTGGTTTTGCTTCGCTTTGGGCTGGAGACTGTAAGAGCTTTGCCGTCCTTTTTACGCGATACAACATATCTTCAAATGATAGAAGTGGTTGATAGTTCACTGTATAATTAGGGTCGATTTGTAATTCTAAACTATTATTTTTGTCTAATATATTTTCGTAATCCCATCGTAAAGAGTCCACCGTTTCGATTTCACATGAAAACGTTTCCCGCACTGAATGTAAGTTAATATTTTTTATGTGATTATATATTGTATACGTGAAAAGAGTACGTCCCTCTTGGCGTAAAGAGTTTTAAGTTTAATTTCATTTCCACTAACTGCCATCTTAAATCACTCTAATTAATATTAGATTAATCACAAATAATCGTAAAACGCTGGAGGATGAACACAATGCGATACAACTATATCTCACAACACGCTATTGTCTTATCGTGCCGTATTACGTCGTTAAATTGAACACGTATTTTTTAAGGTAACTTTGCAATCGAACGAGATAACGCGCGTCGACTAGATAAGAATTTTAAACTAGTAATTTTAAACTGTAGGATAAAGAAAATTAAGCGGCTCTAACTATTTAAATAAATAAGTCGATTTACTTATGCGAATAAACTAACCAAATTTTA
Organism: Parnassius apollo; assembly: GCA_907164705.1. Lineage (NCBI taxonomy): Eukaryota > Metazoa > Arthropoda > Insecta > Lepidoptera > Papilionidae > Parnassius > Parnassius apollo. The sequence goes on from CAJQZP010001153.1 coordinate 1,970,145, forward strand.
AATTTAAACTAAACAAAACTACATAAATCTATCCAATATTAAATTAGAGTGCATTGTCTAAGGAATTAGTTCAGCAGTTCGACTCGATAAGGCTACGAAGCACCAGTTCTAAATCCGCTCGAATGACCAGAAAAATGGTTAGGCGGCGGGGTCGTCGCGAGACGTTATACTAGATGGACTGTACACGCGGGAAACTTCCTCTGCCTCAACAAGATGGTGGATGTGGCACGCGGTTCCTTGACAATGCACTCGCTCTTCCGAAATCTATTACTTGCCAAGGTTATGAAGGAATCCTACTTGAGCACGTTAGGAGAAATGTAATGGGGCGGGTTAACTAACAAACCAATGCTCAAGCAGGCACTGAATTACAAGAAAAACACACTTACCGGGGTGTGACTTCGATGCGGCTGAGGCGCTTCCGTTGCGGTGATGCGAGTGGTGCGCGACGATATCTCACACTATGTGAGGTGGTTATTTCTGGAGCGCGACTGCTCCGGGTGTGGTTCAGACTAGCGGCGCGAAGGCAAGAGAGCGTGGCAAGAGCGCGTGGCAAGAAATCACTCGAGGGCAGCGCGCGAGCTTATATTGCTTATTGGTCGGGCGCGCTTCTCATTATTCGAAAGAATCACGCCACCTTCTAGCCTCTCCTCTTTCCCCTCTCAGTGTGTTTACGGAAGGGATATTAGGTCAAAGGATGGGTAAACACTTGGCGATATACCCTCGAATAAAATTAAAATACACGAATCGTTTCCGCGTAACCACAATGTAATTTGCATTTTATAAAGGAAATTGAAAATATAAATTTAGTTTTATTAATACATTCATTTATATCAATTTTTTTGTAGATTTTAATACATTAGTTTATAATTTATTATTTTTTTTTAATTTTAATACATTAATTTATATCTATATTAATGAAGGTAATAATTAATGTCATAATTTTAAGTATGATAACTATTTTTCATAGTATTTGGTTCAAATTTAAATACGTATTACTAATAACATTACATTTTCAATCTATGTAATTGTTTTATAAACTTTAAGTGACTATTTTCAATGGATTTTGTTTTTTTTTTTTTATAACATTATGAATAGGATAACATTAATTTAAATTAGTTGCAAATTGACAAAATATTTAAACTTATAATTTATTAAGGATCTAAATACTCATTTGTGTTTGTTTGCTTTGCATGGACCCCCCTTAGGTGAAGGCCTCCTCCAAAGATTTCCATTTGTCTCTATTTTTTGCTATTTGTGTCCAACGTGGTCCCGCGATCTTTTTAATGTCATCTTCCCAGCGCATGTATGGTCTGCCTGGACGTCTTTTTCCTGGAGGGCCCATGTGGTTACGATGGAAGTCCACCTCTTATCTTCTAGACATGCTACATGGCCGGCCCATCGAAATTTTAACTTTTGAGCATAACTCAGAGCATCTATAGCATTTGTGATATTTTGTATTTTTGTTTGTCGTACTTTATATATTTTTCTTATTTTTAGCAAACTACACTCCATACTTCTCTGGCATCTCTGGCATGTAATTATTTTGTTTTCAACTTTCTAGTAAATTTCCATGACTGGCAAGCGTATGTTAAGCAGGGAAGTATACACGAGTCCATAATTTTCTTTTCCAACTCTACCGGCATGTTACTTTTTAATATTTCCTTATATGACCAGAATTTATTCAAAGTTATTTTTGACCTTCGTTCTACTTCTAGCTCGTTATTATTGTTTTTAAACCCTATTTGCTTTCTGAGGTAGATATATTGTTCCACATAATCTAGCGGTTTATTTTCAGTAATATTGTATATATCGTTTTTTCTTGAGCAATTTGTCATGATTTTTGTTTTTGATGAATTTATTTCTGAGCCTAATTTTATGCTTACTGTGTGGAGAGTGTCTATCATGTATTGTAACATGTCACTATTTTCAGATAATAAAACCAGGTCATCTGCGAATCCTAAGTGACTCAAGTCTTTGATATTTAGGCCACATGAATTCCATTTCAGTTGACTTGACACATTCCAGTACTGCTATAAATAATTTTGGAGAAAAAGGATCTCCTTGTCTGACTTCCCTTTTGATGGGAAAGCTTGGACCAGTTGATTCCAATTTGACTCTGCTTGTGCTTGCTCTATATATATATAATATATATATATATATATATATATATATATATATATATATATATATATATATATATTATAATAATAATTTGTATATCTGTAATAGATTCCCCTTTAACATTTTCTGTACCTGTATAATTTCGGTAAGAATTATTTTACTTCAAATAAGAACAATGTTTTGTGGAATTCCTTTGGAGAAGCCTAAACTTAGCATTGAAATTGATATTATTTCAGAAAAATAAATGTATCATGAAAAAGTCCTGATTTATTTAAAAAATAAATTAACTTACTAAGAATATTTTAAAGAATTAAACTGGATGTATTTATTTAGTACATTTTGACACAGTACTTACTATAGTACTTATACTATACTTCAAAATGGAGAATAATAAGCAATTCAGCGTTGCTACTGAAAATTAATAATGCATTATATTACTAAAAATAAATACACATTTTCCTTAATTTTAATTAATTTAATTTTTTAAATAAATCAGGGCTTTTTTCATGATACATTTATTTTTCTGAATTAATATCAATTTCATTGCTAAGTTTAGACTTCTCCAAAGGAATTCCACAAAACATTGTTCTTATTTGAAGTAAAATAATTCTTACCGAAATTATACAGGTACAGCAAATGTCAAAGGGGAATCTCTTACAGATATACGAATTCGTTTACGATCCTAAACAAACTGTGGCACAAATTTTTGTACCAGAGATGGGTAAATTTCAACAAAATAAAATTAGATTATATTGTTACGTGGTTACACACATTAGCTCATATGTATGTTTTAAGGATAAATGTATAAGGAATTTTTAATAAATTATTATAAAGGATTTTATGTATAGTTTCTAAAATAGACCAGGAATGACTTACTTCGTGGAGTTTTTATATTATGATGATTGTACATGGAAAACATCATGTTCGACGTAGTGAAGAAATTTAGTACGGTACTAAAAAAGTCACGTTTTCTTGTAAAATTTCACCGCCGGAACTACATGAGTATACTATATGTATTATACTTACCTACTTATGTAAAATATAAAATACAAAAGAATCTTATGACATAAAGAAGTTTCAGTTCGTACGTGTGTACACAATCACACGTACAATTTTTTACAGGTCATACACAATCTTATTTTGAAGAATTCGAATCCAATGCCTACAGCACTGCGGCCAATCGGTTGGTCGCTACCCATCAAACCGTCATTGATCATTGTACAGCAATTTCATTTTGACGTTTTTTTATAAGCAAAGCTTAAATAGTGAAAATAAAATGAAACATATAAATTGCTTCGAAAGTAAAGCAATAAAATTTCTCTCGTCTAATGTCTTTTATTTTTTTTAAATCCACTACCATTCCTAAATCAATCGGAGTCTGAATCCTAAGCGTCGACATCAAGAGAGTTGACTCCACAGTTAGTGAAAAAGGAAGGCTAAACTGCCATCAATAAAGCTTGGTGTAGTCAGTATATACTGAGCACACCAAGCTTGATCTCGAGTCGGTTTTTCGTGCCGGTCCATTGCTTTCAGCTTTACAAAGCGCAGGTTCAGTCTCGTATGAACTACTTTTCATGTCTCTCGACCGGGATACCTCAGTATCAGCTTCTTCTACTTGACCCTATTCAATAGATAGTCATCAATGTACAAGTTCTTTCCAATCGGCTTGATCCACTGACCTTGCATAGAGACGTTGCATGTCTGTACATCTATACCGTATATACCAGTAGGAAGGGGAGTGCTGGGAGAAGTTATTTTTATTAATTGCAGCTGCTGAATTCCATAATCATACACTGCGACATAACTTGAAATTCCATCTTCATCATCTACCATGCAATTTACGTAAAATTTTCTTCCTCGTTACGACTTAAGACCATAGTGTGGAACGACTTACGATCATACTGTGGAATTTTATATTCAATTATTTCTGAGAGGTTACCCTCTCAGAAATGAGGAGAGCTCTGTGCCCAGCTGTGTGTGATATAAAGGCTGTAACTTTAAGTTACTTTAATGTAAATTATTATACATATTATTATATAATGTCATGTATATAAAATCGGAGTAGCACAGGGACTAAGCGATCATTATAAATTTTTTGTTGAAATACAATGTGAATTCGAGGTTTTGAAATGATGAGAAATGTTTGATTACTATGCGAGTATTTTTTTCTTATATAATGTTAAAATCAAATTGTAACAATTTATAACGTTTCTTTGATTCAACCAATTTTAAAACAAATTAGTAAATTTTATTAATTTTGACACTGTGTTTATTGCCTTTTTGGATTGGCTATACGAGTATTTTAAAATCGCATAAAGTGCTTTTACCGCTTTACATTTTTTAGTGTTGTAGTAATTAAAAGTACATCAAGCGCAAGAATAGTGCAACAAGTGGAAAAATATTTAATAAAATTATAAGTTACAGTCTATATACGTCACAAGCACGGGCTTCGGCTCATTACTGAGAGGATTAAGGATCAATTACTGTAATGCGCTGCTCTAATTCGTGTGAGCAGACTTAACATGGCTTTGAAATATTTTTATTCTTCAGGAATGCTGACTTACGCACGATGTTTTTCTTCACCGCCAAGTATGTTGTGTATAACCACTTAAAACTGAATTTTATAATTTCATCGGTTAAAGATGTTAAAATTAATTAGCTACTCGTATCTACGACAAAATAAGAATAATCTGTCTTACTTAGTTTGAAGGGCACATACTTCAATTGCTTGTCGTGATATTATTATTATTTTACTAAAACTTGATATTTACACCTTAATTTTAATTATTTCCGCAAAGTAACACCAGATTCTGTTAGTTATCTTAATTTCGTTGGTGCCGACGGGGATCGGCCTCCAATTGTCCGCGTACTGTCAAATTTACGGCGAGCTCTAAGCCTCTTAGCAATGATTCTAACATGATCTTATAATTTGGTCAATACTATGACCATCATTTGATGAGTATAAATGGTAAATAAGATTTCATCTTTTTATAAGTAGTAGGATAAACATTTTTTTTTTAATTTTGTTTTATATTATGCCTTCAAATACTTTTCTGTTCTTTTTTCCTAGTTTTCAACACTGCAGCAAATAAATTTATTCCAAAAGTTCAAAAATATGCTAACTGAGTGTTGAAATAAAATGTTTGATTTGTGGTTGTTCACTTCCTTGCATTTTGGAACTGATCCAAGCTTTACCTTATACTACTCGACGCCTTGTACTTTTTAAAATATTTATTGCATAATGGACACAAAATATTATACAAATTCTAAAAAATGACTAACAAAAAATAAATGTGAAATTTAATTTTAGAATGCAAATGCGTCTTTAAAATTAATTATCGGGTTTCACAAACTATCTTCAAAATGTATAGTTTCCCAATATTTAGCTTGAAGGTGATGCCTACACTTCTTTATATTATGATGTAACCAAAAATCTGAATATGTATCTGTAATATCTGTTATGTTCCATTTAAACTTTTGGATAAATAATAGAAAAAATTAAGATGTTAGCAGAAATAAATAATTTATACATTGCTTCAATACACACCATATTGTATGACTCCCAAAAGTCAGTGAAAAATGTTGTTTTCGATAGGATAGATACAACAAATAAAACGGGTTCACAACTATGACTCTGAGAGTAAACAGGAGTCTATAGTCATACCTTCCAACGCAAGTTCAAAGTAACTCCGTCGGCCGTTCAAAAACATGGCCACAGTGTTTTAAGAATCCAAAGGAATACTACCAAGCGTAGCAACTATAGCAATATATCCTAATGAGAAACAACGCAAATAGACGACCCCCAGTCCCCGGCGGCTCCACTATTCCTGACTACGGTGGCGATCATGGTAACGGCGGGGCAGGAGGTGCTAAGAATCTCCGGTGAAGATTCGGTTTTCAACTACGACTACTCCACCTGGCAACATATAACGCACGCAACCTGAGGACTGAGGAGAGGATCCTGGAGCTGGAATAAGAGGTAGACAAGTTGCGCTGGAATATTATAGAATTATCCGAGGTCCGAAGAAAGAGGGAGGGTATGGTGATTCTCAAAACCGGCAACTTGTTCTATCACCGGGAAGGTGACCATCTGTCCTAAGGAGGTGTTGGATTTATCGTCCACAAGTATTTTGTTAAAAATTTTCTAAAGATTGGAAGTATGTTGACGAGGGTTGCATACCTTATACTCAGAACAATCAAATGGTATTCGCTGAAGGTCATACGGGTTTATGCAACAACGTCGGCATATCCTGATGAGGGGGTAGGACATGTACGAGGATATTTCTAGAGCCATGCGTTCATCCGAAACACACAATACGGTCTTAATGGGAGACTTTCACGCAAAACTAGGCACAAGAAAATGGTAAGCTGAAAGAAGGGGAAAACAGCAGCTGGCCAACTTCATGGAGAAAGAGGAACTCTTTATGGTGAACTCTTTCCTTTAGCCCCGACGGATCGACAAAAGATAAGATTTTTTACGTGGTAGGGCCATGTGTTTGCAGCACGAATGGGTTGGTTTGACCGGGGTAAGACCACGCTATCACAGAATACCAGAGTAAAATAGATGCTTAATTGTGTTGTGTTTCATATAGTGAGTGTAAAGAACCGGAGACCCTTTTTATTGGAAACGAGGCATTCCATCTCAGTTCTCATGGCTAGCAACACATCTGCATTTTCATTTTTAACTATAGAAATGTAGAGTCTATAGGCCACAGCATCCACTTAAAATCTGGCGGACTTTGTGCTCATTTGTCACCTTTATACTGTAAAAAAAGAAAATGAGAATGACTATTATGACGACTAGACGGCAATGTTCGGTAATATCAGTCTCAGTAGCTGCAGGGGAGAAAACTGGCAGCGATCAGCGAATAGTTAAAGACGCACTGAACCTAAACGTTAAGTTGGGGAGGATTCGTCTAATGAAGTAAATGCTCCACCTACTACTGCTACTGCTCTAATCTAAAATCCCGAAACCTTCTAGCTCGAGTTACAAAACAGTTTTTAGTGCCTAAAAGATTGCAATGCTGGGAACGACGTGAATGACAAGCTCGTGAAAATTATCAATGCGGTCAGAGCTAAGTTCAGTTCTGTAAGACCCGCCGTAGAACAATAGCTCTCCTTTCAGATTGTCATGGTTGTTAGACGGGAGATGAAGCTGCAGTCGTCAGCAGATTTGACAGCATGCTGGCAATTGAACACACAGATCTCCAAATGCATGCGGCGGGACTCACAAAACTTTAATACTGCTCGTATTGAAGAAGCGATCGAGCGGAACCAGGGCTGCAAAGTCTTTGTGAGAGATCTGTCTGCCATAAAAAGCCAACTGTCAAAGCTGAAGTTTGAGTGTGGTGGCATTATTTCTGGAAAACCTGAGATTTTGAGTGAAAATGAGAAGTTCTATGGGCAGCTGTACACATCATCGTTGGAGCCACACGCAAGTGTATATAACGATCCAAGAGCAAATTTTATCCGACACTATTTCGATGATGTCCCAGACGTCAGTCTGAGCGAGTTTAGACTGGCTCTCCAGTAACTCAAAAACGGCAAGGTCCCAGGCGAAGATGGAATTACAGCGGAGTTTCTGAAAGCGGGTTTAAAACCGGTACTTAAAGACCTTCAGAAACTCTTCAATTTCGTCCTTCATGGTGACACATTCCAAAAGCGTGCAGCAGAAGCGCGGTTCCAAGAAGGTTTCAAAAAAGGCGACAACGCTCTCTTGAAGTATTTCAGATCAACTTTCCTTCTAAACTGCGTCTACGTTTTGTTTTCGAGGGTCATTACGAATCGTCTCTCACGCAGACTCGACGACTTCCAGCCTCTCGAACAAGCCAAACGTACAATACGTTAGATTGTACAGAAGATCGAAGAGCATAATCTGCCACTGTGCCTGACGTGCGTGGACTATGAGATAGCCTTCGATTCCGTCGAAATTTTCAAGTTGACTGTCAATATATCAAAGTGCTAAAGTGTTTGTACAGTAGGTCAAAGATGGCTATCCGAGTACAAAACCAGAGTTCGAAACCTATCCAACTGCAGAGAGGTGTAAGACAGGGTGACGTCATGTCGCGATGTCTCTAGTGGCAGCCTCGTACCGGTAGGCGTAGTATAGGGCGACACCCTACTAGATAGAGTGACGACCTGCTAAGAAATGCAGGAAGTCGATTGATGCAGGTAGCTCTGGACCGCGCTTTGTGGCCTTCCTTCCTATATTCGGCAGTGGACTAGTGAAGGGCTGTAATGATGATGAATGATGAGTATACGAAAAAGGTTAAACCATCAACGCTGATAAATACTCAGCCACTGTACGCTATTTCAGAGAAGCAATAAGAGAAAAGAGAACACAGAACCGATCTAGCCCATAGTGACTACTTTTTTAATCCCAAACTTTAAAAAAAGACCTTCGGGGAAAGCGGTTTGCTGACGATAATGAAATCAAGTCCGCTGTAAATGGACATATTTCAGGCCAAGACAAAGAATGTTTTTCAAGGGAATAGAAAAACTCTTTTCACGAACAAGTTAACGTATTGCTGTCATGGGAGACTATATTGTAAAATAAAATATTTAATTAATTTTTTCCTAACATACCCATACTGAGAATTTATGGAACGTCCCTCGTAATTAAAGTTGGGAAAAACACAAATATAATAAGGCTATAATAAAATAAAATTACGAGGATTTAAAACAAAAAATGAGAAAGAAAAGAAAAACTAAAATAATCAAAATAAACGCATCGTTGCTATTATACAACTAATAAATAAGCAAAAATATTACAAGAAGATTGCATGTATGACCACTTTAACAGAAGTAGCTTTATATATAGTTGAAATCGCTATCACCGTCAATGAATTTGGTCACCGTTGACCGCGCATCGCTCGGACGTCTGAATTTTGAATGTCTTTCAAACTCAATAAGCCATATTCAATCGTTTAACAAGGTCAGTGTAAAATCATATTTTAAAGAGCAGCAATTTCAAATTTCGACAGTCACACGATATCTCAATTTCTCTCAATACAATACTACGAGTTCTTTCTCGAAAATACTCGTTAAAAATACTACGAGACTACAATTTTCATGTCCATAAAGTTTGTGAATATGCCTGCAGAAAAGGATTACGGTCTCAAAGAACACAGGCATAATGCCATTGTTTCTTTACTTTTAGTGAGGTGGACGGAACAATAAGCGTAGAGCCAATGCCCTTACATTGATATACATGGGTTCAGAGGTTTTTTTTTATTAATTATACTGACCAAATTTGGTCGCTGTAATGTGTCATTTACTTCGCGCGCGGAGACAAGTGGCGGCGCATGATAGCCAGCGCGGTCAACCAGTGACCTTACCTTGACCGTGAAGGCACAACTCGCCTAAATGCATTAAATAATCCCAAACGCATATGTTCTGCAAATTATAGCTTATAGCTTTTTTTATAATTAAATTAATTAAATAAAGTTTGTTTGATAATTATATAAATATTTTTTTTCCACTTATATTTGGAACTTCGTTGAAGCTGTAAATCCTGAAAATTTATACCTAAGAATTAAGATGGGAGGATTAAAGAATATATATATATATATATATATATATATATATATATATATATATATATATGTGTAGTATTTTTTGAAGTACGTATATTAGTGTATTAGTAAAATTATTAAAAGTCTCAAAACATTTTTGATGTTATTGTGCGTGCATGCGCGTGCGTGTGCGTGTGCGTATGCATGTGCGCGTGTACGTGAGCGTGTGCGTGTGCGTGTGCGTGTGCGTATTCGTGTGCGTGTGCGTGTGTGCGTGTGGGTGTGCGCGTGTGCGTGTGCGTGTGCGTGTGTGCGTGTGCGCGTGTGCGTGTGATTGTGCGCATGTGCGTGTGCGTGTGCGTGCGTGTGTGTGTGTGTGCGTGCGTGTGTGTGTATGCGTGCGTGTGCGTGTGCGTGCGTGTGTGTGTGTGCGTGCGTGCGTATGTATGAGTGTGCGTGGCGCGCGCACGCGTGTGTGTGTGTGTGCGTGTGTGTGTGTGTGTGTGTGTGTGTGTGTGTGTGTGTGTGTGTGTGTGTCTTCTAAAATTATGGATTTTAGAACAGAAATTTTCGATGATGATGAACATCTTCAATTCCCTCTGCTATGAAAAATAAACTTCAACAAATTTTCCACAATAAGAATGATTACAAATGCTAAAACTTAATAATGTGTGATAATTTATAATAAAACTGTAGTGAATCGTGCCTACAAAAGTTTTAATTATTTTATTCTCATGCAATAACACAAGTTCCCATTATGGGATCATATACCATATATTATTACTAAATGGCTCCTCCTTTTAACGAAATAGGTTTTACGAGGCATGCCACCATTTTTTACCAAATGTGACATTCGGAAGCTAATTGAAATATTTTTCCCTCTACGTGAGGCTTTTTTCGAAGTGTTTTCTCTAAATGATTGAGCGGAATTTGAAACATTATCAGTATAAATTATATAATATAATTTATGTTTTTATTCATAAGTTTTGTAATAGGTTCAATATTTTATAGACCAAATTTAATTTTCTTTTCTGAAGCCCATAGTCGGATTACACAAACATACTATATAAATATATATTTTTTATATATATATATATGTTTATATATAATATGTCTGTAGTACTATTATAGTTCTATTATCGTCTATGGATAAAAGCAAGCAAAAGCTATTTTTATAGTAAGACGAAAAAACGGGTCGGCTCAACTGGGCCAGGACCACGCTCTTACATAATACCAGCATAAAATATCAGCGTAATACTGCTGTGTTTCCTATAGTGAGTGTAGAGAACCGGAAAACGTTTTCACCGAAATCGAGGCATTCCGTCTTAACCCTCAGGTGTGACAACGCATTTGCATTTTCATTCTTAATTGGGGATAAATGCGGATATCTATCGGCCACAGCACCACCACCCAATGCTATAAAAAAAGATGATCCATACCACTATATCCGTAGATTTATGCAACATCTGAGGGTTCACTTTAACCTTAATGTCGTCCACTACCATCGGCGGCGGTGAAACCGGCTTTGTTTTTTTCTGACTAAGACCCAGGTGTCCTCTCCGGCTGAAACTTCGGATCCCATCCGCAAAGAGAATGTTCCTTGGCGATTTTGAAGCCCTTCACGCTGAATGGCTCGGTTCACGTCTAACTGATTACACAGGGAGATCTGTTAATGACTTTGCTTTGGCATATGGTCAGGTACAGCTGGTTCGTTACTTTGCCTACGTTGATTCATGAAGTGGAGGATCATAAACCTTCCCTGTGAGATCTTTTACTGAACTCTCATCCGGATAGATATGAAGTTTCTGTTGACGCCCCTTTTGCCTCCTCGGATATTTGTCTGATCTGGTGTGGTGCCACTCACACTCCCTTCGCAGTTGCGTTCTGCCCGCTGCGACCGTGTTTGACATTACAGGTCAGCGGATTTCAACGAAATGAGGTTTTTATTTTTACCCCACCCATGGGGTTGGACTTGCTTCTCGCTGGATGATCTAAGCGCTGTTGCTATTTCGTCACCGATGTGGTGCTACAGTGAATGGAGCTATTTATTCCATCATCTATGGTACCCATTGGACCTTGGTTTTATCGTTCCTATATGACTGCATTACGCAGTAAGTAGGAGTGTTATCAGGTATGGGCTTAGGGTTCGGCGGCTCGGGTTATAAATACCGGCAAGCTGAAAAAGAAGTATAAACTCGCCTCCAGGACTTTTGAAAGTTTTATTGTCAAGGCAAAGTATGCGCAAATTAGTAGAATTGGCGAGAAGTTAGTTCGCCTTCCTCTGGAACCCGTGTATCTGGTCTATTGCCAAGGCTGTCCAAGGAAATTTCTGTAACCCATCACTATCATATCTGCACAGGGAAGGCACAAGTCGAGTGGCCCTGACAGAATCTTCCTATTATGTTGAGACGTGTTTACCGGAGTAGGCACCTATTCTGACGCGTCTTTTTAGGTATTCTTACACCCTGGGCGTAGACCCGAATTCATGAAAGACAGCTTTCATAAATTCAGCTTACAGTTCTGGTTTATCCAACAACAGGCCTATCGTCGTCAACTCCTAGTTCTCCAAAATAGTCCCTTATTAACAGCCAGCTCATGCCGTACCTTGAGGAGCACCAGCTGATTAGTGACTGCCAGTACGACCGATTCGTTGGTGATCTTCTTGTTTATAAAAAAAGACTGATGAGTGCAGGCGATTGAGTCCAATGTGGAGGCTTTGGCCGTTAGTTTGAACATAGTAAAGGCTTTCGATCGTGTTTGGCACAAATCACTTCACTCAAAGCTTCCTTCCTATTGGCTTCCTAAGAAATTGTGCAATTGAATCACCAGTTTTGTGTCTGATCAAGGCACCAAGGTCGTAGTAGATGGTGCATGCTCCGATTGTAAGTTTATTTACGCTGGTGTTCCACAAGGCTGCGTAGTATCACCAACGCTGTTTCTTCTGCATATTTATGATATGTTGCATATTCATAAGATACAGGGCTACTCGGACGATAGCAATGTTGATGTTTTATACACCGGCCGTGCCAATATTTCTAGGGAAAACGTGGCGACTAAACGTAGTCCATTTCAATCCCCATAGGACACATGTTTATGCATTTACCGTTTAAAGAACCTCACTGTCGTATTTTCCTGAGTTTCAAGGCACTGTCCTTGTTGATCCAGCCGGTATCAAAATCCTTGAAGTTGATATATCAAAGAATGTGCGTTTTCATAGTCATCTAGCAGAGGCACCGAATTGGTCTCTAAACAGCTTGGTGTGCTCATCAGAGTGGGACAGCATTTCATCTCGGCACACCGAGTGCAACTAAACAAGGCACAGGTTCGGCCACACATAGAATTCTCTTCCCATATCTGGGCCGGGGCTCAACAGTGGCAGCTTCTTCCATTTGACCGAATTCGGCGCTGAATGGCATGACTCGTCAACGACCTCTCCGATCGGCTTGATACAGTGGCGCTGCGAAGAGATGTTGCATCTCTTTGCATGTTTTATCGCATCTTCACGGAAAGTGCTTGAGGATTTGCGCGGTTTAATTAAACGGATAATTAAATTAATAATAGTCGCCAAATTTCACGTAACTTAAATTAAACTGACCATATCATCCACACAATCTGAATGCTGGGAGGTCCACCACTGTACGTTTTACTAGGAGTTTTCTTGCTCGTACAACCCGTCGAACATCGTTTACTACCTTAAGGAGTTAGGAACCTTTATGAAAGAGCTTATTCCCTTCTAAAAGGCCGGCAACGCACCTGTAATTCTCCTAATATTACAGTTGTTCATGGGCGGCGCTAGTCACTTTCAATTAGGTGAGCCGCATGCTCGTTTACCTCTTCTTCTATAAAAAAACGTTTAAACCTTATCAGCGTTTATTTGTATGGTGCTATTTTTGGGTATTCAGCAACAGCGTGGTTGTTTCCCAGTCAAGGCGACTTCGTATTGACACCATAACAAGCCACATCGTTCCTATATTACTTTAAGTGTTTATATGTTATCAGGGCCTCGTTCTTTGATAATCTGAGTTTATGTTTTTATTTATAAAATTGAGAAACAAATGGAATTACAGTCGACCTGATGGTAAGTGGCTACTGCAGTTCATGGACACGTGCAACCAACTTCGAACAAAGAAGGCTACAGATGCATTGTTACTTCTATGGACTAGTCTGTGGAATGTTGTGTCTCACAACCTGTAGTTATATTGGCTTTCAATACCCTTTAGACTGAAATACAGCAATACGAACACTGCTGCTTGGTAGCAGAAATCGTTAAGAGGGTAGTACTCAATGGGCTCCTAGACAGAAAAGTGTCCTATCAACCAAGTAACACCTCAACCAGTTCTCAGTATACTTAAAAATCTGTCATGTATCGCTAACTAAATGACTACGTTGGCGGTCATATTGTGAACGTTTAACACATTCTTCTTCATAAAGTATTCTCGATTTGAAAACCCGACCCGGACTACAATCAATTTTTCGGTTTTTCTGTCAGTAAATTCTCAATAACAGCCTGGAATCAGCAAGTGGGCGTTGTGTCACCCTCGAATCTCTCTCCGATAGAGTCGGATTACCGTCAGATTGGACTAGTGTAGGAATAGAGAGAGCAGCTGTGCAGATATCTAGTCTTCATAGAAACTGACCCACATGATTGAAATTCGGTCTGAACGACATAAATAGTCTTCTTAAAGCGACTTTACGATCCTTTGAACAGAAACAGAACGGAACAAAGTTTTCTGATTAAAATCCTTGTGTGACGTTGATATTACTAGTTATTATATAAAGTTAAATAGTGTTTTACGCTGTATTGGCTCATCTGCCTGTAACTTTATGTTATATATGTGTTAATGTAACCGGTTCCCTAACTATAGTAAGATTACGTCATATTACAAATGCTCTTTATTTTTAGTCTCGGGTTTTAGTTCCGGTTTATGAAGAGTACTTCTTACTAAAGAAGTCTCTCAGCCTCGACGCCACAATCGTAGCAACATTTAACATTTACTCTCATACTTTACATTTTAGTTATTATACTTCCGTATGATTTTCTTTATGAAACATATTACAACTTGACTTTAAACCTGTGACTTATAACAAATTACGTTTTAGTAAAGGCCGATTAAGTTTTAGAATAAATTAATCAACACTGCAATTTAATTTAAAAATAAACACGGGAAGTTCATCTTCGCTACCATGTTTCTTTGTGAATAATGTCACAGTGGCTTTGTTTACAATTTAATATACATTGAGAAAGTTATTCTACGAAAACCATTTATTCACAGCCCGGCTGTTATTGTAACAGAAAATTGTTAAAGTTTCATATTACACCGCGAAAATGGGAAATCGCTCTGCTGATGCTCAACGGCTCTTTCAAAAGAACATATTTTCTTCATTTTAAATAAATTTATTACGTTATGAAAAGTTTTATATATTTATCTTTAGATGTTTTAGGCTTATGGTTTGATTTAACCTTAATTCACATAATACTGTCGTATTTTTTAAATCGTAATTTTTTTACGTAAAACTAAACACAAAATACTTATTACCGTAAAAACAAAAACAAAACTAAAACCTTAAAACATCACATCCTACACCCCGCGGTGTAGTGTTAAGAACGCTGTCTGCGTTTCTTTTCTTAATGGTTTACTTAGCCTTCAATAGAGAAAAGATCGCTTATACAGTTCCTTTATATTTTATGTGTTGCATTATTTCGTCTGACGTACACGCAAACTCCAACCCGGGGCACAAAGATTTGAAAGATACGAAGTATCAGCCGTGGAGGACACCTGTGTCTCGGCTTCGCCGTTTCCAGATGGTAGTGAAGAATTGCCCTGATGTTGCAGAAATTTACGGATAGCATGGCAGGGGGCACCTGTGACTTATTGCTCCGTTTGCCCCAAGCAGGTTTAGTCTAGAGCGGAATTTTGCCCCCCTCCCCCCAGACTATACGTGGCAGCCTGAGCACCCATGCTCAGGAGTTGAGTAGCTTGGTCGTAGATGCTTAGCGGTGGGTTCTCCAGGGGTGCTGGTACCGTCCTGTGGTAGTCTTGCATTTAATTCTGCTACCATGTTGATGGGAGGGAGGATTTGTTCTCCGCCCACCCGCATTCACCAGACAAAACGCAGAAGCAAAGCCTCTTCTTCACGCTGATGTTCTGTGAGGTCGTGGTACCACCCCGGTTTAAACCAGCCCACCGGCAACAGCATATGCTGCCGCGTGGCTCTACCACTGTTAAAAGAAGTAAAAAAGTGAAAGTATTTATCGTATAATATGTATGTATATCTTTCTAAATTCTAACGGAACAATTTTTTTATGCTATCACTATAGACTCTCGCGTATAATTGGGTCTTCATATTGAAACCCAGCCAACCTTGTCAAAGAGATTTAATTCCGCAAGATTGATTTATTTCAGTTATTTCCGTCGTGTGATTTACAATGGGATGTTCCTTATTGTTGTGATAATGTGATATTGAAACTATGATAATACAACAGAAAAGAACATTTCATACAATAATATAAAAAATATATATATATATATATATATATATATATATATATATATATATATATATATATATATATATATATATGTCTCGTTTTGTTCCATAATTTGTTGCCATGTTGTAGGTAGTGACAAAATGCCGTTGCTGTAGATAACTTGGGATTTTAGATCAAAAAAAATGTGACAAGTAGTATTCGCCACTCCCGTATTGATGTTATACTAACACTACCCAAAGAATTCTGGAGAGACCGAAATAGGTAAAAATCTGAGAATGCAAGGTCAAGACTATATGGTAAAAGCATTAACACTTCCCAACCGACTTCTCTCAACTTTTGCTCAGTGGCCAAAGATGTGTGTGGTTTAGCGTTATCATGATGAACCTCTCCACTCCTTTTCTGTCAATCAATTTCGGCTGTTTTTCTGAATTTATTACTGAGTCTCATTAATTATTGGCAAAAGGGATCCGAATCGATGGTTTTGCCCGGCGATAAAAGCTTATCATCATCATCATCATTACAGGCCTTCACAAGTCCACTGCTGAACATAGGCATCCCCCAAGGTATGCCCACAAAGCACGGTCCTGAGTCACCTGCATCCGTCGACTTCCTGCATGTCTTATCAGGTCGTCTCTCCATCTAATGGGGGGTCGCCCTACACTTCGCCTACCGGCACGAGGCTGCCACTCGAGAACCTTTTTTCCACAACGGTTGTCGGTTCTTCGAGCTATATGGCCGGCCCATTGCCACTTCAGCTTACTAATCCGTAAAAGCTCATAATTAACTTTTTATCACCAATAATCAATTTTTTCAAAAATTGTTCAGTTT
The DNA here is from genome assembly GCA_907164705.1 of Parnassius apollo. Classification (NCBI taxonomy): domain Eukaryota; kingdom Metazoa; phylum Arthropoda; class Insecta; order Lepidoptera; family Papilionidae; genus Parnassius; species Parnassius apollo. Next base: position 1,987,098 of record CAJQZP010001153.1, read on the forward strand.
CACTATATTTTTTAACGCACTACCTCAGAAGTAAAATTTTAAACAATTATAACACATTATTATGCATAAAGTTAAAATAAATACATGACAATTTTTGCCATTGTCCCTGGGCGTGTTCATATACAAATTGCTTATATAAGGGAGCTGCCTGAGACGCATACTCAAGGGTGTACATATATGGGGTGGTCGGGTGATCAAGTATTTATAGTTCTGTTGCACAATGTATAGTTCTATATTAGGGACTTATGATTGTAAGGTCTATGGTACATTAAGCATTTTAATAAATTTATTGATTTTGAAAAGCAATATTAAGCCTCTAATTTACTATGTTACTTAATGTCTGAAATGTATGCCAACATATTTTTTTTATCCCCCTTTTTACTATCATAAATTTTACATTTTAAATAATACTTGTTAATATTATGTAATAAATAAACATTATAAATAAAATACATAGATAAACAAATTATAGAAATAGAACTAAGAATAGGGAAGGAAACTAGCCCCCGAAATACAAGTATTATATCCTAGTTTAGGGGCTAATGACCACTGTAAATTTGGTGCATGTAATACGTTTATCAATAAAGATTATTATTATTATGGGGTATCTATATAGTTTTCTCATCTGGTTGGGTGCTATAAATATATAATTATAAATGAAAATGAAAAGACAAATATACATAAATATCAATAACATAAAATAAATATAAAAGTACATAAATAAATAAAAGCCCAACCAGATGGAGGCCCTCGGCAAGGGGACCAAACGGCCGAGTGTTAGGGGGAAAGGGAAAGAAACCGGCGGACGATGCGGGCGGTATCGAGGAGCACCGCCTTCTGCATTTGGAACCAGCGGTCCGCCACCCACAAAAACCCACCTCGTGAGCCAGGTCCAGATATTTTGTTTGCTTGTCTGTTTCGGCTTTCACGAGGTTCTCGTCATACGGAATGGTAATGTCGACCAAAAATATCCTTGACTGTGCCCGGTCCATCAGCACAATATCAGGCTTATTCGCAAGAATAGTCCTGTCTGTGATGATGGCCCGGTCCCAATAGAGCCTGGCGCGATCATTTTCGAGCACGGTTTCCGGCAAGTACTTGTAATACGGCAATTTCCGATCCACAAGACCGTATTTCAGAGCGAGCTAGTGGTGTAGAATTCTGGCTACTAGGTTGTGCCTGTGCAAGTACTCAGAGTTAGAAAGCGCCGAACAACCGGAGATGACATGCCTAAGTGACTCACCGGGATGGCGACAAGCTAGACAGATGTCCACGGTGCCATCCTTTAGGATGTATCTCCGATAGTTGTTGGTCTTAATAACCTGATCCTGTATTGCACAGACAAAACCCTCGGTTTCCCCCGAAGAGATCACCAAAGCGTAGCCAGTGTAGGGAGGCTACTGTGTCTAAGAAAGGCTCATGTAGAGCCTTGTAGAACCTCCCGTGGAGCTCCTTCTCCTTCCATACGGTCTCCCGTTCGGAAATGCTTTGCACTGCCGGGTCTTGCCATTGCTCGTTGGCTAAGGATAGAGGGGTAAGTCCTTTATCACAAGAAATGACGTCTTTATAGAATGGATCATCCGATCTCGCCAGGAAGTAATCACGGAGGACTGCACACTTCGCGATTATGCATGGTGAGCGCGCTCAAGAAGCCACGACCACCATGCTTCCGCGGCAAGTACAGCCTCATTACCGACGATCTCGGATGATGCATCCTAGGGGACGTCATAGTAGTGCAGACTTTTCTATCCAGGGCGTTAAGTTCAGTCTGAGTCCACCTGAGTATGCCAAAGGTATACATGAGGACAGGCATGACCCAGCCGTTATATGCGTGTGCCTTATTCACACCGGACAAAAGGCTGTTAAAAGCACTTTGGTCAAGCGTGCATAAAACACGTCGCAAACTGACTGTTTCATACCAGCCTCATCGATACCGATGTTTTGTGACATACCCAGGTATCGGTATGTTTCAGCCTCGGAAAGGGTCCTTAAGTTGACGGGCATAGATAAGTCTACGCCCTCAGAGTTAGCAACCCTTCCCCTTTCAACATGGAGGATCGCACACTTATCCGTCCCAAGCTCCATTCCAATGGAATTGCTAAATTCACAAGTGATGTTTAGCAATTCCATAAGATGGGAGCGACTGGAGGCGAATAACTTGAGGTCATCCATATATAAAAGGTGGATCACTTTTTTCCCTCCTTTCCGTAGCTGAAATCCCCTCCCGGAGCCCTCCAGTAAGGTACTGAGAGGGTTCAGAGAGAGGCAGAACCAGATTGGACTCAGACAATCGCCCTGGAAGATACCCCTTCTTATCCTTATATGGTTCTCCGCAGCCATCATCCGCTCGCCCAGATGACAAAGGATCGTACTCCACTGCCCCATACACTGCTCGAGGAAGTCTCCAACTGTACAGTCAATTTTGTACAGCTGGAGGACTTTCTTTAGCCATGTATGGGGCACCGAGTCGAATGCCTTTCTGTAGTCTATCCAGGCGGCGGAGAAATTTCGACGGTTGCTTTTCACCACTTTGCCAATGACCGCGTCAATGAGGAGTGGTTCCTTGGTTCCACGACCACCGCCCCGACATCCATTTTGAGCGCGCGACATCACCTGATTTGAGTCCAGGTGACAAGTGATTCTCGCGCTCAAAATGGATGTTAGTGTCTTGTATATGGTCGGTAGACACCTGATGGGGCGGTATTTGCTCGGGTCTGTGGTACCATAGTCTTTAGGAACCAAATGAGTTATCCCAGTAGTGAAGAGGCTTGGGAGCGACTTCTGGTTGAGAGCCTCTTGAAACTGTCGGGCGAGCACAGAGTGACACACCATGAACCTCTTCAGCCAGTAGTGATGCAGCCCGACAAGCCCCGGACTTTTCCAGTTCGGGGCCCTACGGACCGCCTCAGCTACGTCATCCGACGTTATGATGACGGGGTCCATGGGCGTAATACCCGCACATTGACTCGCCACAACTTCCGTCCAAGGGCCCTCGCTGTGATTTACGGGCTCTGACCACAGGCCGCGCCAGAATGCTACAGTGTGGGCCTGATTCGGTGCTGGACCCGTTCCACTTACCATTGGTCGCTCCAATGATTCATAGAGCCTCTTCTGATCACTTTGGAAGAGACGATTCTGGTTGAACCGTGTCGACCTCTCGGTATATCGCCGAATCCGCTTTCCCCAAGCAGCGATTCTCTGCTTCAGATCATCTATGCGCTCCGTCAGTTATACGTTCCTCAATTCTTCTCCTCCATGAAGGGATAGCGCTACTATCCCAGCATGGAGAAGAATATTATTATTGTGGGGTATCTATATAGTTTTCTCATCTGGTTGGGTTCTATAAATATATAATTATAAATGAAAATGAAAAGATAAATATACATATATATCAATAACATAAAATAAATATAAAAATACATAAATAAATAAAAGCCCAACCAGATGGAGGCCCTCGGCAGGGGAGACCAAAGGGCTGAGGGTTAGGGGGAAAGGGAAAGAAACCAGCGGACGATGCGGGCGGTATCGAGGAGCACCGCCTTCTGGATTTGAACCTGGAGCGGTCCGCCACGTAGTCCCAGCCGCCTCAGACGACCCGAGAGGCTGACTGGGATTAGCCCGTTTGCAGAGAAGACTACAGGAATAATTTCGGTCGGCAGACCACCCCACATGTCAGTCACCTCGTGAGCCAGGTCCAGATATTTTGTTTGCTTGTCTGTTTCGGCTTTCACGAGGTTCTCGTCATACGGAATGGTAATGTCGACCAAAAATATCCTTGACTGTGCCCGGTCCATCAGCACAATATCAGGCTTATTCGCAAGAATAGTCCTGTCTGTGATGATGGCCCGCTCCCAATAGAGCCTGGCGCGATCATTATCGAGTACGGCTTCCGGCAAATACTTGTAATACGGCAATTTCCGATCCACGAGACCGTATTTCAGAGCGAGCTCCTGGTGAAGAATTCTGGCTACTAGGTTGTGCCTGTGCAAGTACTCAGAGTTAGAAAGCGCCAAACAACCGGAGATGGCATGCCTAAGTGACTCACCGGGATGGCGACAAGCTCGACAGACGTCCACGGTGCCATCTTTTAGGATGTATCTCCGATAGTTGTTGGTCTTAATAACCTGATCCTGTATTGCACAGACAAAACCCTCGGTTTCCCCGAAGAGATCACTAAAGCGTAGCCAGTGGAGGGAGGCTATTGTGTCTACGAAAGGCTCATGTAGAGCCTTGTAGAACCTCCCGTGGAGCTCCTTCTCCTTCCATACGTTCTCCCGGTCGGAAATTGTCTGAACTGCAGGGTCTTGCCATTGCTCGTTGGCTAAGGATAGAGGGGTAAGTCCTTTATCACTAGAAATGACGTCCTTATAGAATGGATCATCCGATCTCGCCAGGAAGTAATTACGGAGGCTGCACACTTCGCGATTATGCATGGTGAGCGCACTCAAGAAGCCACGCCCACCATGCTTTCGCGGCAAGTACAGCCTCATTACCGACGATCTCGGATGATGCATCCTGTGGGATGTCATGGTAGTGCGGACTTTTCTATCCAAAGCGTTAAGTTCAGTCTGAGTCCACCTGAGTATGCCAAAGGTATACATGAGGACAGGCATGACCCAGCCGTTATATGCGTGTGTCTTATTCACACCGGACAAAAGGCTGTTAAGCACTTTGGTCAAGCGTGCATAAAACACGTCGCAAACTGACTGTTTCATACCAGCCTCATCGATACCGATGTTCTGTGACATACCCAGGTATCGGTATGTTTCAGCCTCGGAAAGGGTCCTTAAGTTGACGGGCATAGATAAGTCTATGCCCTCAGAGTTAGCAACCCTCCCCCTTTCAACATGGAGGACCGCACACTTATCCGTTCCCAGCTCCATTCCAATAGAATTGCTAAATTCACAAGTGATGTTTAGCAATTCCATAAGATGGGAGCGACTGGAGGCGAATAACTTGAGGTCATCCATATAGAAAAGGTGGGTCACTTTTGTCCCTCCTTTCCGTAGCTGAAATCCCCTCCCGGAGCCCTCCAGTAAGGTACTGAGAGGGTTCAGAGAGAGGCAGAACCAGATTGGACTCAGACAATCGCCCTGGAAGATACCCCTTCTTATCCTTATATGGTTCTCCGCAGCCATCATCCGCTCGCCCAGATAGCAAAGGATCGTACTCCATTGCCCCATACACTGCTCGAGGAAGTCTCCAACTGTACAGCCAATTTTGTACAGCTGGAGGACTTTCTTTAGCCATGTATGGGGCACCGAGTCGAATGCCTTTCTGTAGTCTATCCAGGCGGCGGAGAAATTTCGACGGTTGCTTTTCACCACTTTGCCAATGACCGCGTCAATGAGGAGTGGTTCCTTGGTTCCACGACCACCGCCCCGGCATCCATTTTGAGCGCGCGACATCACCTGATTTAGCTCCAGGTGACGAGTGATTCTCGCGCTCAAAATGGATGTCAGTGTCTTATATATGGTGGGTAGACACGTGATGGGGCGGTATTTGCTCGGGTCTGTGATATCCTGATCTTTAGGAACCAAATGAGTGATCCCAGTAGTAAAGAGGCTCGGGAGCGACTTCTGATCGAGAGCCTCTTGAAACTGTCGGGCGAGCACAGCGTGACACACTACGAACCCCTTCAGCCAGTAATGATGCAGCCCGTCGAGCCCCGGACTTTTCCAGTTCGGGGCCCTACGGACCGTCTCAGCCACGTCTTCAGGCGTTATGGTGACGGGGTCCATAGGCGTAACACTTGCACTCTGGCTCGCCACAACTTCCATCCAAGGGCCCTCGCTGTGGTTTACGGGCTCTTACCACAGGCCACGCCAAAATGCGACAGTGTCAGCCTGATCCGGTCCTGGGCCCGCTCCACATACCTCTGGTCGCTCCAATGATTTATAGAGCCTCTTCTGATCACTCTGGAAGAGACGATTCTGGTTGAACCGCCTTGACCTCTCGCTAAATCGTCGAATCCGCTTCCCCCAAGCAGCGATTTTTTGCTTCAGGTCATCTATGCGCTCCGTTAATTTTTGCGTGATATCCGGCTGGAACAAACTGATATTTGTCCCAGCAAACGCCATCCTAACGGTGCGCATAATCCTCGGTCTATTATTACCCGACCTTAAGCTTGTCAGTCTGCCGATAAGGGCCCTTGCCTTTGCGATACGGTCCTCAATTCTTTTTCTCCAGGCTGGGATGGCGCTACTTTTTTGAGTAGCACGTCCAGCCACGGGAAGTTTGGCGCCAATAATACGGCATACTGCCAGTGCGGCGCCAAAAAGAATTGAATCCGTCTCTCAAAGGTCCCGGCTGGCTTCCAAATAGGTCACCAGCATTGGGTTAAGAGCCCGCACGACAGCCCGATTTCGCTTGCTAAGGGGTATGCGGGGAAGTCACGGTCGATTTTCGAGAGGCATGCTGCGCGTTTCCAGCATCGACTCTTCCAATTTGCTCCTCATTTTCTCTAGTTCGTGGGAGACTATTCCATCATCGTCTGAATTAGCCACAAATGGAATGTTGACGGCAGCATCCACTTATGCAGTTTGTTGCGCATCTAGTGGCGCCGCATTCCTAGCCGTAGCATTTCCATTCGATGAAGGAATAGCCTCACGTCGTAGTCGCTCGAGTTCGGCGTCACCAAATATGTTGGAGCGCAGGATGTACCTAACTCGGTCTGCCAGGTTTTGCTCAGTGACGGATAGAGATGGCTCCAGCTCTGCAAAAAAGCGATGCATCCGAGCCCGATACGCCAAACATCCAGTTTCTTCCCCTTTTGCCCTAAAATACGCCCGCAGTGCGTTTTCATTCATTGATTTAGACCAACGCATGCGACGTGCTCCACCAGCGGCGGGTGCCGCTTGCTGAGTTCGAGAAGACCCAGCCGACACCAAGCCTTCTCGTGGGGATGATGGATGCGGGGGGCTGCTAGGTGGTCTTGCAACACCCCGCACTCGTCTGGCGGCCCGCATGAAGTCGCGACCAGCGCCAGCTCCAGACGCGCCCTGGCGACCTCCAGGCAGCGGCCCTTTGCGCACTATCTTTTTCTCCATCATCCATAATATGAGCGTCCATTAACGGGAGACGCCCAGGCCCGGCACCGTATCGTGGACGGCCATAAGCACAAACGGGCCTTTGCACCCTGAATTCTGCCGAGGCACGGCGCTCACACCTCTCGCAAGGCGCTGACTGACTGCGTTGACGTAGCAGTTTTGTCACTTAACTGTTACGTCAGCGGGCGATGGGGTCGTCAATTCCCTACGCCATTATTATTATTATTATCATTATTATTTATGCTTATGGATGTATTTTTATTGTTTAATATATTTCTTCTGAGGTCCATTTTGATGAATTAAAGAAACTAATTGTTATTTAATAATAATAATAATGGGCCGTCACAGTTTCAATAGAGAAGCGCAGATGTGTACGCGATTCATTAGGTTTCTTTCATCAAGCTCGTGTGGTACCCAAGTATCGAACTTTTTTGTAAAGCCAGACTTTTTCAAATTAATCAAAATTGCTTCATGCAAACTTACAGATTTGTACTATGAGAACGTAGTCCATTCCCGGTTCAGTCGGCCTATTCGTTTTGAACTCAATTTAAAGTTTTAGCGTGATTACAAACTACAACAGCCATTATGATATCTCTCAAGTTAGAGATTTGAGTCGAGTGAGTTGCCCTTTCTATGATATTTAGGTCATCACTATAACTCAAAATGTATTTATTAATAACAAAAAGAAAACAAAGTTTAACCCCAATAAAGTAATAAATATAGCTGGAAAGAAATCAGGGCCATTGCGTTATCACTCAAGGGTCACGTTTCATCTGAACCCTTTTTGGCGGCTGGGTAAGGCACGTGTAAAATATCACGCAAATTAAATTCTTGTTACGTTCAGTTTAGAATACTATCATACTATTATTTTAAAATAATTGTCATTATTAGTAAATACTAGTTTACATTAACAGCCAGTTAAAATTAAGGATGTGTAGGACTATAACAACGCAGAAATCAGTAAACCTACTATTCGACTGAATTAAAAATGTGCACACAAAACCTAATTGAAGTAAATTAATTGCTTACATTAAATTGTATACAAAAAGTCAACATGCAGACCTATTACAGACATTTATTTCTGTATGATATACTCATTTCTAAGGGGGAATTAGAACTAGACCGTACCATACGGTATATAGTAGCTAAATGCTGCTGTGTTACGTATTACGAGTGTCAAGAACACACTTTTTAATAGAAAAGGAACATTACATCTTAGTACTTAGAGGTGACAATGTATTTGCGTTTTACTTCTTAATCGAGGATAAATATAGATGTCTTTGTGCCACAATATCCACTTACCAAAAGGTAGACCGCGTGCTCATTTGTTGCCCTTATTCTATCTATATTTATCTATAGGAACGATATATACATAGGAACCAGCTACATTGCTTACGTGATGTCCATTAATGACTTAGCGGGCTTCTCAGCCTAGAATGTACAGTAAAAGAAGTTGTTAACTTGATGTAAGTATTTTGAATTCAGACTGCATTCTAGTGATTTGGTCTACCATAAATTTGGGACCAACTTATTAAATTAAGTAAAGTGGAATTAAATATTCTTATAAAATAAATTTTTGTGACTCTGAACATCAAATTGTAAATAAGGATTCTCAGAATTGTAAACAATTCAACAAATGTTACTGTATAAATAAGAGTTTAATCATGTTACGAGTGGATTCAAAAGTACTCGGCCTAACCAAGAAAATAAACACATACTAAATCAGTTATATTTTTATTTTTCTACATAATCACCATCAAGTTCAATACACTTTTGCCACCTCCCCTTCCAAGCATTTACCGTTGAAAAAAAAATGATTCTTCCTTAGAGTCAAAATATGCGTCTACAGCTGCTTTGACCTCGTCGTTTGTCGAAAATCTTTGACCTCCCAAGTGCTTTTTTAGGTTAGGGAACAGAAAGAAGTCTGATGGTTCCAGATCAGGTGAATACGGCGGATGCGGTAACAGTTCAAAGTCACAGTTGTGAATTTCAGCAATTGACTGTACTGACGTGTGAACACGGGCGTTATCTTGATGAAACAGGACTTTTCTTCTGAGTATTCCTCGACGTTTTCCTTTTATTTCCTCTCGTAAACGACGTAGTAAAATGCAGTAGTAATCAGAGTTTATAGTCTGACCCCTTTCAAGATAACCAATCATAATCACACCTTTCGAGTCCCAGAATACTGAAGCCATCACCTTATTTGCCGACAAAATCGACTTAGCCTTTTTAGGGGTGGTGAACCAGGTCTTCTCCACTGTTTTGATTGTTGTATTGTTTCCGGTGTACAGTAATGAACCCATGTTTCGTCCCTAGTAACAAAATGATTCAAAAAATCATCTGCATCGGCTTCAAATAACTCCAAACAGTCGCGTGAAATAGTCAATCGCGTCCTTTTTTGTTCAACTGAAAGCAGTCGCGGAACCCACCTCGCAGACACCTTGTGGAAACCCAACTCGTTGACAATGATGTTTTGAGTTCGTTCATAAGAGATGCCTATAATCTCGGCTATCTCTCTAATTTTTAATCTGCGGTCTCCCATTATTAAATCAAGTACTTTTTTAATATTTTCGTCAGTAGTTGACGTCGAAGGCCTTCCAGAGCGGGGTTCATATTTCACACTCTCTCTACCACGCTTAAATTCTGCTATCCATTTTTTGACGGATGAATATGACAGAGCACAATCGCCTAATGTACTGACCATATCATCATGGATGGCTTTTGATGATAGCCCCTTCTTATGGAGGTACTTAATGACGGCACGCTGCTCGATTTGCTCCATTCGCGGAAATTATGTCCGATTACTTTGTTAATAAATTTATAAAATCACAACTAATTATCGCACACGTTTCGAACTTCACACAATGAACTAGTCTGAACTGAACTAAATAATGTGGGTAGATTTGATTTTTAGAATTGAATGGATCTGTGTTAGGCCGAGTACTTTTCAATCCACCTAGGTATATATTGAAAATTGTATTAATACAATACTCAAATAATAATTTTTTTTGAAAATTAACCTTTTTACTTAAATATTAACAACTGATCAGAAACTATTTAAACTTAGCTTAAAATGCTTGATATGTGTCGTTCGTGCATTACACTTAGCAACTGCTAATTATAGTCTGTGCCAAATCTATTGAGAAAAACGGAAAATGACCTCAGATATGAGCCGAGTGTCAAGAGGCGTTTCACAGATTGAATGATTGATGATGTGAACTTACAAAATCTCAATTTAGATGTGATAACAATATTTAAATATTGATATCACACTTCTAGGTGAGCACATATGTTTTTTTTTTGTTTCTTAAGTTATATTGTCAGTGGTTCCTATAAACATCGTTAAATCTTACGGTACATCGCGAAAAATGTGATATATTTTATATTTCAATTTATGATAAGTGGTGCAGCAATTCATTTAATAACAGTTTCGTATAAAAAAAAATTGAAGCATTATAATCACCATATTGAGATTTTGCCAATTCATCCCTTTAAAATAAACAAAACACATGTTACGTCAATTCGTTCTAAAAGAAACTTGAAAATGGCAGCCAGAGATGCGTTAATTTATTGGGCCGGTCTGCATGCACCGAATAAAAATAAAGTTTTATCTTTTGAATAAGTACGTATTTATTCGGTGTCGTTATCACTCGAATCTTTATATGTGTTATAAATTAATGCTTTTTGTTGTTAAATGAATAAAGTACTTTATAACAATAGCTGATTTTTCTTCTACAGCGATCTTTTACATTACTTTTTAATAATAGTTAATAAATATATATTATATCAATCAATATAAAAAATCATTATAAATAGAGAAAGTTCTACATATAAAATGTGCCTATATTTTGAAGGTTTGTAACCCCTGGTTAAACGACGGAAAGGTCGTTGTCCGTTTTTCTCGATCGATTTGGCACATACTATAGTGGAATCGAACCAACAGATGTTAACTACCGCAGACCATAGTCAGACTACTGTCGTTTTCAAAATTGGTTATAAATTATTTTTTAAAAAATTAAGCGAAAATCATTTGAGCGGACAAAAGAGAAAACCTACTAACTCCGTGCACATTTTATCCTAATTATCACTTTATTATATAATTAAATGGTTTAATACATTTTCTAAATATTTTTATAAACCGACTAAGTACAAAGTGAAATTGATTCCGTTGTGAGTTTCTGCTTTCCAAAACGTAATTATTACTCGTTCAGGCTACCTTCTTACTGCAAGTGACAAGTCTATATAATTCACCCTGTAGCAATTTCCGCTGTAATAATTATTTTAAGTAAACATAATGTGTATTTTTTAGAGATGTAGTAGGTAGCTGTGGTAGGTTTGAATTCAAATTGGACTCACTATTGTTTGTATGTAAATCTTCATCAGAGGGGAACATCAATCCTATAATAATTGAAGCCTATTTTTATGTAAAGGACACACGGTGTACCTTTACCATTGATCCTTGAAGACTAAAATTAAATGCCTCGCTACCAATAACAACGAACCGGTTCTAGGTATGAATGATATCGAAAGCTAGTATAATTACAGGTTGTGAGTTATTCCATCGGGGTCTTTTGGGAATACAAAGCATTTGTAGCCTTCATTGTTCTTCAATATATTAAAAAGGTTATGCTGCAGCTATTATATTCACCACAGTTTGGTTATATCAAGTGTACATTTTACATGATTCGCTTGCAAAAATCACTTACGTTATTTAACATTTATACATAATGTTAATTCATTTGAATAATTATTCCAATTAATTTAATTGGTATACAATTAAGAAATCGTGCCAAGATTAAGTAACTTTTTAATAATCTGAATTACTATAGACAACTGAATTTTTTTTATCATTGGGGGATGTGTATAAAGTAAGTTTCTCGAGTAGCAGTCTCGTATCAGTAAGCAAAGTTAAGGGTGGTCCAACATGAGATGAGAGTGACGACCTGGTGAGAGATGCAGAAAGTCGATGGACGCAGGTTGCTTAGTATCGTGCTTTGTGGCATTTGCGATGGGTTACATCGATGTTGACGATGATGAACTAACAAATTTTAGAGGACAAAGCGGTTACATACCTTGGCATCTCTTAACTTAAAAAGATAAACCGAAGTTTTCTTGACAGTAACTAACATAAGTGGTTGAAGGTTGCTTATTAAGGCGTCACCTATGTAGCTTGATATTAATAAAATCGATCAAGAATCAAATGATCTCTGCTTAAACAATATCAACTGATTCAAACAAATAAATATAAAAGGCAGGCTTATTTGATTTGTTTTGGAGTATCTGACTGAAAATGAAAACGTCGATCACGTGTCTGTCCACCATACGTAAGACACTAATATCCATTACGAGCGCGAGAATCACTAGTTACCTGGGCTCAAATCGCGCTCTCAAAGTAGATGGCATGGTGGTGGTCGTGGAACCAAGGAACTCATAGACGCGCTCATTGGCAGGGTGGTTAAACGTAACCATCGGAACTTCTCCACCACCTGGACAGAATACCGAAAATCATTCGACTCAGTGCCTCGTACATGACTGAAGAGAGTCCTCGGGCTGTACAAAGTTAACTGTACAGAAAATGTTTATGAGAGTGGAGTCCTTCCTCCTCCTCCTTCGTCCTTCCGGAGTGGGATCCATTCTCATCTAGGCGAAAGGATAACTGCGGAGAACCACATAAGTATAGTTAGGGGTATTTTCCAGGACAATTTTCTAGTCCAATCTGGTTCTGCCTATCTCTGAGCTCTCTCAGAACCTAACTGGATGGCCGTGGGAAGATATTTTTGCTTTGGAAAGGAGACAAAAATGTGACCCTAGTTCTTATACGGATGATTCTATCTGGATTGCCTCCAGTCGCTCCCATCTTATGGAATTACTAAATACCTCTTCATACCCCTCAATCCCCATGAAATACCCATGCAGTCGCATGCGCCTGGCGAATCCCGAATGGTCGCATGCGACCGCACCCACCCACAGCACTTAAAACCATTAAAACTTATATTTAGAGAAAATTTTTAAAGGAAAAAATTTTACATCATAAAATCTATACAAAATTATCTATCCTGTGGTCTAAACATAAGTCAGGTTTACTTCATTACAAAAAGATTTTATTGTATTTTGATAACAAAAAAAAAAAACATATCAAGCGGATGTTGGCAGCGTGAAATTCACAATTATTTCTATATTTTACTCAAAATTATTTACTTAAAAAGATAAATTATATTCACACAAACACCTTTATAAGAATTTTATAATAAAACACTATAATAAAACACTAGAAAAATCCAAAAATCAACACAACATCCAAATGAAAATGGCGTACTTAATGAATGTAGAATATAAATTAATATCCATAGATTAAAAACTGTTTTGTTTTTTCCACTAGAGGATAGAAAATTTTATATTGATTCTATAATGCCAAACTTCTTCATAGAAAAGTAGTCTCGAAACATAAGTATATAAGGGTTAAAGTGTTGTGGGTGGGTGCGGTCAAATTTGACCTCTTGAATTTTGACGGAATATCGAAGCGCTCAAATTTGGACGCTTGACGTTTGAGAGGTTAAAGCAATTCTATTAGAATGGAGCTAAGGACGGATAACTGTGCAGTCCTCCACCTTGAGAGGTTGTTACTACTGAGAGCTCAGACTTATCTGTGTCTATCAATATAACATCGTGAGAAAACCTGTATGTCTAAGGATGAATATATTAGCTTGATCCGCGTAACAAAATATAGTAATCTGTCTTACCTAGTTTTAAGAGCACCTCCCTGTCTCCCGCCTTCCCTTAATTTCGTGCACTAATCCAAACATAGTGTTTTGACACTAGGCAAAATATACCACCGTCTATAATACGACACGTAATTTACCTCCAAACAACGCGTCCTCGGGTGAAATAGGTTCTGCTGTGACTGACCGCTAAGTAATTAAAATATTTTGGAGGATATGAGTTCTAGTAACATGCGCTAGAGTGGGGTGATGAACTAACCTCCTCATAACCCACTAAGGCTTTTATACAGTTGGAGAACATACACAAGTTAACGACCTTTACAATATTTTTTTATCCGTTGGAACTGGAACGAAACTAGTTTTACGGATTTTATCGCGATTAATTGAACCATTTTAATTCCAAAAGTTTCGGGTACTTTACAGCACTCGTGGTCACGGGGGGGGACTGATGTGTTTGAATTCCTGGTGTCATAGGTAACAAAGGCCAACTTCATGTAATTATTAACATACTTAGCACTTGACAACACGTTGTACGTAAACTTTAAACTGAGATGAATGCACTCGCAATTTCCGTGCCGCCATACATTGAAATGAAACCTCGATGAACCAATACGTACAATTTAGTGCCGTCTAAGCGGCACTTGTATCGATATTCGATACTCAGCTACCGTAGTTGCCATTTCAATGATCTCACTTAAGTGTTATGCGAATAATACGGTGCGCGGGAACGAGTGGAGTAAGTGCAAAGAATTCGCTTACAGAGAGCAAAACGAGAAATGCTTTTATCAATTTTATATCTGAGTATAATATTTTATCATAGTGTTCATCATAGTGTAAATAAGGATCAGATTATAATAATATATTTATTTATAGAATAAGGTTAAATTTACTTTTGGTTGATCGTGGAGTCGATTAAGGTTTCAAAAGAAACTCAGTACAATGGTATCCCACAGATTATCTTACTAAGGATGCTTTATTTTTATTTTTACAAACGTCTATGTTTTTTATTTTGTAAGATTATCAAATGAATAAATATGTTTCTTTCTTTCCCCGCCTTTTTCTTTCGGTATTTCATACTACTATTAAGTTAATTTCGAGTATTCTTGTGTTAGCCTTCCCCATTTTTTGGATTCAGATAAAAGTAACAAAAATGTATCGAGTAGTCAGAGTAAACTAAACCAATTTTAAAGATTTCCTTGTAGCACTCCGTAACTTCCGCGGAGTTCTAATATTCTTAGATACAGTTGGAATTATTTGTGAAGATGAAATTAAAGAATTTCGTTTAAAATGTTCTTTTCTGCTGTTAGCGACGATCCATAAATTTAATGTCTAGTTTCCTTAATAACACGCTCTTATATGCATATGTACAGATGTCATGTCAGTTCACTTTGAATTATAACCGCGAGACGCGGAACTGCATAATTCGATTTTTTTGTCATAAAATTTTACGTAAAGTCCGTGAACATTAAACACTCGGGCTTACCCTCACGGCCTGGTTACACAGTATGAGAAATCATGAGAGCTGGTTTAGACAGTTACTGCTGTGGAGCTACGACTACTCGCATGATATTGATACGTGGTAGAGCCATGCTGCAGTTATATTAGTAGTATAGTTGTAGCACGAATGAGTTGGCTCGTTCGGGGAAGGAACACGCTCTCACAGAATACCAGCGTCAAATAGTAGCTTAACGCTGCTATGTTTCGTATGGTGAGTGTAGAGAGCCGGATACCCTTTTACTGGAAACGAGGCATTCCATCTTAGTCCTCACGGGTGACAACGCATCTGCATTTTGATTCGTAATCGAGGTTAGATGTAGATGTATATGGGCCACAGCAACCACTTACCATCAGGTGGACTGTGTGCTTGTTTGTCACCCTATCCTATTAAAAAAAATTGTTCGAGCCGGTTTGTGGCTAGCATCCGAACTGCTTCAATATTTGTTTTAGTTTTTCTCAGCCACGTTTCTTCCCCAATCAGTTACAAAGCAGTAGCGGAAATAATTTCAGCGTAAAGAATTTTTGCCCGTATTGTGGTATGAATTACTTTAAGATGTAGGTATATTTGCGACTTTATTGTATGAGACACTTTATACAGAACGAAATGAAAATAGGCAAGGCGAATCTAGATATTACCTTGCGAGTATGCAGTGCCAGCAGTTATCTGTTGTAAGGTCAGCAGCTTATAACTTATAACCAGATCCTTGGTGAAGTCTGGAAATACAGTGATGCGCATCTAACTGGGCAGAGTATCAGGTATTTATGACAAACTGACTAATGGTTTAATACATGAGTATAATTGTAGTCGGTATACGGTATAATTTTATATTGTGATATTTTATTCCTTCATTTTAGATCAGTGTCAAAACTGTAAAATAAATGTTAAGAATTAAATACATATGAACATTTGCGACCAAAGACAAAATTTGTAACGTTAAAAAAGCTTACTTAAATGATAAATATTGTTTTTAATTGAGTTATAAATAAATCGCCACGCTGCGCTGTGCAGGCAGGTTGGTGAAGGCAAAGTCGTTACGTAATGGTGTTTCAGATAAAGTAGTTTTGGATGGATTAGCTAGGTTCTATCGGTTACTAAGTTGTGTCAGTGTCCTATTCATGAAAGTGCGCAATTTCAAAAATTTCAAGTATTGTTTTTAATTAATTTTTTTTTTAAATTTAATTTTGAATTCGGATTATCCTTATTTATTCTTAAACCGGAGCCGTGGTAGCTCAGATGTTTAGTGCTCGCTGTAAAGTCACATTACACGAGCATCCCGGGTTTAATCCCCGCCAGCATCAATGAAATTGATAATTGCAATTTTAAGTGCTGGCTGATTTACCATGTGCTTGGCGGTGAAGGAAAACTTCGTGACGAAACCTGCATGTCTGAGAAATAAAAAAATATTTCGATGACACGTGATATTCGCCAACACGCATTGGGACAGCGCAGCGGACACTTCCTTGCCCTAAAACCCTTTCAAAAATAAGAGGAAGCCTGTGCCCAGTTGTGCGACATATATATATATATATATATATATAAGCTATAACTTTAACATTTTCAACTTATATTCTTAATTTTATAATCTAAATTTTAAGGTGTATCTTCAGATTTCTATCAGCGATACTTTAGACGCTACGACGTAAACGGCAATAATTATTCTTTTATTCAGAATTTATTAAAATTAAATTAGAAGAAAAATAATAAATTATTTGGTATCGATCCATTCTTAGTTCAAACGCTTGTTCCAGAATAATCATGGGTTCACTGAATGTAGATACGACCAATAGTCATAGTCATAGCCTTTTCTAAAAATCTTAATTTTATTCCAATCTTGAAGCGCTTTTACGATGATTTAGTTGTAATTATATGTTACAGGATGCAGGTCAAGACCGTGCTTGTGACATTCCTTGGGGGAGGCCTATGTTCAGTAGTGTAGTGAATTGATGTAATGAATTAATTAATTAATCATATGTTATATTTATTTATATATATCTTTAGGTATGGTTTCAATAGTAAAAATAATATCGCAAAATTCCTCTATTAATATTTGTAAGGGCCCAACCTCGATCTATCACGTGTACAAAATAGACTGGCGTCACTTTGACATTATTAAGTAATTAGCGTGTCTTAGCCGTCTGGGAACTCCGAGTAGGCTGTTGATGAATCGGTGTATTAAATAGAGATTTACAATTATATCTTTGATGTGATAATAACAAATAAATTCATATTTTCTTGTGTGATTGCGAGATATAGATTAAATGAGGCTCTTTTGTGTGAAGTCAGAATGTGTCAATAAAGGCACATAGTGAGGCCATTCACAATGCTCTGTTATATTCCGTCATAATATATATTAGTGAAAGTCTAGTGTAGTAGAAAAAAATACGTGTGGCACTCGGTGACTGCCGCGGTAAAGCTATTTCATACCATTTTTTATCAACTTATGCAATTATAATGATTTATTTATTTTATTTATGCAGTTAAGTCTTTGATATTAAATCAAGTTACACTTTTTGAGCGTGGTGACCGATAAGAAAACAATTTTTTTTCTCTTATTGAATAAATGAGAAGTTAATATTGTTTAAAATATTTTTAATATCTTACAATACATGTAGGTTATTCAGGAATTTTTATCATTGAGTGAGCAGCTAGTGTACACGCATACGTCTAGTCGCACGCACACAAACACCGTGCCGAAGTCTGCCGAGTGCTGAAGTCTGCCGAACTGAAACGACGTTAGACGATGCACGGCTTTCAACAACACACCTCCGTGCCCGTCGGAGTGGGGAGCGTGAGGTTTTTTTCGTTACGGAATTTCTGGATTCGGTACCCGCGCTCAAGGCCCGCGATAGATTATTTTACTTTCATGTTTTAAGCTATGCAATAGCTTAAAACATGAAAGTAAAATAATGCTATAGTAATGCAATTATTAAGAAGTATATGGCACGCCAGACACGGACCTCGATGACACTGAGGTCATCAGCATGAAAGAGATTGAACGTGCGATTCGAAGTATGAAATGTGGTAAGGCTGCGGGACTAGACAGAGTTACTGCTGAAATGGTCAAGTACGGTGGGCCTCGCGTCTGGGACAGCTTCCATCTGCTGTGCAATTTGTGCTGGCGGACGGGAGATGTCCCGGATGATTGGCGATCCGCGGTCATTGTGCCTTTATATAAAGGTAAAGGTTCACATTTTGACTGCGGGTGCTATCGGGCGATCAGCTTGACCAGTTTAGCAAGTAAAGTTTACTCGACGGTTTTGACACGTAGGATGCAAGAGAAATCTGAAAGATTCTTATGGGAGGCACAATGCGGATTTAGACCTGGAAGAGGATGCACGGATCAAATGTTTTCTCTCCGCATGATCACGGAGAAGCTTCTGAGTGTTAATCAGAGGATTTTCTGTGCTTTTGTGGATCTGGAGAAAGCATTTGATAAGGTTATAAGGAAGAAAATGTGGGAACTGTTGCCGGGATATGGTGTGGATGGTCGATTGTTAAGGGCTGTGCAGTCACTTTACTATGACTGTAAAGCCTGTGTGCGGGTAGGACATGACCTGTCACCCATGTTTAGCGTCCAAGCGGGCGTAAAACAGGGTTGTGTCATGTCTTCCTGGCTGTTCATACTGTATCTCGACAGCTGTTTACAGAAGCTGAAAAATAGCTGTTTGGGTGTGAAATTGGGTGACATAAAAGTTAATTGTCTGCTGTATGCTGATGATGCAGTGCTTATTGCACCATCAGAAGCAGAACTGCAGGCATAGTCACGTGTATGAAAGAGGAATGTGAAATTAAAGGTCTCCGTTTGAATGCTAATAAAACTAAGGTTCTGGTATTTGAAAAGGACGAAGAGAGAACGAAATGTGAAATATGGGTAAATCAGGAATATCTAGAACAGGTAAATGAAATTGTATACTTGGGGAGTGCTTTCAGCCGGGATGGAAGATGTGATTTAGATGTGAATAGGCGTGTCGCTGCCGGAAACAAAGTCAATGGTGCCCTGAATGCATTAGTAAAAAGGCAAGGCGTGGTGAAGAGTGCACGCCTTGCAATACATAACGCAGTGTTGGTACCGACTTTGTTATATGGCAGCGAAACCTGGGTATGCCAGATGAAGCATAAAAGCAAGTTGAATGCAGTGGAGATGCGATCTCTTCGCAAAATGTGTGGCGTTACCATAGCCGACCGAAAGCGAAACGAAAAGATTCGCAATATGACAGGATTGAAAGATGACCTTATCACAAAAATTGATAGGGGCGTACTCCAATGGTTTGGGCACGTTGAACGAATGAGTGAAGACCGAATGGTGAAGAAAATATATAGAGCGAAAGTAAATATTAAAAGGTGTCGAGGTAGACCGAGACTAACTTTCGAAGACCATGTGAGCAAATTGCTCGAAGAGGGGAGGGTCAAGAGTACTCGGATACCTAGACGTGCATGTATGAAGAAGTTAATGAACCTGAAAGAAGCAAAAGAGGTATGTAAGGATCGTGACACTTGGCGATCTGTTCTCTCTGGCTACCCCGTTAGGGATTGTGCGTGAAGATAAGTAAGTAAGTAAGTAAGTAAATGTTAGATCTGACTCTGAATGATAGGGTGAGAAAATAAATGATAAGATCAAAGTGTATTTCGCAATAAAATGTAATCTCTTTTGTGTTGTGGCTTAAACACTAAAAAGAATGAGTGATGAAAGAGTGAATACAAATATTTGCTGCAGATGTGAGTAGGACGGTCGGGGAGGGATAAAAGGGTAGTTGGAAGTTTATCGACCAAATTGGTGATATAATGAGGATGGGTACATTAAGGCACACATATATTTATATATATACCTCGATGTGGAAGAAACATCAGATGTGTGTCAGGATTGTGTCAAATAAAAGTTAATATTTATCTTTTTATATTTACTTTCATATAAAATAGAAAGAAAATTAATTGATAAATTAAAATAGAAAAAAAAAGAACACAAATGACGACGTGTTTTTTTTTTAATTTTCTAATTAGTTGTAAGTACGTTATTGCAATATTGTATTACTTATTATATTTTACCACAATAAGCATTTAATTTTATGAACAAATCAACAAAAAAAAAACACTTGTTAATTCTTTGTCTGATTGGATCATGTTTTCTATTTAGTTGTAAGTTAGAAATTAAAGTTTATATCAATAGAATAATAAAAATTATAATCTGAATGACAAATAATAGTCTCCATCATAGAGTAATAGCAGCATTAATTTCACAATACATTACAATAAACAACGGCGCAAAATAATATTGAAAAAAAAAACGGTAAAAAAAACACGTTTCGGATGTGTATACAGCAGGTAACTTATTTATATTGCAATAGCATGTAATGGAATAAATGTTCATATTCTTTATTTGTGTTTCGAAAAATAACGTAATATACCGTATAAATCAAGTTTAATTACTGATCGTATCGTATTTCATTCTAGTCTTCATAGTTTAACTGGTCTTTATCTCCTATTACTGACTAAATAGTAATTTTTCAAAAAGGGGGCGAAATTGATGGCAAGTGTTTGATGCCGCTAATAAATGTTTTAACGCCGGAGGGATTGCAGGTGAAAGCCCTTTGAGCAGCACAATAGTCTAGCGAGGTATGTCGATATTTGGGATGCTTCTTTAGAAATAACAACTGTTTTCATATAATGTCGAATTTGAGCCTTGTACAGCCTATTGCATGACCCAATGGTATCATGAATGTGGCGTAAAAGGTGCATAGGGAAATAAACAGAGGGTGGGCGGCATCTGTATGATAACAACAAAAAATAATAAAATAATGGTATGGTGAACATGCTTTGCGAATAATGGCACTTATCCACAGAAGTAAAGTATAGGTTATCCATAAAAGTAAAGTCAAGTTATTTAAGTAAATCTATATACGTCTCACTGCTGGACACAGGCCCCTTCCCATTTCTAAGATAGTTTTAGGGCAAGGCAATGTCTGCCACGCTGCCCCAATGCGTGTTGGCGAACTTCAAATATCTTAAAACAGTAAATCAGCAAGACAGTGGTACCGACGGGATCGAACCCGGGTTTCCCTCGAATACACTGTGAAAGTTACAGTGGGCGCTTAGAACCTGAGCTACCATGGCTACCAGCTGGTCCATGGGGAGGCCTATTTCAGCATTGGAATTATGATAGTATGTTAGACAAATACAGTCCTGTCGTGTCAAGGAGGCTGATCGTTAAGTACCTTACTATAATTACTAGGCCGATTTAGCTAACGCTTGCGAGTGGTTGCTGAACTGAACGTCTCCTAACGTCTGAAGATATCGTTCACAAGTCTTTCGTTAACAACGTTGTAAAAATTGAAAGTGTGTCAACGAAGGTTGCGTACCTTATATTCAGAATCACCAAATGGTGTTCACTGAAGGTCATACAGGTTTACATAATAACCTCGGCACATCCCGATGGGGAGGTGGAGGAAATATTTGAGGATATCTCCAGCCATGCATTCCTCCAAAACCCACCTTACAGTGCTAATGGGAGGCTTCAAAGTAAAACTAGGCACAAGAGAGAACAGTGAGCTGAAAGTAGGAAAATTCGAAATAGCGCGATGAAATCCTATGAGCCAGCATCTTATAGAGAAAAGAAAAAACACTTTATAATGAAATCTTTCCTCCAAAAGTGGCCTCACAGAAAGTGAACCTGGTCAAGCTCCGATGGTTAAACAAAAAGTGAGACTGAATTTATCATAACGACCAGACCACAAATGTTCGGTGATGTCTCAGTGATCACAAGGGTGAAAACTAGCAGCGATCACCGAATGATGAGAGGCACACTGAACCTAAACGTAAAGTTGTAAAGATTACGTCTAATAAAGTCAACGCTCCGTCGCCTCGTGGTGACAGTGCGGTTGAAAAACCTTCAGAAGCTCGTGACCACCGGAAAGACCTTCAGAAGCTCATCAATTCTATTCTCTGTGGTAACACTACTACGGAGGAATGTAGCAGAAGTGCGGTGGTATTGTTCATAAAGAAAGGTGACAGGCTGTCTTGAAAAACTACAGACCGATTGCTATTCTGAACCGCGTCTACGTGCTATTTTCGAGAGTCATTACGAATCGTCTCGTACGCAGACTCGACGATTTATAGCCTCCCGAACAAGCCGGTTTCCGAAAAGGCTGTACCATAGACCACATACATACCCTGCAGCAGATGGCTGCAGGTGGCTCAGGAACGTGCTTTGTGGCATTCCTTGGGGGAGGCCTATGTTCAGCAGTGGATATGTGAAGGGCTGTAATGATGATGATGATATTCAGCATTGGACTTTGTTTGGCTGTGACGGTAACCTTATAAGTAACTATGATAAATTATAATGTTGAGTATAATGGCAGCGAGCCAATCCACTTTCCAAGCGTGACGATTAAAGAAAAGCAAAACCTTATTACAACGGCTTTACCGCCCACATATTAACTTTTAATTTTTTGGAACGAGAGAAATATAAAGAAAATAGATATTATGATAGATGTTATGATTTCTTATATTTACGCGAACACTACACATTGATTAAAACTACTTTTACGGATTTTATCGCGTTTAATTTGAATTTGAATTATTTTTATTTTTAATTAACGACGTTTCGTCCCCCCCTCCCCGTGACCATGGGTGCTGGAAAGCATCCGAAACGTCGGGAATTAAAAATAAAAATAATTCAAATTAAACGCGATAAAATCCGTCAAAATAGTTTTAATCTCTGCCAATTTGGCCATTTCACTGGCAACAGTGGAGTGCAGTTAAATTGTGGATTTTCGCTATTTTATACTGAACAGGCTCTGTAAACGATTACAACACGTCTTTACATGGTAGAACCATGCTGCAGTTATATTAGTAGTATAGTTGTAGCACGAATGGGTCGGCTCGACCGGGGAAGGACCACGTTCTCACAGAATACCAGCGTGAAATAGTAGCTTAATGCTGCTGTATTTCGTATGGTGAGTGTAGAAAACCGGAGACCCTTTTTACTGGAAATGAGGCATTCCATCTTAGTCCTCACGGGTGACAACGCATCTGGATTTTGATTTGTAATGGAAGATAGATGTAGATGTCTATGGGCCGCAGCAACCACTTACCATCAGGTGGACTGTGTGCTCGTTTGTCAGCCTATTCTATAAAAAAAAACAACACTCCGACTATATAAATTAAACTATACAAAATTGAGTATTAAAATCGCTCATTACTCCGAAAATTCGTTAAAAATAAATTATACTGGATAATTAGAGACCTTTTTATGTTAGATTTAAATAATGATTATTAAATTATCGAAGTTAAAATTTAATAAATATATTGAAATAAAAATTATTGCAAATTTTTGATTCAAATAATTACTGTAGCCTTTAACAATATAAATAAAGAAAAAAAACTTTTGGTTTCAAATATGTATGCCTTTTAAGCGCTCTTGTTATAAGTCATTTTTTTAAAGTATTTTAAATACACACGAGTTTTCACAAATAACCTTATTACTATAACTTCTAAACTTCCGATAATTTTGTGTCAAACGTCAGTAAAAAAAGTTTGGAAAATCCAAAAGTGCACGACTCATAATGTTCATATGATCGTGAAAAAATGTAGAAAAAAGTTTTCAATCAACAAATGAAAATATTATATTAATTTTAAACATAAACATAAACACTCACGCCTGTCACCCAGAGGGGTAGTGACTACAGACTTCCATTTGGCACGATTCTGACATTCCTCTCTCGCCTCCTTCACATCCATATACCTACGCATACATGCTCTTCGGTTAAAGGTACTCCTAATTTGGCTCGTTTTCAATAAATCGCTAATTTATTCGATAAATTTTTGTCTAGGACGTTCCTTTCCGACTCTGCCATTCACTTCTGCAACATAAATTTTCTTTGTCACTCTTTCCTCGTTCATTCTTTCCACATGACCAAACCACCGAAGCATTCCTTTCTTAATCCTGGTCACAACATCATCTTGCAAACCATACTCTTCTCGTGTCATATAATTTCACACCCTGTCATTCAGATTCAGCCCTAACATACTCCTTAATGACCGCATTTCTACTGCGTTTATTCTACTCTCGTGCTTCTTCTGCCACACTCAACTTTCACTACCATACGTTAAAGTAGGGACCAACACAGCATTGTGAATTACCATATGTTCCTTTTTTGACACATTGACTCTTCACAATAGAGTATAGGGCCCCATTTACTCTATTTCCTGCGTTCACTCGTCGTTCTATATCCTTATCACATCTTCCATCCCTGCTAAATACGCCCTACCCAAACATACAAACTCATCTACTTGCTCGATCAATTCCCCTTCTATTCTTTTTTCACATATCGTTTTACTATATTCTCTTTCAAAAACCATAACTTTCGTCTTACTTGCGTTCACTTTCATACCCCTTTCTTTTAATGTAACCATCATTTGCAACTCGGCCGCCGACGACGCAAGAATAACTTGATCATCAGCTTACAAAAGGCATTTGACGATTAGTTCACGTGAACATGGTAATTTTACTATGTTATTATTATAGGGATTCAATTTTTTTATTAATGTTGATTGAAAAACTCTTAACAGAATTATCTTAAAATGATCAGAAATTAACTTTTAATTATCTTAAAATGATGAGAATTAAATTTTTACTCAGGCATTATCGTAGAAACTAGCTTTTTCTACCTGAACCGTTAATAATATTTTTCTCGTCAACTTCATTTCATTTTCATAAAGTTTTTTTTTATCTAGTTATAACCAGTATTTTAATTTAGAATTCACCAAAGTACACATTCAGGTCACTCTATCAAGTCCGAAGGTAAGTTCTCATCATAACTAACAAAACGAAGCCAAGCTCGGCACATCTGATTCTACTCTTCGAGTAATTCCAGAAGCAGATACCGAAGTACACCATCAGGTCACTCCATAAATTCCAAGACGTATAAGTATATTAATATATACATAAATCCTACGTACTTTTAGCGAAACAATATAATATTGTAATGAAAATCTGTGATTTTTAAAAATAAATATCAATTCAATTCAATTTATTTGCTAATCTTGTTGCATACATATGGTCTTAATTATAAAAAAAGTTCCAAACAAGGACTCTGCAAGGACACTGCAAATATTAGCGTTCATTATTATTGTTATTACATTTACATTATGGTATTATTAATAAAGTTATCAAGTAATGAATTATTTTAAATATTAACGAGATTATACTATGTTATATATTCCTATTTCCTACTTAGTCATTAAAATCTCTCTTACCTTGGTCAAGTATATATTATATCAATAATATTTTTCATCACGAGCCGCTGTATAAAAACGATACAGTAACCCATTCGCAACGGCGGTCGAGCCCGGAGTGAGTCAGTCAATGTGTCTGTATTTAGTAAAATATTATCTTATTAAAAGGCTGTTCAAAATACCGAAAATTTCAGAATTTCTGAGCCAAAAAAAATTAATTATAACTGTATAAAACAAAATTAAACAGCCATTTACATTCCATGGTTTTCCACATAGTAGTTAAAGAGATTAAAAATAGATTGAGTTGAACAATTTATATTTTCAAAAGTTATCGTGTTTACCCCTCCATGCGGACTTGATAAATCTACACCCTGAGCTACTAAAAATACTTTTTATTGTAAAAATAGCAATTAATCGATTTAAAAAAAATAAGTACAATAATCATTTATCACTCTGATAATATGCTATTTATACCATTTATATAGTTCAATATGATTGTTAGATACGATTTCATGCGACAAAACGTTGGATTCTTGATTTTAAGGCGCTAGTGGTACATACCTACGCGCTTTTTACGCTTTGAGCATGCAATATATTTTTAATTAAAAATATATATACATTAAACTTATGTAAGATAGTATATTAAAAATAATGTAACACTTCTATTTTTGTTTTGTTTTGCAAATTGATATTCACGTCAATTAGCGACTTTTTCAAACCATTGTAATGTCCATATTGCATGTATTCAATGAAGCTTATGAAATTTTGTGATCATTTTAATGTGTTTAGTTTTACTGATAAATTAACCAAAACATGTGCTATTGGTCTCCTAACTCCCTCTCTTCGCTTTATTACAATTAGATGATGATATACCTAAGTATGAAGTGAAGGTTGCATGTGAAGACAGAATATCAGGTTTCTAAAATGTAAATAACGATAAAAGACACCTTGAATACGTGTAGAATGCAATATGTTCGGAATAAATCTATATCGAAATAATAAATATGTAAAATGATAAACTTACATAATATATATAAATATATAATATTATGTATACGATAATTATAAGGTATGTTTTAGCTCAATAAAACATAGGCAGGAATTTATGAAACTATGTTAATAATCAAACACAAGAATCTAATTATTTTACTGCCCCTAAAAAGGGTTATCATATTTCAATGTATGGTTTTGATTGTTTGATTGCAGTTCTACCAATGACTCGTAATATAAAAGTCAATGAGTTTTACGTAGAAGATATTTTAATGTAATGTCAAAATATTGTTTAATGACATTCTTTAGTTTTTAAAAAAAAATCGTGAATATTTGACACTTAATTGCTTTTGCGTAAGTCATTTATCCTCGGGGGATAAAATTCGATTTCCATTTAAGGAAAGTTTATTTCGATTAAGTCAACAGATAAAAATACAATTATTATTATGTACCTGTATTACTAATAATAAACCTAACCCTTTTTTATTTAACTTCGGGAATATATATATATATATATATATATATTTATTTATTATTTATTTTATTTTTATGTAATGGAAAACCAACAGCTTACAAATCTTAAATAAACAACATGTTAAATTTACAAGAAGCCAATAACAGGTTCTCACTAATAGAAATACGCTAACATAATCTTTCGTCGTTTAAAGGTCATAGCACAATTATGAGCAACAAATGGATTCTAATTTAAATGCACAACATCATACATTTAATAAGTGAAACTAATAATAATAGCCATAAAGGAAAATAAAAGCAGGGTAAACGCACAACATAATTGTTCTTAAAGTAAATTAAATTACGACACAAAAAAATCTCGACTTAATGCCCGCCTTGCCGATACATAGCTAGCGATATTTGAAGTCTTGCAGTGATATGCTTGGGTTTAGATTTGTTTCCAAAGCAGGTGGACCAAGCCTTCTTCTCTATTCCGATAAATTAGGATGTTTTTTTTTAAATTTAAATAGCCTCACGTATCATCTTTGGTAGGAACCGATGTTCTTTCGCGAGGATTGATGGTCTGTCAAATTTGATGTAATGGTTGGGGCTATCTAGGATTTGATCACAAACTGCAGACTTCCCAGAACGTTGAAGCTTCACGTCAGTTATGTATTCTTTTACGCGGGTTCTAATTGATCCTTTTGTTTGCCCTATATATAAGAGACCACAATCACAATCAAGCTTGTACACTCATGTATCTTGTATAGGAATATGACACGGATGGTAAGAACTGACTAATCTTCTTCGGCGGCTTGTAGAATGTTCTAATAGAAGCTCGCTTCAAGATGTAGCCAATCTTGTCTGTGACATCTCTGATATATGATAATACAACAGGCACACGGTCGACTGTGGCCCGCTTCACTCGGTCACTGTGACGTGGCGCGGGACACTTGTTGTCGTGCAGAATCTGCTTGACGTGCTGAAGCTCGGCGGCCAGATGTTTGCTGTCACGGATCCTTCGTGCTCTCTGTAACAAAGATTTACCCACGTTAGCTAACTGTGAAGGATGATGGTGAGATTCAACATATTAATATCGGTTTGTAGAGGTCTTTTTTCTATACACAGTATAACATATGGTGTTGTTAGGATATCGGATGACTGACACATCTAAGAAAGCTAAGGAGTTATTTACTTCTAACTTCATATTAAATTGAATTTTAATATAGCAAAATATGAAACCCATACAACTTCGGAGGTTTGGCACACGCAGGTTCAATTTCTTGGAGTATTTCTTAATTAGATTGCTAGTTCTTTTAAGTTAATAGTTGTAGGATCTGTTTTGACCTTACGGTATATACTTTCATCCAACAAAAGTTGTTGTGTTTTAAAATTGTAATCCGACGTATCCATTACAACCGTAGCATTTACTTTATCTGCGCGGAGAATCGTAGGCTCTGGTCTGTTGCGTAAGTTTTTTAACGCGTTAAATAAATTTTTGGGTATATTTAATTTCGGCGCTGTACTTCGACGTAACATTGATGAAATATCTTGACGTATGACCTCTAAGTCTTCATTACCAATATTATTTTTATACAAACAATCCTCAGCACTACAGATAATATCTTCATACGAGATTCTACGCGGTGTAATTGCATAACTAATACCTCTTCCTAAAACTTTTATTGTGGCGTCGTCCAGAGTTTGTTGGTGGTCAACAACTACGCATGTACCTACATATTAACTTAAAAAAATAATTATTATTATTTTATAATGCAAGTGTTAGTAGTATGCCTTAGCATGAGTCCTGTTTATTAGAAAAATCAAATAAATATTAATAATTACTTAAAATTCAAGTTATTCATTACTTCTTTTAACTTTCAAATAATTTTAACTATATTATAAGGAAATAACTATGGAAGTAATGTAGAAAATTATGTAAAAAGTTCTAATTTTTCAATTTATCTTTTCAGATGATGAGGACTAGAACACTTCTGGCTGTGGCAAGGTTCCAGTACTTATTTCCAACCAATACCAGATTCCTAACGCCACCTACATCCCTAACAACTCCCAGATCCCAACACCGCCAAAATTTACCAC
This sequence comes from Parnassius apollo, assembly GCA_907164705.1. Classification (NCBI taxonomy): domain Eukaryota; kingdom Metazoa; phylum Arthropoda; class Insecta; order Lepidoptera; family Papilionidae; genus Parnassius; species Parnassius apollo. Next base: position 2,016,137 of record CAJQZP010001153.1, read on the forward strand.
ACCGACGAAGTTCCCAATTGTTCCCAATAGGCAACCCACCCCAAAACCTCCATTTTAGTGTCGTCAATCCAAAATATATTCAGATCATTAAAAGAATGTTACTTTTAAGTGAGTAGAATATGGGGAATGATAATAATAAAACAATGGGTGTCTGTAGAATTAGAACAAGAGAGGATTCGACAGAGAAAACATTGAGCTTTGTCAACGTGATACTGAGCTACAGTTACTCTTGCAAGCTCAGTGTGATAATATATATTATAATGTAATAACTTCCTGTAGAATATTTTTATCGTCGAAACCAACGAAAATATTCTAGTGAAGCGGGTTAACCAACAAAAATAGTGGGATAATTCCGCTGGTACGTAGTGTGAGGAAAAATTTATTTCATAATTTCTTTAGGTACTTAGATCTGGCCCACCTTCTAGCTGTTTAGACTAAGAAATCTAATCACTTGATACATGTTTTATTATCCTTTAATCTCGGCACATTACTTCATAGTGAAAGTGTGCATATTACTGCTAGAATCTGACAAGCGATTTTTTACCCTCATCAGTGCGTCAAGTAGTTTGAGCTCTACGGACTTTCATGGAAAAGAGCTGGTAGGTTTTCCCGTCACAGTTATTTAAACGATTCAGGTTCAGCGCTTTGTGAAATATATAGAGATGATGGCAACAGACCCAACGGTATGACATTGGTCTCTTGCAAATAATTTTATGTATTTGAAAATAATTTTATGTAGGTACTATACTTGTTTGACTGAAGTTTTAGAAGTTTACGCTGTGAATTCTTCGCTAAAATCATGTAATTGCACCTTTTATCCACCGTCGTATTAATTAATAAAACAGCCATTGAAGAGTCTAATACGTCCGGCAATCTATACTAAACTACTTTTTGTACTGTTCTGTATCCTTACTATTAAAATTAAGTTTGTATGCCCATTAATAATTGTATGGGAGGTGTAAAAATTAAGGAAAATCCACTCATGTGAGACTTCATAAGGTAGGTTGTATTAAAATATTCAAGTAACTGGCAAGCCTCATAACGGTAAGTGAAGTGATGGCATGGTGACCTGATAAAAGATGCAGGAAGTCGATAAATGCAAGTAATGGCCTATGTTCAGCAGTAGATACATGAAATGCTATAATGATGATGATGATGATGACTAAAACCCTAAGTAAATTATATTTTTTTGGTATTTAAAAAGGCAAGTTTTTGCGACATTAACTCAGAAACTACTTAGATATTTTGATAATATCAGCGTTCACATTACAAAGACGACATTCAATTGAGCCACCATTCACCGTCAGCCATTTTTACGTGGTAACGACATGCAGAAGCTTGAAGTGTTGCATTAATAGGCTGTTTTAACCGGGACTCATGATTCTACAGATTACAAACGTGGAGTTGAAATATTTATACTTCTGCGTTTTGCTTGGAGAGTCATCCGGCGGAGGTATTCATCTCCCTCCCCTTCGAGAAATATCCAAGCGATATTTTAAATAGATATTTACACCAGGAGGATATTAGCTCCAAGATCCTGGAGAATCCCTCACTGGATAACCACGCCAAAACTATCCCACTCCTGCTGGGCATGGATGCTCAGGCTGCTCGTAATGGCCTATGTTCAGCAGTGGATACATGAAATGCTATAAAGATGACGATGGTGATGGCGAAAACCCTAAGTGAGTTATATTTTTTGGTATTTAAAAAGGCAAATTTTTGCGACATTAACTCAGAAACTACTTAGATATTTAGATAATATCAGCGTTCACATTACAAGGACGACATTCAATTGAGCCACCATCCACCGTCAGCCATTTTTACGTGATAACGACACGCAGAAACTTGAAGTGTTTCATGAATAGGCTAGCTTAACTGGAGTTAATGATTCTACAGAGTTGAAATATTTATACTTTCGCCTGGAGAGTTATCCGGCGGAGGTATTAATCTCCCTTTCCTCCGAGAAATATCTAAGCGATGTTTTTAATAGATATTTACACCAAGAGGATATTAGCACCAAGATCCTGGAGAATCCCTCACTGGGTATCCACGCCAAAACTATCCCACTCCTGCTGATCATGGATGTTCAGGCTGCCCCATGTATTTTGGAGGAAGCACACCTCCGCTCTGTATAGTCAGCAAAATAACTAAGGCAACTTACCACCTACAGTGTAACGCACTCGTCGTGAATTTCTGTAATTATGTTGTGTGTTTAATACTTAACACCATCCACCACCATCTAGAGACGACAGAGCCGGCTTTGCTCTTTCTCACTGAGATCTTGCATCTCTCTGAATCTGCTATCACATATACCAGCTGCTGAATTTTACTATTGTACACTGCGACAGAACTCTAAATTGCACCCTCAACATCTCGATACTTAGCGGTTCACTACCGTGCGATATACGTGAAATTTTCTGCCACGCAAAATTACACTGTGGCATTCACTGCAGCTAACGATTTTCCAGATACGACATTGGAATTAGGGTCCTATAAGAAACAAGGTTGCGCCTTTTTAAAAGAATAGCAGCGCTTTTGCTATTCTCCTCGTGTTGGAATTTTTTATGAGCGGCAGTCAATTCCTCCCATCAAGTTAGCCGCATACGGTTTGCCGTCTCTTCCATAAAAAACCAAATGTTTAGAAATCATATTCGGACTAGGGGAAATTTTAGTTATAGATATAAGAGAGGTGCTACCGTTGACCGTTTCATAAACATAACATAACAAGCACTATAGACGCTATAAGTCTGATTCATCAATCAAGCGCGGTGATAACGGCTGATCCACCAAAAATCCACCAATTTCGGAAGAAAAATATTTTGCTTATTATGTTCAATATCCTTGATTAGAATTTGATATAATATATACCTGGCTTTTTAATTAATTGAAATACTTTTTACTACCTTTTCTTTAGGTTTATTACACCATCGGAGCAAGAAATTCAAACAATATGTTCAAGATAAGGTAAATATATACATAAATTATATAGATAAGATAAATTAAGGCTATAAAGTCAAGAGCAAAAGAGAATTTCACGGAAATTTAAAAAAAATTATTCGAATACGCTTTAAATGCATAAACATACTGTTCAAATCATGCTTCTCGTATAAACGTATAAACAAATAAAATCTCGTATAAACAAATTCAAACTTTTATAATACAATGTACAAAGGATTAATTGGAAAGTTATACGATATATAACGAGGGCAAATACTGGTGGGAATATGTGAACTTCCTATCTCAGTTAAAATTTTGCAGATACAATGCTAATTTTAAAATATGTATAAAATAATTAAAGATAAAATAAATTTTATGATAAAATAATTTCAAGTATATTGCACTGTACTATCACAATTATAGTACCAGACAAAAAGGAAGTGTTTACAAGAAACAACTAGACAGCGAATTCAAAACTATGTTAATGTGTTGTTTTTATTTTTGATTTCTGCCTCTTTTTTACAAATATTTAAAATATTAAATAGAAAAATAATAATAGTGAATAAGTAATTATCTAAGTCAGTTTATCCCAAAAAAAAAACAATTTTGAGCTTACTAGCCAAGAGAATAAGATACAAGTCCTTCTCTTGATTTTTCTCAGAACCTGTGCCTATGCAGGTAAAATAAAAAATAAAAATAAAACTGATAATATCGGTTATTAGCAAGATATCAAGCAGAAGTTGGTTGGTCGATCACCGCCGGTACCAATGAAATTGTTAATTGCAATTTTAAGTGCTGATTTACCACGTGCTCGGCGGTGAAGGAAAATATCGTGAGGGAACTTGCATGTCAGAGAAATAAAAAAAATATTTCGAAGACATGTGAAGTTCGCCAACACGCATTAGGACAGCGCGGCGGACAATATCTTGCCCCAAAACCCTCCCAGAAATGAGCGGAGGCCTGTGCCTAGCAGTGGGACGTATATAGGCTGTAACTTTACTTTACTTTTACTTTAAACTTACTTTACTTTTACTTATAAAAATTCTAGTCAACGTAATTTGTAAGCACTTAGAAGATTAAATTTGGTGTTGAATTAGATATTATGGATAAAGAATAACTTCAAAGAGTAGTATAGAAAGTACTACATATAAAAATTATCATCAAAATATAATGCAAATATTAAATTTAAGTAAGCGCTAAATAGATTGGGAAAAACGGACAATGACCTCAGATATGAGCAGATTGCCAAAAGGCGTAACTTACAAAATCTCAATTTAGATGTGATAACAATGTTTAAATATTGATATTATTCACACTTCTAAGTCAGTACATATGTTTTTTTTTGTTTCTTAAATAGTATTGTCTGTGGTTCCTATAAATATCGTAATATTTTACGGTACATAGCGAAAAATATGTTATATTTTATATTTCAATTTATGGTAAGTAAGGCAGCAATTCATTTAATAACAGTTTCATATTAAAAAATATTTGAAGCAATATAATCACCATATTAAGCTTTTGCAAATTCATCCCTTTAAAATAATCAAAATGCGCGTTACGTCAGTTCGTTCTAAAAGAAACGTGACAATGACAGCCAGAGATGCGTCACTTTTTTGGGCCGGCCCGCATGCACCGAATAAAAATAAAGTTCTTGTATAATATTGAGAATAAAGTTTTATCTTTTGAATAAGTAAGTACTTATTCGGTGTCTTTATCACTCGAATCTTTATATGTGTTATAAATTAATGCTTTTTGTTGTTAAATGAATAAAGTACTTTATAACAATAGATGATTTTTCTTCTACAGCGATCTATTACATAAATTTTTAGTAATAGTTAACAAATATATATTATATCAATTATTGTAAAAAAATAATTTAAAAAATCATTATAAATAAAGAAAGTACTACATATAAAAAGTGCCTATATGTTGAAGGTTTGTAGCCCCTGGTTAAACGACCGAAAGGTCATTGTCCGTTTTTCTCTATCGACTTGGCACGTACTATAGAGATAAACATCATTAGTTCCCACTTAAATAATTATCAAATGATCTTCACTCTCTTCATCTTCATCTTAAAGAGGATTTTTAAATTATTGTAGTAAATTATTTGAAATAATTTTGATGAAAACAGCAATTAAAAAATGTTGCAGACTCATAACGACATTCTATACGTGAGTTGAGTAGCATTTTCTTGAAAGTGATTTTATAATACTTATCGAAAAGAAATATTTATTGAACGATTATTATGCATCCAGTGCAAGATTGGTAGTAACCTGTTCTGTTTATTTTTTGCAGTCTCTGGTTGTAAAAAGTTATGCAAGAAGTTGATTTAATGTTATTATTATGGTCAATTAAAAAAAGTAACTTTCAATAAATATTGTTATAATCTACATTGAATAAAAAGTTTATATTTCTATTTCTATGACTTGTCAATATTGACACCATTAATAATTAATAATTAAAGAAGCCTCAAAGTTTACTTGACTGATATTGACTACGGCAAGAATTTCTGAATAATTTTGGAAGTCAAGTATCCACAATACCGTTACTTTTAAGGAGGCACAAAAAACTTAATAACTTTTCCTGTGATTTAGCCAGCTCGTTGTGTTTTTGCATGTGGCTATATATTTACACTGCAGTTACTATGAGACGATTGATTTTTAATTTATTTCCTGGTTAACACCTGTTTTTGATCTTAACGTCTAATTACCGTGACAAAATCGGTAAAACTCCGTCAAAACTCACCTAAATAAGTTTTAAATCTAGGGACGTAAAACATTTTTTCTTAAGCTATTAATAATTGTACCAATATTAATTTGCACCTTATTGGTGACTTTAAATATCACTATTTTGAAGTAACAAACCATCAAAACTATTATTATTTCCGTAATTTTAAAAAATGTACGACTGTTTGGCTTGTCATTCATATTGAAAGGTGTTTGGTGTAAAAGTAGAAGTATGGACCATTTTTGTGAAAAAAACAAAAAAAATCTAGTGGTAGCAATTACTCAACATTTAATGTAAACAAAATAAAAAAAAAAGAACCCACAAAACAATCTTTCCTCACTTGTATCCATCTAGGGTTTTCCCATTTTAAAAAACGTGCCATTAGTAGGTTATAGCGTGTTTCCAATAGAAATATCTCGCATTCCCTTAAATTATTTCAATTCTAAATGACAATCAACCTTAATTTCATATATTTTTCATACTCTTCCTGATTCTCTCTCTTTTCTTTTTTGGGTAACTACTCAAACTTATGGATTTTTTCCAAAATATATCGTACACTCTGTCACTCACACTCTGCGTTATCTGTATCGTCTCAAGAATTTTTTACCGATAGGGATTAAGGTGATGCTAATACAGACTCTAGTGTTGCCTATTTTAGATTATGCAAATGTTTGCTACGTTGATGCCTCTCAAGAACTTCTAAACAAACTGGATCGACTTCTTAATAATTGTATACGCTTCATTTTCGGTTTAAGTAAATACGACCACATCTCCTCTTATGGTTCTCAGCTTAAATGGCTACCTCTCCGCTATCGTAGATATTTCAGAATATTGTGCACATTATTTTCAGTTTTACACGATCCGTTTGTCTCTGAATATCTGAAATGTAAATTTCAGTATCAGGTGATTCTCATAATCGTTGTCTCCGTTCTGCGGAAAAGTCTAATCTCCATGTCCCCCTCTGTCACACTAGCTTCTTGTATAAATCTTTTACGTCTCATGCGGTAAGATTGTGGAACGAGCTACCAAGAAGTGTACGTGCAGCCACGAGCAAGGCATCGTCAAACGCTTGCTATGGAATCATTTTCTGGCGTTGCAGGAATAGTTTGTCGATTAACATTTTTTATATTCTTAAATTCTAACTGTTTCCTTTTCCTGTTTTTATTTCAAATATTTCATAGGTGTTTGAATCAGAAACAGCTATATTTAATTATGTATGTACTATATATAGCATATCAGGGCAGCATTAAGCATATATACGTATATATTTATATATCTTGTATGTATATCTATATAATAATATATATGTATAACTATGTTTATAACATGTAATGCAACATGTAATGTGTATGTCTACTTAAAGATGTTTTAACTCAGTTGCACTTTGCACCCACAATATCTTCTCTGCTTAGCCTGGATGTAGACTGGGCAGAGAATGCCTTGTTGCATTAAGTCCGCCTTTTTGTACCCGGTGTGCATATAAAGCATAAATAAATAAATACAATAATTTGCACTTAAGTTGTACAAAACCTATTAAAGAAACAGCCTAGAAGCGATCGCTTCATTCTTAGGGTTTATTATAAGCCAGGTATTCATTTATATAATTATACCAATTTTTTACAGATTTTGTTTATTACATTTTTAACTAGATTATAGAGTGACCCTGTATATTTTCCGGGACTTTGTTGTTTTAATTACTGACTCCGTGTTTATATATTGGGTGTTGTTAACATGACTTTGCGTCCGCGTTTTGGCGAAATCTTGACACAGCAAAACTAAAATATGTATACGTATGTACATAGATCTGCTGCGATGACAAAATATCCTTAGGATCGTGAGGACGTTGACAGTCGTATGCGCATACGTCTTTGTGGCGCGGCAAAAACGACTACACGCCTATATGGCCCAAGGGTTATTTCAGACTCTCTAGCTTACGATAAATAATATCTTGTAATTTATTCAAAAATAATTATTATAAAATTATAAGAAAGGTTGTGTTTACGTATTACTTGAGGTAGAATCCAATGCCATTAAAAACAAAAAAACGCATTTTTGCATATACGCCCCTATGTTTTGAGACCCACGATTATATTCAAAAGCTGTTATATAGCCTATAAATCTCGAAATCGACCACCAGTGTACGGTTCTATAAAATTTATTAATATTACGATAATAGGCAGTATTACAATAGCGTAAGTGATTAAATAGCCCTATAGCATGTCTTCCTGCATGACTTTCCAGGTCGTCATTCCATCTAGTGGGAGTTCGTCCTTCACTACTCCTACCAGTACGAGGTTGCCCCTCGAGAATGTTTTTCACCATCGGTTGTCATTGCTTAGAGATATATGGCCTGCCCATTGGCACTTCAGACTCAGGCTATGTTGGTCACTCTGGTTCTACTACGAACATGCTCGTTTCTATGTCTATCGCGCAGATAAACCTCGAGCATAGCCCTCTCCAAAGCTTTTCGTATGTTGCAGATTCCTAAGTGATCAGTGGCAACACGCACTGGTTGTACAATCTAATTTTGAGGTTTTGAGGTATACCTGACGAAAAGTTGTGTCGTAATTTTTCTGCTGCCCAGCCGAGTTGTATCCGTCGATTGACCTATCGGTCGAAGTTTGACTTACCTGGTCGGACTATTTGTCCCAGGCAAACGTACTCCTCAACAACTTCGAATTCAGTGCTCCCAACAACTACCGGCATAGGTGTGACATGGACATTACACATGATATTTGTTTTGTCCATGTTCATCTTAAAGAGAAACTTTTGATGTCATTGAGTGGAGTGCTTAGGTCTTCCAGTGATTCTGATATAAGGACTATATATTCGGCAAATCGAAGGTGTGATGTATTTGCCATTGGTGTTAATACCGTATCCTTTCCAGTCTAGTATCTTGAAAACTCCCTTACCTCCCTACTAATGCAGTGGCCAGTGGTCTGGAAGAAGGAAAAGAGATTGGTATTTACAATCCTATCAACATATTGAACAGCCATCGGAGAAATTTGTTTCATACTCGTAAACTTATTGAAACTAGAAGAAGAGTGAGAACACTTCTTTTGCTTATCTTGTTATGTCGCGTAATTCATCCTGCTCACGCGTCTTAATTTTTTCAAAGCACTTTTATTGTTTGTCTTTTTTTAAATTCTTTCTCTTTTTTCCTTTTTTGCTGCCACGGAAGAATAATTATATGGACGTTATTCTTAATTTTTCATTGGCAAATTTTATTTTTTATATACTTTATATACAATATATTAAAGAAATTCGTAAAACAAATATTAAAATGCAAATATTTCTTTGGGATTCGTGGATTCACGGTCCTAAATAAACTGGGAACTAAATTTTCGCTCCAGTAATAGAAGAATGTAAACGAAACAAAATAAACACACAAGGATTGAAAAACACTACGAAGCATCAAGGAAATATTTAACATAAATAATACTAAAGCAAATTCAGTCCTCTTCCTTGGGCAATTCAAGACAATACTAATACGATATTTATATCATCTACAAAGAGTTTGCGAAAATAGTTCGCATTATATAACATAAATTATGAAAATATTTTTGGAGAACATGCCATCCAGGTTTTTATTGCTTTCATTAAATTCCTTATTTTATAAAAACTCAATTTACTTCAACTCTATGTCTTTTGCGATTGTTTTATCTTTGAAATAAATAGCTTCAATCAAACCCGTGTAGTGGCGGTGTTATTGAATCCACTTCCAATATCATCAAGAAGGAGCTCAAACTAACAACTCAAAAGGAGAGGAGCAGCAGCATTTCAACAAATCAAAATAATTAAAAACAGCGTTTGGCATGCGCCTGCCTAGTGAGGCAACCATTACAAATATCATCCTTGTATAGGTTTTTTATGAGGAAAGCCTTTATTCAGCTGTGACATTTTTATACGGTGTAAAGAAAGTATAATGATCTTCATTTAAACTATTATAATGGTTAATTTTATTTAAAGGAATACTGGTAACTAAAATATTATAAAAATAGTATAAATATTAATAATACTAACTACTCGTTATCAAAAATAAGACGCTAATATTTCATTTTTAGTAATAAAATAAACAAGAACATAAGAAAGTGAATAAACAAGAAAACTCAAAATAAAATTAATACTTCCCTTAGAGTCATAGTATGAGAATTTAATAAAGACATAATAGTGGTTGTGATTGGTACACGTCGTTAAAGTTTTAAGTCTCGTTAAGCACGGATTGTTATGCCGCAGTGGGCTAGCACTAACAACATTTTGAGTGTGTTAGTATATTTGATCTAAGAGAGCTTTAAGATGTTTAGCAGACTGGCTTATATCTGAATTCTATTTGGAAGATGATGTTTTGTTTCGAGATTAAATAAATTGGCTTTCGGATCTGCATTTACAGATAACTAGTCACAATACCAAACAAAATAAACAACATCATTTTCAAAAAATAATCAAATATATTAAGTTCGAGTAGGTTCGATCCTTATTGCTACAAATGTGTACTGGATTATGAACTTGGAATTTACAAATTCTGAGTGGTTCAGTCGTCCAATCGTTCAGTAATACAGATACAAACTACTTTAACAAAAAGTTAATGTCTTTTGCATTTTTCCGGTCCGATATTACAGATATTACCGTTCGATCAGTAACAGTAAAAACGTCAGTAGCCGTATACCGTACGATCTGATAAGGCAGTGTGACACATTTTTTTAATATGACCAAATAAATACGAACATCTTTTAGTCGACCGAATCCATCCCGACACTTTTTCGCGCATGCGTGTTGTATCATTTGTTTTCAAATCCGTTTTTCCTTTTTTTGTCTTAAAGTAATTAAATACATATGAAATACCTCAAAGTAGTAATTCCATATTTTTTGCCAAAACTCTCACTGCCATAAGTTTTAAATTTTTGCATCATTTAGTGCTTAATCATCCTAGCGATTTTAACCGAACTCAAAGCGAGTCGAATGCGCGGTGGCAAGGACGATAAGGTGCAATTACCTTCGTCGACTCTGTTTTGTAAGCTCTTGTACAACATCTGAACCCACCTCACTCAGTTGCATCAAAGAGTGAGCGGTATTGCTTCGTCAGAATCCATTTTGTAGCTCTATATTCATTGTATCAACGATGTTTGAACCTTTTAACGATTCTACTCAACCTTATCTTTTTATATGACTGAATTGGGGCGGGGCGAGCTGTTGAACAGGAGCTTATAAAATGGCATCGATGGCGCTATTTATGCGGTCTATCGTTTATTCGCTCTTTTATTTACTTGCTTCGCTTTGAACCCGCTTCTGTATCGCCAGTGTGATAAGGCCCTTAGACATTTAGATGCCTGACTTTTGGATAACTTCCAAATTCAATAACCTAAATCCAAAGTATTTGGCTTTACTGCATATGCAATGATTTCAGTTTGGGTTTATCTACCACATTTTCATGGATTGTAGGATATGTTTGACTTTATTATTAGTTGCTTTATTAAATAAATTTTAATGCATTGTCTATCGCATTTGAATTTTAACTAAATGTGTTCGTCTTATTATTTTTTGGTTATTAACTTGTGCAGCAGCTGTCCTTTTAGGTGGATTGTGTGCTCAATTTGCTTCATTTCAACTAGATTTAGCCGGCCTGCCACACCGACTTTATGTCAACGAGCGACCAGTCCGTTATAAGAGACAGGCTTTTCTACAAAGTTCGTGAGGCGTGCTGTAAATTCTCGTGGTGTTTCTCGTGGACAAAGAGATGCCGCATTTACGTCCGCTATGGAGGGAAACTGGCCTGCTACATTCGCACGGAGATTATTTTCTTCGTATTTTTGCTTCCGATAAGGTTTTAAATAACGTCCCATTATGATTTAGAAGTAAAGTTAAATGTATATTTGATACCAAATTATTGTATTAGTAAGATAGTGTACTATAAACGCGTCAATCTCAAATATGCGAAGAATCTTTATTTGTTTTTTTTAAATATAAGTATTATTTTTATTCACTGTATTAAAGTTACAGCCTATATACGTCCCACTGCTGGGCAAAGGCCTCCCCTCATTTCTGAGAGCGTGTTGGCGAACTTCACATGTCTTTGAAATATTTTTTTTCTTATTTCACAAACATGCAGGTTTCCTCGAGAGAAGAATTAATATTAAACACTATTAAAGAACTTAAATCAATGCCGTAGGTACAGACAATAATTTCCTACAGATGTTTTTAATGACTCTACTCCAATCATTAATAACAATAACTGCCATTATTAATAAACCAGAGTGCGGTTTTTCCAAACTTATGGAAACCACTTTTCTGCCTTCTAACTTCCTAACTTTGGGCTGCTACTGAAAATGTCTTGACGGAGAAACTACATTTAATGAATAAAGTCCGAACCCTGGATTTGAATCCAGGACCTTACGATCAGAAAATAGAAGAAACGCAACTGTTTACGACCACAAGACCAACAAAGCAATTATGCCAGTCGTAGATGTTACTAGGGTATGCACTATACGGAGTAGGAAAGCACCCTTTTGCCGACCCTGTTTTGTGGCAGTCTACGGGGTAGGCCTATGTTTAACAGTGGACTTGTGATGGGCTATAATGATAATGAATTGTCCTTATAATAAATAACTTTAATAAATACTGTAGAATTTCTTTGTATAAGTGTGGTAATTGATTCATTCGCTTTCCGGGTTGACTTATGATTAATCAATGAGCGCGACACGCAAAACAATAATAATTTAATCTATGGGCAAAACTATAAAGAAACTGTGATTAGTGGTCATTTTCCCGTCGCACCACATACCTATATAGATTTCTGCTCGGTTGATTAAGGAGTATAGAAGTCGCTTAAGTGTAGTACCTCAAATATTTGACAAACCGAAGAATTTGGAGATGCGTTTAGGAGAAGTTTTGTTATTTTATTTTCATGACGTTTTTTTCTAAAGACATGTGATTTAAAACTACATTATAATTATTGTATTAAATTTAATCTTCCCCTATATATTAATTTCACTTACAGTTCACTTGATCTATTTTACAAACAATGATGATGATGGTGTCATGCAAAACTCCGCTAACTTCCTGACTCCGAAATTTCTTGACAGAAAGACCAAATAACCGCTTTTAGCCCGACCTGAATTCGAATCTCTTATTCAGTAGCACCTTTATGGCCACTAGAATAGGCGATATATAAATAAATTCTTGTACCAAAATTATGCATGATCATGTTTTATTTTTATTTTGCACTATTATTGGGTAGATTCTATAAAGGGAGTTGTTAAAAGATTTATATTTTTTATTAAAAATAAGTAAATATTTCATTATGATCAACGGCTAATCCTTATTTACGGAAAATCTTGCTAACAGCGAGGTAAATTGTCAGACGAAATCTAATTTTGCTAAAAGAGTAATAAATCTTCATTAATCCTTAAATCTAGTTTAGTACGCAGCTGGGTTATATTAAATAAAATATTAAGGGACTCACAGATTTATACTTTTTTTTGCGTTGGTAACTTTTTTTTGTACGTTTCATCTTTTTTAATGGTTTTATATGATATAATATGTAAGCATTTTTTTAAATTTTCTTTTAAAATTAGCAGAACCACGCTGCTGTTATAGTACTGCTGTAGCACGAACGCTCACTTATACGCTACTATTAGCTAATATTAGCGTAAAATAACGGCTTAATGCTGCTGTGTTTTGACTTTTTTTTAGAAATAAAGTAACAAACGAGCATACACTCCATTTGATGGTATGTGGGTAGTAAGTAGGATTGCCTCATTTTCAGTAAAAAGACTGGTTCTCTACACTCACCATACGAAAATTTGAAACGTTATACTGCTAGTTTACGTTGGTATTCTGTAAGAGCGTGATGGTCGAGCCGACCCATTCGTGCTTCAATTTTACGACTAATAAAGCTGCAGCATGGCTCTATCATGTCCTAAAATATGTTATTTTAAATTTTTTAATAAATAAATCTTATATGTTAGACCCGTGTTAATTAATAGACTCTACGCCTAACTGTTCATTTATTAAACTTTTAATTAAATTTATTATTTTTTTAGTTAGTAGGACTCCTATTCAACCTAGTAGTTATTCTTGTGAGGTACAAGTCTCTTTTTGTCGCCAAATAACAGTATTTGTACTGCTGTGTTTCGCTCTGAAGAGTAAAGAGAGAGTGTAAGTCATTTCATTCCAGTTCTCAGGTGCGGCAGCACACCTTTTTGAAATTGGCAGGTTTTCACATATTAGCCGTAACCGTCACATAACGTACTTGACGTGTTTGCCATTTGAAGCCGCTTTTGATATTATTGTTACAGACTTGTAATCGGGAACATCTACTCTTTATTAACTGCATCTGTTTTATCTAAATACTGTAAAGTGTCAATCTGAAAAGCATGTTGTTATTATAGTTGTAATAAAATTTTAAGGTACATACACAAAATTACATGTTACATCTTATATATAAAAATTATAATTTTAAATAAATATATGTAAATAAATAAGTATATATGTATTTCTATAACCGTTTATTTTATTTTATTGAGAAAGTATTATTATTTAATTATTATATTAATTTTATTTATAAAAAGCCGCTAATCTAAAACCCATACTACAATGCAATAAAATATTATTTAAATTATACTAAGTTACAAATTTACCTCTCTGCTTTGTAAATGTTATTCAGCATTTTGTAAAACTCTGTTATTGGCTAATTGTACTACGTATTATCATTTTTTAAAGTATGGTTGTAAAAAAATGCTGTTATGTTTCCTAATAAATAAATAAATATTGCAATAGCCCCATACCATCAAGTAAATTGTGTAATTGTGTCTACTCGGTTTAATAAAAAAAATCCCTGTAAACAGTTTCTGTTTAATTTGATTCCGATAGACAAACTTTGTTAAAATTTATGCGATATAGGGTCTACATTCAAAACTTATCAATTTATGAAACTAGTACAACCTTAAACAGATTCTCTGGGTGAGATATTCGTTAATTCGAAAACGAATATCCCTAAAAAGAAACAAAGCAATTCAAACTAATTCTTATAATTAATTACTTGTTCCAAAACAAAATAAAAAAACTGCTCGTCGAGAATTTCATCCATCATCATAATCAGAGCACATCAATAGCTAACTATAAAACTCCCTGAAACAATACTTCATGAAGGAAATATTTGCCATTAGAAACCGCTTTTGATATTATTGTTAACATGACTTGTAATCGGGAAGGGAGTTTTGCCTATTTCCTCTTTCGGGTTCCCTCTGTTGCCTCCTACGACACCCACGGGATGATACATGTAAGGGCTGCGTCGGGACCCCACGTGGCCGGTGGACAGTTATTGATAGTAAATGATAGTCAATACCGGGAAGTTGATAAGTGATATTTTATTAATAGAACTAACTAAATCTAATTTAAGAATGATGGGAAATAATACTGCGAACACGCGTGACCAGTATTGCTGGGCTCAATTAGCGCACTGACTCAAAATGCATTATTGTAGCGTTATAGCGTAAACTGCCGACGCCACAAAAATGTACGTACTGCAGCCCATACAATATAATTTAGTGGATTGTCTTATACCACGCAGTACACAATAAAAAACCTATTCACCTTCTTGTTATCAACAATAACAAATATTTCGGAAATAACGTCCATATTTAGTACGAGTGTATTAGTAATAAAATTTACTAAGTATATCTTTCACTATTGCTGGTGAAAGATATACCTACATAGAGTGTGCGTATGACCGGGCGCTCGCCGGCGGGCACGGGGTGACCTAGTGTTCTGTGCTAGTGTAGTGTCTGAATGTATGTGTTGTGTTTATACAGATCCATTCTCTAATGGAGGGGAGAGGGCGGGGAGGGATCTGTTCATGCAGGTGATCACGTCATCGTGATCGGGAATAACAACATCGTGATCGGGAAAAATTTGAAATCACAAAATTTACATCTCATTCGGTACACTGTATTCGGTACTTTTACAGTCTCGTTTTCAAGTTTTGGGGTATAACATTTCAGTTTTCCGCTATATCAACGATTAATTTGGCACCGCTGAAGAGACTGTAGCACCGCCCAAATTTCGACAGAATCAAAGGCTTTTTTATAGTCCACATACGCAAGCCAAAGTGGCAGATTGTACTCTTCAATCTTCTGTACAATCTGCCGCAGGGTATGTATGTGGCCTATGGTACTGTTCTTCTTCAAGAGAGTGTAGTCGCCGTTTAAAAAAAAAACAACCAAACTACTACTCCATACCTCCGGAGAAGTGCCACCATGGAGGATGCAATTGAAGAGCTTCTCAAGGATTTTAGGTACTAATTTTTCACCTGCTTTCAGAAACTCCGCTGTAATTTCATCCTATCCTGTGCCCCTGCCATATATAAGATGCAGGCGAGCCGTTCTAATCTCACTCAGACTGACTTCCGGGATATCAACGGAATAGTATCGGCTAGGACTTGCTCTTGGATCGTCACGTCACAAAATCTCAGGTGTCCCGGAAACGATGCTGCCACACTCAGACTTCAGCTTTGACAGTTGGATCTTTCTGGTAGACAGATCTCTGGCAAAGACTTTAAAGTCCTGATTCCACTCGACCGCTTTTTCAATACCAGCAGTATTAAAGTTGCGTAAGTATCGCCGCATGCATTTGGAGATCTGTCTGTTCAGTTGCCTATATGCTGTCAGACCTATTAAAGACAGTGGTTTCGTTTCCCGTTTAACAGCCATGAGATTAAGAGTGCGATCGAAGATTTTTGTGTTTTTCTGCGGCGGATCTTGCAGGACTTAGCTCTAATTGCATGAACAGTTTACACGAACTTGTCATTCATATCGTCCACTGCATATCAGTCTTCTAGGCATTGAAAACGGTTTTTTTAACTCAAGCTGAAAGTTTCCGGAACTTGGATTAGAGCACGAGAAGGACGGACTTAATTAGAAGACTCCTCTCCAACTTAACGTTGAGTTTCAGTGTGCCTTTAATCATTCATTGATCTCTGTCGGTATTCACCCATGGATCACGTCACATGTGCGAGATATCACTGAACAGTTGCCATCTTATCGTCATAATGAAGTCAATCTCATTTTTGTTAAACCATCGGGGCTCGACCAGGTCCACTTTCTGTGGGGCCGCTTCCGAATAAAAGAGTTCATCATAAAGAGTCCCTCATTCCTCATGAAGTCAGCCAGCTACTGGCCTCTTGGGTTTCATTGCGCTATACCAAATCTCCCTACCTTCAGCTTACCGTTCTTTCTTGTGCCTAGTTTTGCATTGAAGTCTCCCATTAACACCGTATAGTGGGTTTTAGAGCAAGGCATGGCTGTAGAAATATCCTAATACATTTCCTCAACGTACTCGTCGGAATGTCCTAAGGATAGTGCGTAAACCTATATAACCTTCAGCGAAAAAAATAACACTCTCTTCAGAACTCGGATAATCCCATAATATTCCAGCGCAACTAGTTTATCTCTTCCTCCAGCTTCAGGATCTTCTCGTCAGTCCTCAGAGTACGTGCGTTTTATTTTACCAGCTCAAGTCGTCTTAGGTGGCAACCCAAACTCCATCGGGGATTCTAAGCACCCACCGATACCACCGTGGCCAGGAATAGCGGGGATTGAGGGTCTTTTATTTATGTCGTTGGTTTTTTGTTGTACTATTGCTGTTATCAGATAGATGCTGCTACCCATCTTAAACCATCCATCTCAAATTTTTCCATTCACTTGTAATAGTAATTAATAAATACATATACAAAAGTAAATGGTTTTAAAACCTGGTTCAGAATTTCGTAACATTCCTTTATGTAATTTAAAGTTACGTTTCGAATATGATTACAGTAAAAGTATCGGTTTTAAATTCCAAAATACCACAATTTTTAGATTCTAAGTCATAGAGATATAGGGGTCAAAGTCTTAATGATGCCTTACTTTATTTTCGTACCATTTTTCGTATCATTTATAAAAGCTATAGCGTCTTCTTACCACCAGGCTATTTTAGCCTGTTTGTCAGCCTTTTTTCTATAAAAAATGAGAACAATTTTAATTGGCAGTCGAGAATTGGTAGTGATCACGGTGAGCAATCTTATGCAAACGGGATTATAATGAGGTGGTTTTATAATAAATATCCTTAGACTTTTTGTCAATATATTTATAGTCTAAATACTCATGTTAAGCTATGTACATTATCGTAGCAGTCAGTTCGTATTACGTATTAATCATACACTTAAACCTTCTGTGAGAGACACTCAAACTGTTGGTTTAACTTGAATAAAATATGTAAATGACTTTTAAAAGTAGAGATTTTAAACATACAGACGCGGCGAAATGATTTTTTTATATTGTGTACAGAATATAGGTTTGTTTTTAGTTAATCACCTAATCACCGCAGCCTATAAAATCCTCAGCAGAACCTAGGATTGCCTCATAGGGGGATTTTAGCCATAGTATCCACGCTTGCGCATAGTGTTCTACCTCTTTCGCAATTGGTAGGGCCACGAGAACGTTTTTATAACAGCCTCGTTGAGAGAGGAAAACTTAGGATTGTGGTCAAGCACTGGTTTATAGTTAAAAAAAACTCCTTCCCCGTATCTCATGCAAGGCGTATTATGCCATACTTATCAAGCTGCGAACGTATTAACTTATAGCAGAGTTGCGTAGGAATTGTTCTGTATTTTAATAAAAAAATTGACATCACGGTTCATTAGAGCCTAGTTAGTAAGTACGGTGAACCCCTTACAAATTATGTAGAAATTCGATAAGAGGTAACATGTTAATACTTTGCTTGTGCCATGATATCATATTTTTTTTTTATTAACTTTTAAAGTATTTTTCTAAGTCTATGCAGAGAGAGCAAAGTGCCTGATTCACCTTTTAAAACTTTACTATGTGGGTTTTATCAGCAGTTGTAGCAACAATTTCAGTAATTTGCTGTCGCGATATATTGCAACCCTAGCTTCCTTATATATAAATTCATGTCTTTTTCTTTTGGAAATATCTAATGGCATTCTAACAGACCATACGACAAAATTCTCCTATATTTATATAATTTATTAAGTTTTTTCGTTTTCACTGTGGTTAAGTGAACACGAACTGAACTGACCGAAGAATTTCGGTAGGGCTGTGAAAAGGAACCAGCAGGCAAACATTAAACTAAGAAACAGAAGGGGAAATCAAGGCTTCTCTCGATCCGGCCTCCTATAACGCCTACGTTGGGTTCGGGAACAACGTATGTGATCTCCGCAACGGAGTAACACACAAGGGCGATAACCTCTTCCTTTTCAGAAAATAGGTTCAGGCGGGGATTACGGGTCTTCCGAAGTCGTCCCGGTCCCAACGCCTTAATTCTTCGATGTGGACTGTATTATTTTGAGGGAAGAATTCCTTGGGAATAAAACAGCAATTATCTTCAAACCGTTCCGTGAGAGAGTAATTACTTTTCCCTATCACTTCCCTACACTTTTTTCTTTCTTCTTCTTATTGACTGCTGGTCTTGCACTTTTCCCGAAGATTCTCCGAACTTCCCCGAACGAATTGCAAGAAAATTCGTTTACTGAGCTACCCCAGAGCTATACGCGAAAGTGAGCCGCGCCATTTGTGCGCTTGCGCAACTCAATTACATCAATTTGTACTATCTCTCTCTCACAGTTTACTCAAAAACTTTATTTGTATAACACATACATTTATACAATTTACTTATAAAGATAGCACAAAAAATATCTATACTACGATATACATTACATTTTTATATCACAAAAAAACCTTTTATTTATTTAACAAAATATGCTTATTTTACTCACATATTCAAAGTTGAAATTTCTTAAATATTTAACATGGAAAGTTAAAACAATGTTTTTCACTTGAAATTATACATATCTTAACCAATACAACAGTTTAATTTACATTTTCTCTATACATTTCACTATTAAAACACTTTTAAATTTCCTATACAAAACCATCATTATTTCACTTATTCACAGGAATTTTCACATAAAATAACACAGAATTCACCTCTTTTACACGTACAATCAATCTGAAATGTTTTACAAGTCATTTTTACATAAATTGCTGAAATTGCAAATATTTAAATTTCTACATATTTGGCCTCCTAAGTACGTGGCTAGCGTGCGTCTATGAACTCACACTATTTGAACAACTAACTTTTTGCACGACTATCGACTATCAGTAAAAATGGAAAGTCTAATATCAACAATACTAGGTGAATAAATGATTCTACTCAATTCTCAAACGTTGAAAACTATTTCTAATCAGATTCTTATCAGTTATCATGTTTCTTATCAAACAATATAAGTGAATGTTTTCATAAATCAATCATAGAAAATAGGCATTTGTTTTCATACAAAACATATCAAACTCACATAAGACAATACTTATGCATTTAATTTCCATTAATTCTACTTATGCACAGCGATCATCTCGACCGGGGAACAAATCCTGGTCTCTAACTTTATTTTAATATTTCTTTAAATTAACATTATTGGAAAGATGATTTCAACCGGGGAACAAATCCGGTAACATAATTTATATCTTAAAAATTCCCTATATGAATTTATTAAGAGACATTACTGAGAAAACGATAAACTATTCCGGCCTGGGAGTCGAACCCAAGACCTTCATATCATTAATTCGATATTTCTTTAAGATTCAACTAAGCATTTTCTTATCGGAATATTGTTGCTTGGTAATTTGCTTTTTAGAAGCTATTCGTAATCGGTTAACTAATAAATTGAAATATTCTTATAGGCGCGTAGCCAACAATCTCCCCCCCGTGCATCAGCACCATCATTTGGGAGGCGTCGCGGGTACCAGGACTATTATTCTGGATGTAGGTCTCCTCAAGATACCTGTGCTAGTAATTACGTCAACCACTCTAGTGTGACCGTCTGGTCCCGGTAGCGTCCTACTAATCTTGCCTTTCGGCCACGTATTTCGTGGCAACAAATGATCTATTATCAAGACAATATCACCTTCTTTAGGCTCCATAAACTTTCCGTTATTACCTGTTAGAGGTATTAAAGTAGGCATGTATTCTTTTAGCCATCTTGTCCAAAAATGGTTGGTTAACCCCTGTGCAGATTTCCAATTGAGTTGACAGATGTTGCTCTAAAAATAATCCAGGTGGTCGATCACCACATGAGCATCCCAGAAGAAAATGATTGGGTGTCAAACCCTCTTCAGGACTATCCATACTGAATGTTACCAGAGGTCTGGAATTTACAGTATGCTCTGCTTCCAAAAGCAACGTATGCAGAACCTCCTCTCGCGGGCTCCTTTCTTTGAGCGTAGCGGTCAACGCAATTTTAATTGATTTTACTAACCTCTCCCAGGCGCCACCCAACTGCGGTGCTCCCGGAGGTATAAATTTCCATTTAATATATTTCTTAAATGACTCATTTTTCATGCCCTCATAGCATTCTTCGCATGCTTTCAATAATTCTTTATTCGCAGCTTTGAAATTTGTCCCGTTATCGCTGTATATAACGGCTGGTTTTTCTCTTCTGGCGATAAATCGCCTCAATGCCATTATCATTGACGCTGGTGTCAATGAGGCTGCTAATTCCAGATGTACTGCTCTGGTGGTCAGACACGTAAATAAAACACCCCAACGTTTTTCGTGTCGCCTTCCTATAGTCACACTCATAGGTCCGAAATAATCTACGGCTGAGCATGTAAAAGGTGGTTCATTGTGAGCTATTCTCTCTAGAGGAATATTTCCTTGTGGCACGTTCTGCGGTTTTGACCTGTATGTCCTGCACCACTGACAATGATGTGACACACTTCGTACTACATTACGCAGGTTCAAGACATAAAATTTTTGGTTCACCTCATTCATCACCGTCTGGTGATTGGCATGTCCAAAATTATGATGAACTTCTCTAATCATCATTTTAACGATTTCGTGTTTACCGTCTAATATGACAGGTTTTCTACTTTCCTCGGCCAAATTAGACTTAAAAGGTAAACGCCCATTTAAACTGAGTAAGTTATCTTCTCCTTATTCCATAGATAACTTACTTAAGCGTGAACTTCTTTCAACGCTTTTGCCTGCTTTCAAGCATTTTCTTTCCAAATGAAAACACTCGTCTTGAACGAACTTCCAAATTAACAATTCAGCTTTTTTCAAGAGCGCTATGTCCAACGCACTATCGGGTCCTTTAACCGACTTTGCTAAAACTTCGTTGGAACACATAACCGACTTTTCGGCTGCGTTGTCGGGTCCTTTAACCGACTTTCTTAAACTCTTGAATTTTTCTACCGCTTGTAAGGTGCGTGTAGTTGCCCCAAGGAATTTCTTAAAGCTGCTAAATCGTTCGTAGTCGGGTAGACTTAACGGTTCTTGCTTTCTCAGCGCATTTACGCCTTTTGGCGATTTTTCTTCACCTGTATCTAAGCTATTTATGGTGTCCACTTGTTTGGGCCATAAATCAGGACTTTTCCTGAGGAATTCAGGTCCTTGAAACCAGCGATGACTTAAATCGAAGGTGGAAGGAAAATTTCTAGTGGCGTCGTCTGCCACGTTTTGTGACGTTGGAACCCATCGCCATTCACATGGTTTACTGTGATCTTCGATATCAGCCAATCGATGAGCAACGAATGGTTTAAAAGCGCGAGGATCTGACTTAATCCACGCTAACACTATACGTGAGTCCGTCCAAAATACTCTCTCGGATATCTCGTACTTGCTCTCTTCAATAACTGATGCAGCTAATCTGCTGCCGATAAGAGCTGCTTGCAATTCAAGCTTTGGAATAGAAATTGGTTTCAGCGGCACTACTCTTACCTTTGCGGCGATCAGCGTAATCCGCCTTTCCTCTAGCTCGTCCGTGGTGACCGAAGACCGACATCACAGCACTAGTTATATCCCTCTTCGTAGGCGGTCGCAAACCTTCTCCGGTGTGTTACGAAGACTTATGGAGAAACTTATTATATCCCGTTTGATATTCCAGATCAAACCTAAAGTGCGTTCTGTGTACTCCTTATCTCCCAGTGAAGCACTGTCGCTCTTATATTTATTTTCCATTTTACATAAAACTTCGAGTCGGTTGCTAGCCCATCCCCTCAGTTGGAAAGAAGCACGTTTATGTAATTCATACATATCGTTTACTATCCTTTCGGCCGTCGTCTCGTCGGGAAATGCCTGTAGATAGTCATCCATATAAAAATTGCTTTCCGTAGCGGAAGCTGCTTCTGGATAGATATGTGCGTTGTCCTGCGCATTTCTATTCTTCACGTACATAGCGATGCATGGTGATGATGCCGCTCCAAATATGAGTGACGTCATTCTATACTCTTCCGGTGGCGCGTCACGCTTGTGACGCCATAAGTATCGAAGGCTATCCCTGTCTTCTTCCCGGATTTTTACTTGCAGGAACATTTCTTTAATGTCTGCCATCACTGCCACGCTTCCTTCTCTGAATCGTAGCAGAACTCCAAACAACGACTTCAATAAGTCCGGTCCGGTTAACAACGCATCATTAAGACAACGTCCGCCCGTCCTAGCGGCGGCGTCAAAAACTATTCTTATTTTCCTTTTTTGTGGATGAGTCACTGCGAAGTGAGGAAAGATACCACGTGCGTGGGGAAATGGAAATATGGTTCGCTTTCTCTGCGTAACCGTTAACGATGAGATTTTCAATTTGCTTCTCATATTCCTTTTTCAACTCGCTATTTTTGTCGAGCTTCTTTTCGATATTAAACAGGCGACTTTCAACCTGCGCTCTATTCGACGGCATGCACTCATTATCTGTGCGCCATAACAAAGCAGTCTCGTACCTATTATTAGGTATAAGACGTACCATTTTGTTCAAAATTTTTAAAGCTCGTTTTTCTGGGTCGTTCATGGGCTTTCGCGCAGACACTCCCAGAGATTCCAAACTAAAATAATCTTTGATCAACTTATCCATGTCTTCCTCCTTCTTGGTGGAAATGTGGTTAACAATCTTGATTGGTTTGATGCCACCCGATATGTGACCATGTAAAACCCATCCAAGTTTGGTGAGCGATGCTACAGGTAGGTTCTTACCTCCTGAAATTAATTCACGAGTAACTATGAGATGCCAATTGTCCTGGCCAATTAATATGGTAGGTCTGGACCTCTCATAAATCATCTCGTCCTTAATCGGGGTCAAATGAGAACACCGTTGCAATAATTCTCGATTCACTGACTGCGGAGAAAGGTTAAGTGACTTAATTGTTTGTACACTTATCTCTTCTAAGTCGTTCGAGTAAATGCCTTTCATCTTAACGTTTAAGCGATACGAACTGTCGTCGTTAATTCGCTTACCTCCCACGGCTTCAATACGTAATTCTTGTTTACGTCCGCGAGGCGCTAACTTCTGAGCCATCCACTCCTCTATGAGTGTCATGGTTGATCCTTCATCCAAAAGAGCTGTGGTCTTGACCTTTCCTTTAGGTCCATACAACTCGACCGGTATAATCTTTAAGTATGCACATGCCAGTGCATTCACTGTACTAACAGTTGTAATTTGAGCCTCTTTACCCCCATCGTCCCCTTGCAGCTAGGTATTTTCATTGGGGTATCGGTGTAGCATTCGATGATGTGACATTCTACATCCCTTTACACCACATTTTTTCCCTTTGCACTCTAACCTCGTATGGTTAGGTGACAAACATTGAAAACATACTTTCGCTTTTTTAACCGCTTCCCATTTCTCGCGATTATTCATGTCCTTAAACTTGTAACAACTCAATATAGAGTGCTCCTTGTTACATATAACACACTTATGTGCTGTGTGACTTACAGGCTTATCCTGCGTTATCATAACCACTTGTCGGTTATGCCCTTTACTATTTCGGCGTTCTAGGCGCTCGCTCGTATTACTTCGGCGCTCATAGCGCTCGCTCTTGAAACGGTTGCGTACAGACCCCTTTGCGGTGTGTACAGTTTGCTTCCTGAATTCAGGACGCTTCCGTTTTTCAGGCACATTTTCATTGCTTAAGGACGTTCCAAATTGTTCACTCAATAAATTTAAAAACTTGGCCATCTTCTGTAATTCTAGCTCAAAGGATGCTGAGCTCGATATTCAAACCATTTAAATTTAATCATAGTTCCGAGTTTCTCGACTATACGGTTTACTAACTCCGGTGAGTATAAATACTGTGGTTGGTTCAACGTTTGTATTGTGGCAACCATGTTCGTAATACGACTTGCAAAAGATCCTATATTTCCGCCAACCTTGGCATACTTACATTCTTGATTTCGGCTAAAATGAGCATCTCAAACCTACCGAATCTTCTTTCGAGAGCGTTCATTATTTCTTCAGGTTCACACAAAGTAAACAACAACGACTTTACCGCTTCCTTAGCGGTGTTTTTAATGCCTTCCTAAGCCGTGCGACATTCTGCACCACTGAAAATTGGCTTCTCGTGTCTTCAAACACCGTTTTGAAAACTATCCATTCACCCGGGTCTCCATAGAACATCGGTAATTCCTGGAGGAAATGAAGCTGGGAAGACTTATCTTTACCCGCTATCTTTATTGCACTCACAATCGCTTCGGTCAATTCTGACACCTCACTTGCGTGTGTTTTCTGTGCATTTCCTTGGTTGCGCTCGTTCTCCGCCCCTTTGCGGCGTGATCCTTTACACGCTTCCTTATCAGTAATATCGGGTTGCGTTACACTAACCGGCGCGCTCATTATGGTCTGTTGAACCCAACTCCTTACGAAAGGTTCCACCTGTGTATTCCGCTCTTCATCATCCTCACTCGAGTCGATCTCCTCTTCTCGGTTGAGTCGTGCCAACTCCAATTGAGACTTGGCTAAGGCAGCAGCTGCCTGTGCTCGTTCGAGCTCTGAGCGTTCGAATTTAATCCGCGCCTCTAATTCGGCTTTCAGCCTCGCCGATCGCGATGACCTACTACCTCTCTGTGACCCTTTGTCACTAGTGTGCCCGATTACTGTCCTTGACGTTGCCGCTTCTTCGGTCCTTTGACCTACTTTTTCGACTACCGTTTCACTCCTGGATATAACGGATTGTTGTGCGGTGCTGGCCTGCGTACCACTGGTGTCCGTCCTGTTGCTTGTCGTTGCCATGGACGTCCCTGAGTCACACGTGCATGTGGACGTATCGGTGGTGGCTCCACTTGAAGGAGTTGTTCCACTCGAAGCAGTAGCTGTGGTCGCTCCAGATGATTCCGCCTCTTTAGCCTTTCTTGAGAGCCCTGTTCTTGTCCTGCTTCCTTCGCTCCTCCCTGTCTGGTCTTGTGCCTTCTTCATCTTGCAGAAAGGTGATTGTTGGCCTACAGTCCCTAACTGTCCCTACGATCCCTACAACCCCTTACCTACAACCTTTCTATACCCCAACCTGACCCCACTACCCCTCCCCCCTTTATCTCCCAAACCTACAACCTTACTACCACCCTAACAGCCCTATCAATCCTGAACGGGGCCTACCGAGGTGAGCCCTCCAAGGATGGAGTCGTGCAGGAATGGAATGGAGGAATGGTTTAGGAACTGTCCCGCCAAGGAATATGACGAAACAGTCGAGCGGTAGTGCGAGCGTAGCCTCGCTCGAGAGAACTGCTCCACCCGAAGGTGTTGTGCCAGAACCCAACCGTTTGGCACCGTTAGGTGGTCGGGATGTATGCTGCGCTTCGTCGCCCAGTCGCCAGTGACGCCTCGTCCAGGTGCCCTCTTCCGGCCGCGATGCAGTCAGGTGCCCACGAGCACCCCCGCCTGGCAGCAGCAGCGGTGGATGCTTCTTCTTCTTGCACCCTCTGTTGACCCGACAGGAAATGCCGGACACGGTCGTCCGACAGGAAATGCCGGACACGATCGTCCGACAGGAAAATGTCGAGGACGCTTGCCCGACAGGAAAAATGCCAAGCCCTGCTTGGCCACGATGAATACCTTCACAAGACACCTGCGCCTGGCTGCGATACGTGCCCCATGCGAGCACACGCCCCAAGCCGCAATCCCGGTTTTCTTTCTTCCGGTAGTTCCAGGTCCAGTCCTACTGCGCTAACCTGGTCTTCTGGCCTTTGGTCCTGTTGCTTCAGCTCAAACTTCCGGCTTCCTTCGGTTGCTGATCTTCACTCGGCTCCGAAGGTCTTCTTTTTCCATATCCAGCAGTCCACAGCTGGTTCCTTGATCGCGCTCGAAGGACCACTTGAAAAGGAACCATCAGGAAAACATTAAACTAAGAAACAGAAGGGGGAATCGAGACTTCTCTCGATCCGGCCTCCTATAACGCCTACGTTGGGTTCGAGAACAACGTATGTGATCTCCGCAACGGAGTAACACACAAGGGCGATAACCTCTTCCTTTTCAGAAAATAGGTTCAGGCGGGGATTACGGGTCTTCCAAAGTCGTCCCGGTCCCAACGCCTTAATTCTTCGATGTGGACTGTATTATTTTGAGGGAAGAATTCCTTGGGAATAAAACAGCAATTATCTTCAAACCGTTCCGTGAGAGAGTAATTACTTTTCCCTATCACTTCCCTACACTTTTTCTTTCTTCTTCTTATGGACTGCTGGTCTTGCACTTTTCCCGAAGTTTCTCCGAACTTCTCCGAAACGAATTGCAAGAAAACTCGTTTACTGAGCTACCCCAGAGCTATACGCGAAAGTGAGCCGCGCCATTTTTGCGCTTGCGCAACTCAATTACATCAATTTGTACTATCACTCTCTCACGGTTTATTCAATAACTTTATTTGTATAAGACGTACATTTATACAATTTACTTATAAAGATAGCACAAAAAATATCTATACTACGATATACATTACATTTTTATATCACAAAAAACCTTTTATTTATTTAACAAAATATGCTTATTTTACTCACATATTCAAAGTTGAAATTTCTTAAATATTTAACATGGAAAGTTAAAACAATGTTTTTCACTTGAAATTATACATATCTTAACCAATACAACAGTTTAATTTACATTTTCTCTATACATTTCACTATTAAAACACTTTTAAATTTCCTATACAAAACCATCATTATTTCACTTATTCACAGGAATTTTCACATAAAATAACACAGAATTCACCTCTTTTACACGTACAATCAATCTGAAATGTTTTACAAGTCATTTTTACATAAATCGCTGAAATTGCACATATTTAAATTTCTACATATTTGGCCTCCTAAGTACGTGGCTAGCGTGCGTCTATGAACTCACACTATTTGAACAACTAACTTTTTGCACGACTATCGACTATCAGTAAAAATGGAAAGTCTAATATCAACAATACTAGGTGAATAAATGATTCTACTCAATTCTCAAACGTTGAAAACTATTTCTAATCAGATTCTTATCAGTTATCATGTTTCTTATCAAACAATATAAGTGAATGTTTTCATAAATCAATCATAGAAAATAGGCATTTGTTTTCATACAAAACATATCAAACTCACATAAGACAATACTTATGCAATTAATTTCCATTAATTCTACTTATGCACAGCGATCATCTCGACCGGGGAACAAATCCTGGTCTCTAACTTTATTTTAATATTTCTTTAAATTAACATTATTGGAAAGATGATTTCAACCGGGGAACAAATCCGGTAACATAATTTATATCTTAAAAATTCCCTATATGAATTTATTAAGAGACATTACTGAGAAAACGATAAACTATTCCGGCCTGGGAGTCGAACCCAAGACCTTCATATCATTAATTCGATATTTCTTTAAGATTCAACTAAGCATTTTCTTATCGGAATATTGTTGCTTATAATTTGCTTTTTAGAAGCTATTCGTAATCGGTTAACTAATAAATTGAAATATTCTTATAGGCGCGTCGCCAACAGGCTGAGTAGCATCGGTTTAATTATATTGTCATAGAACGTTTTATCCATAATGAACTGTGACACGTTTTGATCTGCGGTCATAGAAGCAAATGTACTTTGTTAACAAGATATCTGTTATCAAGCAAGTGTACTCTGTATATCTGTTATCACTATAAGCTGTATTACCTTACACTAACATTTTCTTCTCATAGGCATTCTTTTTGGGACTAAGTAGGCAACATCCGACTATGTTGCATAATCTCGCAACACCAAAATTAAGACTACAAATTAACCGCAATGAAGGTAATTTAAATTAAAACTGAATAACGTTTTAATGACGACACATTTCTTTTTGGATTTGTTCAGTTTTGCACATGGCGGCATGTTAGGCTTAAATTAACAACTTATCTGTTAAGCTATTTACAAAGACAAGTTAACAGGAGATAGGCAGGAGCATCTCCCTGATAGCAAAGGTGTGGCAAATTCGGCGGATATAAGTGATAGACCTACTCTGCAACTATATTATGGTTGTAGCACGATGGGTCGGCTCGACCATTAAAAGACCACGCTACTACGGAATATCAGCGTAAAATGACAACCTAATGCGTGACAACGCATCTGCATTTTATTCTTAATCGAGAATAAATGTAGATGTCTATGGGCCACAGCATCCACTAACCATCAAACACACTGTGTACTCGTTTTTCACTTTCATTCTATAAAAAAGATAAAAGTATAATGCAATATATAGAGGAGGCCTTTTAAATTGGACTTTTGATAAGCCTGATGATGAATACAGTAGCAAATAATTAAGGAAATCCTTCACCTCATTACGTCACGTGTATATTGTAAAAGACTACATAAAATGCGAGAACATTCATATGACTTTCGATAGATGGCAGTATGACCATTTTTCACGACAAACGTAAAATACCCAGTACGTCAAGAAATTCCACAAAACTTAAGGTGTCTTCTTATCCAAAGGTTTTATCTAATCCAGATACTTCACTGCTAATTTTGTTTCTCTTGTAACTTAAATCGCCTTATTGCTTATTAATCCGACTAAAATCTACCGCTGAATATAGATATCACGTAGATAAGCAAAGTTTGCTTATACTTCCTCAGACTTTGAAGGGGAGATAAAAAACAGAGTGTAATAAACCGTGGATATCGAATTACTGGGATATCTCTCTCGTAACCATCGCGTAGATGATACCAGATAGTTTTGAATGGAAATTACCATCTTATGCTCAGCTCAGTCACAGTGAAATCTAAAGTTAAAGAACGGCTCGAACTGCGGTTTTGAGAACAGTTACACAATTTTTTATTGTGTTTATTACTATTTATAAAATTACATCACAGCCGCATAGCAGTACCAGAGTTAAATGGAGCGTTTGTACACAAAACAAATTCATTTTGAGGCATTGTGATTGTCATCGTGTAGTGAACACAAGATATTTTACATAATATGCGTCAGCTAAAACTTGTGGCACTACCATATTTCCTGTTTGACTAACTCAGCAATACGGCTTTCTTTAATTGCGTCATAGCAAATCAATACAAAAACATTCGTCTTTTTCCAACCAGTGTTTATAGTACCGCATCAATTTCCCTTTTAAGATATTCTTTTTTTTTTATAGGAGAGCATATGGTTTACCTGATGGTAAGTGAATTTGAACACCAAGGGAATTTCAGATGCGTTACCGGCCTTTAAAAAAGAAGTAGGCTCTTTTCTTGAAGGTCCCTAAGTCATATCGGTCCTGAAAAATCTCTGGTGATAGTCAATTCCACAAGGAAGTTGTGCGAAGAAGAAAACTTCTTGCAAATCGCACGTTGGTAGACGGCCATTCATCCAGATGGTATGGATAGTATCGCAAGTTTTGTTGCAATTTGCGATAGTAAAATTGTGCGGCTGGAATTAGTCCGAACAATTCCTTAGAGCACTCCCCGTGGTAGATGCAATAAAATATGCAACATACAACAAAGATGCGAAGAGTCGCAGTGCCAGAGAGTTAAGCCAATCTTAAAGAGCTCGATCGCCGACGATTAGAACAGCTCTGCGCTGGATGCTATCAAATGTGAGCCCTGGCCAAGAGATGGGAACAGTATCCCACGTGCGGCTGTACCTACGCCTTGTAAAGTTGCAGGCAGTGAGCCGGTCTGAAATACTGGCCCGCTCTGCTGAGCACGCCAAGCTTTTTTAGAGGCCTATTGGCCTTCTCTTTCAAGTGACCACGAAATTACGTCAATCAATATATCGACGCCGAGGATTCGGATACTGGCTGAGGCAAAAAGGAGGGTGCCTTGAAACTGAGGAGATAAGACGAAGGGTTTTTTGCGGTAAACGCGCAAACTTATGTCTTCTGCGGATTTAACTGGACTAGATGTAGTAGGCCCCTTTCCGAAACATTGTTGACAAGTTTGTCTCGTTGAGAAGTTTGTTGCATGTTCCTGAAAGAAAACGAACTAGCTTCTCACCAATTCTGCCGATGTGCTTTGCCTTGACATTAACACTTTTGAACGACCTGGAGGCAGAATTGTACTTCTTTTCAAGAGCGCTGGTATTTACATTCCGAGTCGTCTTGCGCGAGCCCAGGTAAGTAGTACTCTTGCTTATGACGTAGTGCAATTTTGCAGGAGCGACCAAATCAAGGCTGGGTTCTGCCTCCGATAGGTACCACAGATGATGGAATAAAAAGTTTCTTCCTCCTGTAACACCACATTAGCGACAGAATCCACACATACACGTACATCCACACACACACACACACACACACACACACACACACACACACACACACACACACACACACACACACACATATATATTTTCATGTATTTAATTTTTTTACGTTTTGCTAGCCCATAATTGTCTTGACGATACTGATTTTGTGAACAGCGCTGATTTTTGTGAAACAGGCCCTGCCTAGTTTAGAAATCAGAGATTCTAATATAATCTAAGATGTAATATTTAGACAGTACGTTAATAAATATTTTATGTAAATTCATTGTTATCAATTTCTGTGCTAACAGTACCATCAAAATACTAAAGAAGCTAATAAACAATAGATTTAAAAAATATCTCATAGATAACGACCTGCTCTCTAAAAACCAATTTGGTTTTAAAAATGGAATTTCTACTAAGGACGCTGTGTTAGCTTTAACTGAAGAAATTAGTAAGCAACTGGACTCTAGTAACAAATGTCTTGGAGTCTTTTTGGATTTGGCCAAGGTGTTTGACACCGTTTCTATTACTATCCTGTTAAACAAACTATATAAATATGGTATAAGAGGTCTGCCTCACGCCCTTCTAACAGACTATCTTACCAAACGTCAGCAATAGCTCAAACTTGGTGAATGTCTTAGCCATCCATCAAATATGTATCTCTTACGGTGTCCCTCAAGGTAGCGTCTTCGGACCTACTCTATTTTTAATCTATGTCAACGATCCATGCAATTTAAGTCTACAAAATTGTCAAATATACACCTACGCAGATGACACCGCTCTTATTTTTAGCGCAAAAGCATGGGAAAAATCTAAGGATTATTGCTGACTCCGGAATACACCACACTGGTTAAGATCGAACCTTCTGACCCTTAACATTAACAAAACTAAATTCATACCATTTTTCTATACGGAAAAATACACACCCTAATTCTAAATTTAACTTAACAGTTCATACCTGCCATAAACGATATTTAAATAGCTATAATAGTTGCTCATGTGATAAAATCACTAGGACTACTAGGCTGCACTAAAAGTATCGGGAATGGAATATTTCCACTGTTCCTGTCATATTAAAATCTTTTTAATTTAAAACTCCTTGGTTTTAAAAATCGAATACCATTTATTTATTTAAAAAAAGATTCTCGGTCTTGTCACAAGGTTTTGTCAAACTTGTTTAGTCGTTGAAAAAATGGAATTGATTCGAGAAAATTCAAGAGCGACGATTTATTATGACTTCGAAGTGGTTTAACACAAAAACCGTGTGTTAATCGGATGATTTCTGCATTTGGTGATAAAGTTCCATCCAAATCCACAATTTATCGCTGGTTTACTGAATTTCAACGTGGACGTGTCAAGTTCAGTGATGATCCCAGTCAAGGTCGTCCAAAAACTGCAGTCACCCAAGAAAACTTTGATGCTGTGCGTAAGCAGATTGAGGAAGATTGACATGTGATATACCGCAAATTCAGGCAACTTTAGACATTGGCATGAGTCAAATACAAATAATCTTGCATGAACAATTGGGTGTAAAAAAGTTGTTTTCCCGATGGATACCGCATTCGCTCTATGAAGAGCAAAAAGCGGCTCGCGTTACTTGGTGCATCAGACCTCTCGACAAATTCCACGCAGGTTTCTCAAATGCTGTATACAATATTGTATCAGATGCCGAATCCTGGATATACGCGTACGAACCCGAAACAAAAAACCAGTCACGAGTTTGGGTGTTCGAAAATGAGTGAAAGCCAACAAAAATTGTTCGTTCACGGAGTGTTGCAAAAAAAATATGGTGACCACGTTTGTATCCAAAACCGGCCATGTTACAACAATTCCTCTTGAGGGACAAAGAACGGTTAATGCAGAATGGTAGCATTTGTTTGCTACAGGTCGTTTCTGAACACCGTAAAGTGAACTGCAACCGCCGCATCATCCTCCATCACAACAATGCGAGTTCTCACACCGCACACAGAACAAAAGAGTTTTTAGAGGAAGAAAACATAGAATAATTAGACCGTCCGCCGTACAGCCCCGACCTAAGCCCTAATTATTTCTATACTTTCCCTAAAATAAAGAATAAATTGCGTGGACAAAGATTTTCATCACCTGAAGAAGCTGTTGACGCCTACAAAACGGCCATTTTGGAGACCCCAAATTCCGAATGGAATGGTTGCTTCAATGATTGGTTCCATCGTATGGAAAAATGTGTCAA
Organism: Parnassius apollo; assembly: GCA_907164705.1. Lineage (NCBI taxonomy): Eukaryota > Metazoa > Arthropoda > Insecta > Lepidoptera > Papilionidae > Parnassius > Parnassius apollo. Next base: position 2,049,487 of record CAJQZP010001153.1, read on the forward strand.
ATTTCACGGAGAATACTTCTAAAAGCAATAAATACATTTTTAAATAGTAATGTTGTGTCACTTCCTTGATTCCCGAAATTTTTAGTGCCGCCCTTAGTACCATCAAATATCTCGGTGTAACTATTGATAGGCACCTTACCTGGAGTCAACACATTGGAAACATTGCTAACAGGATAAGGAAACTAACATGGGTATTCAAAAAACTCAGGTGTGCTGCAAATGAAACTACTCTTATCACCACCTACAAAGCTCTAATGCAATCGGTAATGAGTTATTGCATACCTGTTTGGGGTGGTGCACCAAAAACACATATAATACTCCTAGCACTAAAAAGAGCTAAAAGAGCTCTAATTAAGGTGATGTTCTTGAAACCGTTTCGATTTTCAACTTTTGAACTACATAAGTCACTCGCCAGATGTATATATTGAATTGCATCTTAAAAATGCATCGACATTTATCTTTTATACCTCATCAGATATCAAAACTTAGGAGTACCAAAATTTGCAATATACCACAAAATAAAACAAAATTTAAGCAAAAGCAATACGTATTCCAATCTTTATCTATTTACAACAAATTTAACAGCAGATTGAATATTTACCCTTTGACGTCCTAATGCTAGATCTTGCCTTGCCTTTAGTTATTTATTACCCCCAATGAATAAATACACAAACAGACGGCGCCCAGTCCCCGGCGGCCCCGCTATTCCTGGCTACGGTGGCGAGCATGGTAACGGCGGGGCAGGGGGTGCTAAGAATCTCCGGTGGAGGTTCGGTTGCCACCTACGACGACTCGACCTGGCAACATATAACGCACGCACCCTGAGGACTGACGAGAAGATACTAGAGCTGGAAGAAGAGGTAGACAAGTTGCGCTGGCATATTATTGGATTATCCGAGGTCCGAAGAGAGGGGAGGACACGGCAATCCTCGAGTCCGGCAACTTGTTCTATCACCGGGAGGGCGACCATCTGTCCCAAGGAGGTGTCGGATTTATCGTCCACAAGTCTCTCGTCAACAACGTTGTAAAGATTGGGAGTGTGTCGACGAGGGTCGCGTACCTGATACTCAGAATCACCAAACGGTATTCGCTGAAGGTCATTCAGGTTTACGCACCAACCTCGGCACATCCCGATGAGGAGGTGGAGGAAATGTATGAGGATATTTCCAGAGCCATACATTCCTCCAAAACCCACTACACGGTGTTGATGGGAGACTTCAACGCAAAACTAGGCACAAGAGAAAGCGGTGAGCTGAAGGTAGGGAAATTTGGAGTAGGGCAACGGAACCGAAGGGGCCAGCAGCTGGCCGACTTTATGGAGAAAGAGGGACTCTTTATGATGAACTCTTTCTTCCAGAAGCGGCCCCACAGGAAGTGGACCTGGTCGAGCCCCGACGGTTCGACAAAAAATGAGATTGACTTCATTATGACGACCAGACGCCATCTGTTCAGTGATGTCTCAGTGATCGCAAGGGTGAAAACTGGCAGCGATCACCGAATGGTTAGAGGCACACTGAACCTAAACGTTAAGTTGGAGAGGTCTCGTCTAATGAAGTCAACGCTCCGTCCCCCTCGTGCTCTAATCCTGAATCCCGAAACCTTTTAGCTCGAGTTACGTAACCGCTTCCAGTGCCTAGAAGATTGCAATGCAGTGGACGATATGAACGACAAGCTCGTGGAAACTGTCCATGCGGTCGGAGCTAAGTTCTGCAAGACCCGCCGCAGAAGAACACAAAAACTCTCCGATCACACTCTTAATCTCATGGCTGTTAGACGGGAGATGAGGCTGCAATCGTCAACAGATTTGACAGCATACAGGCAACTGAACAGACAGATCTCCAAATGCATGCGGCGAGACTTACGCAACTTTAATACTTCTCGTATTAAAGAAGCGATCGAGCGGAACCAGGGCTCCAAAGTCTTTGCCAGAGATCTGTCTGCCAGAAAGAGCCAACTGTCAAAGCTGAAGACTGAGTGTGGCAACATCGTTTCCGGGACACCTGAGATTTTGAGTGAGATTGAGAGGTTCTATGGGCAGCTGTACACATCATCGTTGGAGCCACACGTAAGTGTGAGTAACGATCCAAGAGCAAGTCTTATCCGACACTATTCCGATGATATCCCGGACGTCAGTATGAGCGAGATTAGAATGGCTCTCCACCACCTTAAAAACGGCAAGGCCCCGGGCGAGGATGGAATTACAGCGGAGCTTCTGAAAGCGGGTGGAAAACCGGTACTTGAAGTCCTTCGGAAGCTCTTCAATTCCGTCCTCCATGGTGGCACTACTCCGGAGGCGTGGAGCAGAAGCGCGGTGGTTTTGTTCTTTAAGAAAGGCGACAACGCTCTCTTGAAGAACTACAGACCGATTTCCCTTCTGAGCCGCGTCTACATGCTATTTTCGAGAGTCATTACGAATCGTCTCGCACGCAGACTCGACGACTTCCAGCCTCCCGAACAAGCCGGTTTCCGAAAAGGCTTCAGTACCATAGACCACATACATACCCTGCGGCAGATTGTACAGAAGACCGAAGAGTACAATCTGCCACTTTGCCTGGCATATGTGGACTATGAGAAAGCCTTTGATTCCGTCGAAATTTGGGCGGTGCTACAGTCCCTTCAGCGGTGCCAAGTTGACTGTCGGTACATCGAAGTGCTGAAGTGTTTGTACAGTAGGGCTACGATGGCTATCCGAGTACAGAACCAGAGTTCGAAACCTATCCAACTGCAGAGAGGTGTAAGACAGGGTGATGTTATATCCCCGAAACTCTTCACCGCTGCGTTGGAAGACGTTTTCAAGCTACTGGACTGGAAAGGATACGATATTAACATCAATGGCGAGTACATCACTCACCTTCGATTTGCCGACGATATAGTCATTATAGCAGAATCGCTGGAGGACTTAAGCATTATGCTCAATGACCTCAATAGTGCCTCCCAACGGATAGGTCTTAAGATGAACATGGACAAAACAAAGATCATGTTTAATGTCCATGTCACACCTATGCCGGTAGTTGTTGGGAGCACTATGCTCGAAGTTGTTGACGAGTACGTTTACCTGGGACAAATAGTCCGACTAGGTAAGTCCAACTTCGACCGAGAGGTCAATCGACGGATTCAACTCGGCTGGGCAGCGTTCGGGAAATTACGACATATCTTTTCGTCAGGTATACCTCAATCTCTAAAAACTAGATTGTACAACCAGTGCGTGTTGCCAGTGATGACTTACGGATCTGAGACGTGGTCCTTCACTGCTGGCCGTATGAGGACGCTTAAGGTCGCTCAGCGAGCTATGGAGAGGGCTATGCTTGGAGTTTCTCTGCGTGATAGACTCAGAAATGAGGATATCCGCAGTAAAACCAGAGTGATCGACATAGCCCAACGGATTAGTAAGCTGAAGTGGCAATGGGCCGGCCATATAGCTCGAAGAACCGATAACCGATGGGGAAGAAAGGTTCTCGAGTGGCAGCCTCGTACCGGTAGGCGTAGTGTAGGGCGACCCCCCACTAGATGGAGTGACGACCTGGTAAGACATGCAGAAAGTCGATGGATGCAGGTGGCTCAGGACCGTGCTTTGTGGCATTACTTGGGGGAGGCCTATGTTCAGCAGTGGACTTGTGAAGGGCTGTAATGATGAAAATAACATTGTATTGTCTTGATTGGATGAGGGGGTACCCAGTAAAACAGGTTCCCAACCTAGTTACAGGGGACCTTGTGACTGGTTTAAAATGTGTCATTTTAAATCAATAAATCATTTTTCATTTTTGTTTTCATTGTTCTCAACATAGGTCTACAATGATCGGAAACATTGAGGCATCGTAGTATGTACCTTCATTGTCTGTGCTTTGATTAGATTCCTGTATAGTTAGTAAAAGTAGATTGCATTGCTTTGCGTTATGCAAAGCAAATCTACTGTTATTGACAGGTAAGCAAATTGTTTCACAGATCCAATAGAAGATAAAAAGGTAAGAAGCCAGGATGTTGACGATATAAAATATCCAGTAATAGTAACATAATTATATTATTGTACCTGACTTACCTATTTATAATTATAATACTTCTACATTCCTCCTTCTCAGAACTCTTTTAAAATTAGAGGATACCTGTGCCTATAACTAAAACTAAATACTATGTACATTATGAACAATTCAATTCCAAAAACAAGAATCAAACCATTTCAATATTTATTTATTATTTTGAAATAGCTTATTCAGCTTATAAATATGTTAAAGTTAAATGTGTTGAAGTTACAAATTATATAGGCCCCACTGCTGGGCACACGCCTCCTTTAATTTCTGAGAGGGTTTTAGATCAAGCAAGAGTCCCCCTCACTGCCCCAATGCGTGTTGGCGAACTTCACATACCTTCGAAATATTTTTTTATTATCTCTCAGGATTACAGGAATAAACTCGATGTTTTTCTTTACCGCTAATACTGAATGCAGAAGTGTACAGAACCGTACATTACATATGGGGAAAAATAATCCACGAAATACATATTATCTAGGTGATCACCTATTGTCTTCTGTTAAATCACAAAAAGACCTTGACATTACAATAACCAGTGACCTCAAATGGGAAACTCATATCCTTAACATAGTAAAAAAGGCAAACTCCATGATGTATATGATTCGAAGAAGCTTTATGTGTCTCACTCCTAATAACAAGATTTACCGAACGTACTTAAGACCTCTTTTAGAGTTTGCATATGTGATATGGGACCCGTATTTTCCGATATAATAATACTCGTTATTCATGGGGGGATATTTGCCATAGTTGCCACGCTTGGCGAGTGGGTTGGCGACCGCAGTTTTTTATTATATCACAGTTATTATCAGGAAGATGCTGCTGCCCATCTCCTGCCTGTCTCCCTCTGTTGCCTCTTACGACACGCACGGGAAGATATGGGGTAGTGGATATTCTCAACCGCCACTACCCGGAAAACTATCCAATACTACACTACTATCCGACTATATTCCGATGATATCCCAGACGTCAGTCTAAGCGAGATTAGAATGGCTCTCTAGCACCTTAGAAACGGCAAGGCCCCGAGCGAGGATGTAATTACAGCGGAGCTTCTGAAAGCGGGCGGAACACCGGTACTTGAAGTCCTTCAGAAGCTCTTCAATTCCGTCCTCCATGGTGGCGCTACTCCGAAGGCGTGGAACAGAAACGCGGTGGTCTTGTTCTTTAAGAAAGGCGACAACGCTCTCTTGAAGAACTACAGACCGATTTCCCTTCTGAGCCGCGTCTACGTGCTGTTTTCGAGAGTCATTACGAATGGTCTCGCACGCAGACTCGACGACTTCGAGCCTCCCGAACAAGCCGGTTTCCGAACAGGCTTCAGTACTATAGACCACATACATACCCTGCGGCAGATTGTACAGAAGGCTGAAGAGTACAATCTGCCACTTTGCCTGGCGTATGTGGACTATGAGAAAGTCTTTGATTCCATCGAATTTTGGGCGGTGCTACAGTCCCTTCAGCGGTGCCAAGTTGACTGTCGGTATATCGAAGTGCTGCAGTGTTTGTACAGTAGGGCTACGATGGCTATCCGTGTACAGAACCAAAGCTCGAAACCTATCCAACTGCAGAGAGGTGTAAGACAGGGTGACGTTATATCCCCGAAACTCTTCACCGCTGCGTTGTAAGATTGTATTTTTCAAGCTACTGGACTGGAAAGTATACGGTATTAACATCAATGGCGAGTACATCACTCACCTTCGATTTTCCGACGATATAGTCCTTATGGCAGAATCGCTGGAGCACTATGCTCAATGACCTCAATAGTGCCTCCCAACGGATAGGTCTTAAGATGAACATGGATAAAACAAAGATCATGTTTAATGTCCATGTCACACCTACACCGGTAGTTGTTAGGAGCACTATGCTCGAAGTTGTCGACGAGTACGTTTACCTGGGATAAATAGTCCGACTAGGTAAGTCCAACTTCGACCGAGAGCTCAATCGATGGATTCAAGTCGGCTGGGCAGCGTTCGGGAAATTACGACATATCTTCTCGTCAGGTATACCTCAATCTCTAAAAACTAGATTGTACAACCAGTACGTATTGCCAGTGATGACTTACGGATCTGAGACGTGGTCCTTCACTGCTGGCCATATGAGGACGCTCAAAGTCACTCAGCGAGCTATGGAGAGGGCTATGCTCGGAGTTTCTCTGCGTGATCGACTCAGAAATGAGGATATCCGCAGTAAAATCAGAGTGACTGACATATTTCAGCGGATTAGTAAGCTGAAGTGACAATTGGCCGGCCATATGGCTCGAATAACCGATGAGGAAAAAAGTTCTCGAGTGGCAACCTCGTACCGATAGGCGTGGTGTGGGGTGACCCCCCACTAGATGGAGTGACGACCTGATAAGACATGCAGGAAGTCGATGGATGTAGGTGGCTCAGGACCGTGCTTTGTTACATTACTTGGGGGAGGACTATGTTCAGCAGTAGACTTGTTAAGGGCTGTAATGATGATGACGATGATGATAATTATACTGAAAAATGTTCAAAGGAGGGCCATTAGAATGGTAAAATAACTGCGGAACATGATATATAAGCAGCAAATGAGAAAGCTTAACCTCACAACACTAGAGAGCCGTAGGCAGTGAGGTGGTCTGATTGAAACATACAAAATACTGGCAGGATATTAAAATGTTCCTACTCTGCCAAATTTGTACTTACTAAATAGCATAAAACGTCTGAGAGGACATCAACTTAAACTTTGCCATAGGACAGCCAAGCGTAATCCTATGAAGAATTTTATAACAAATCGTGTTGTCACCAAGTGGAATAAGCTACCACAAAATGTAATTGGTGCTCCTACATTGAATGCCTTCAATAACAGTTTGGATAAAATCTCCAAACATCAGCTTTTTTAGCTGCTAGTGTGTTTATGTATTAATAATAATAATAATAAACATAATAAACCTATTTTTATATTTATTTTATGTTATTGATATTTATGTATACTTATCTTTTCATTTTCATTTATAATTAAATATTTATAGAACCCAACCAGATGAGAAAACTATATTGATACCCCCAACATAATAACAGATAAACGAACAAAATATCTGGACCTGGCTTTCGAGGTGACCAACATGTGGGGTGGTCTGCCGACCGAAATTATTCTTATAGTCGTCTCTGCAAACGGGCTAATCCCAGTCAGCCTCTCGGGTCATTTGAGGCGGCTGGGACTACGTGGCGGACCGCTCCTGGCTCAAAAAAGTGCTCCTCGATACCGCTCGCATCGTCCGCCGGTTTCTTTCCCTTTCTCCCCTGCCGAGGGCCTCCATCTGGTTGGGCTTTTATTTATTTATTTTTTTTTATATTTATTTAATTTTATTGATATTTATGTATATTTATCTTTTCATTTCCATTTATAATTATATATTTATAGTACCCAACCAGATGAGAAAACTATATTGATACCCCCCAATAATAATAATAGAGCCATGCTGCAGCTATACTATGGTTGCAGTGTAGTATAAGCATTACGACAAAGCAATTTTACTAGAATATTAAATGATATCATCACTCAACGTGGACTCCATATAAGGAGTCCGCGTGTCAACATGAAAAGTAGAAATAATATCTATTTATTTCAGTAGTATCATATTATATTTAAAGAAGAAGACACCATCCACATGTCTACCTGGAACCACGTTACTACGTTTTCATTCTTAATCGAGGATAGATGTAGATATTTATTGACACAGCATTCTACTTACTCTATAAAAAAATGATGAGTTAAGACAATGTTACCAAATAAATATAAGGCTTTCAAACATAGTTACCGTTGAAATGTGTAGCACTGTAGTTTCCCTCGTTGCTCTATGGGTTTTAGTTCCAAGTTAGTCTAAAATAAGCTAGCTCCGCTTGATTTAGTCAAGTCGTTGAGACCTCACGGAGTGGTTCCAAAAACCACTGGCAGATGCTAATCGATTTAGTCAACAATAAGGTCTGAAGCCATAATCACACGAAAGGTTGACGAGAATGCACTATGCCGACACAACCTCTCTTTATGACCTCTGCCAAGAATGACAATTGACTGGTCACAAGACCATCATCAAAACCATTGATGACATCAAGAGTTACTTTGTAGAATTTTATAACATGTTAAAAATTAATTAGCTAATGAAAAAAAAATGATTTGGCTTAGCATAGTTTTGTATAACACATCATTTTAGTGTGTAGACTGAGTGGTCATCCTCCGCAGAGTCGAATTATCTACAGTGGTACGTATGTCCTAGTTTTGTTGATATTTGTGATGATATCATATTGTGCATGGAATTGTGATAGGGTGAGAGGTGGTTTTTAATCTAGGTTTTCAAAGTAGTTGCCTGATGGACATTGGTCTTGTGTACACCTTGGGTCACTTTCGACCATGGCATGACCTTCGCTAAACATATTCGTTACGTTTGCAACCACGCGCGAATAGTCACTAGTCGTCGGCACCCGCTCGTTAACAGCAAGAGCGAACTGTCCTTAAGATAAAAGCTCTGCGTAAGTCCTATCATGTCCTACGCAAGCGTTGTTTTCGCATACACTGCTCCTTGCCGTTTTACCACCTCCAAATTGTCCAAAGTAGATTCATCCGCATAGCTACCAGAGCTCGATGGTACCAGCGAAACTCTACTACTACTACTACTACTAAATATTTCAAGTAAAAGTCTCAGCGCTAATTTAAGAGGGCGGAGACACATCCCAACCTTTAGTGATAAACGCAGCCGCCTTTTTTCATAGGGATATCCTGTGGGGAAAAAGGCAGCCGCCTACTCCAAATGTTACGGAAACTCTCCGGAAGCCTCGCAACGTTTCAATTCAACTCCCTATTCCGCTAGATTTCATAGGCTAGTCACACACAAACATTACACACTCACCAAATCTCATTGGATGAGGCGCAGCGTACACCCCCGTCCCTGGGTGGTGAGAACCGCCAAGAACATCGAACGATATGAGTTAGCCGTCAGAGCCCGCCATCCTTTGTTCGGACGGCCCCTCAACTGACGTAGTAGAACATCGTTACGTAAGTAAGAATGATTAAAATTTACCCTTTTTATTTTAAGCCCTGAGACCGATGAAACTCTAAAAGCTAAAATAAAAGGCTAGCAGCACCAACATCATGGAAACCAGTTGCCGTTCACATACGTTCAGCTACCGTAGAGTCTACATTACCTGAGGATGCGTCGTGAAGAGGCAAAACACATATCGTATTAAGTTCGATGGTGTGTCTTTCCTAATGTAGTGGTGCTGGGAGTAGTGGTGCTGGGAGTAGTGGTGCTGGTATTAGTGGTGACAGGGATAGTGTACGAAATTGAGGGAAGGCGGGAGGTTCTCTTCAAACTGGGTAAGAACTGTCATTGTATGTTATTGAGCGAATGTGAGCAAAGTAATTCTTACCAACATTAATAGGATATTTAGAACATTGTCTTCAGGAGTTGATCCCTTCCCTTCGTTAGCTTTAAGTACACAACATTTGAACAAAACATTAAACTTATGTTATCTATACCTAAAGGGAAAAATTAGTACCCCCTTTTAAACACATTGCGCGCATGAAGGAATGTGAGATTTGGCATTGTTAACGTTTATTATGGAGAAGGAGTGCGAACATGCTGCAGTGTCTCGAGGTAAGTACAAAGCATATGTATAATACTACTCTAAGGCCAATATAAAATACTTATAGTCTGTGATCAAAAAGTCGCACAAAGTAGAGGTTGTCGACAAATAATTTAAAAATGTTGTCAAGAAATAAACTACTGGCAAAACGACTGAATAAGCTGTGAATTTTTTTGTGGTTTCAAATGTTCCGTTTTCAATACTGTGTGAAGCGCACGTCAAGGCAACTATGCGTTTATTTTGTAGTTTGTTAACTAGGTATCAGTGTATTAAATATATAAATATCAAAAAAAAAAGCTTGCAATCAGTTTGAATTCTTTAATATACATATATCAGCCTATAACTATAACAGCTATAATTTGAAATTTTATTTTTTTATTAAGGCCTCGCATTCCCCTTTGCGGGTGGAATTTCGTAAAAATCCGTTCTTAGCTGATCTCTACTCGACAAAAGGAATATTTCAAATTTCAAGCCTCTAGGACTCAAACACACACAAAACTTTTCACAATTTTTCACGTTCCAGCCCGTTTCGAGTTTTTACGAGACTAAAGGACAATTTATTTTTATATTTCGAGAAAGATTATAAATAATGCTAACCGAAAGTCACTCTTTAATTTTACTTACTACTTGTTCGGGAAAACCTCTGTTCTGGGGAGAACCAGCAAGACACCCGGCTAGAACTTTAAAAAAAAACAAATGTCAATCATATATGTTACTCAGTTAACAACACAAAACAAATTATAAATAGCTATGTAACGATCACTTCATTCCCAGGAATTATTAACATGCATAGATATTATAATAGCCCTTTATATACAAACTTTGTTTAATAAAGTTTTTGAACTTTGAGGAGGTCAAACTCTATATACTTACTGGGATTTTATTATAAAGTCGTAGGTTGGCCAAAGAATGAATTACTGATTCGGTGGAGTTGAGTTTGTCCCTGTTACCTCATTCATTATTTTTTCATGACCAGAATATTTTTATTACTAAATGAATGAATAACATAAATGATAAAATAGCAATACATAATCGTTTCAATGATAGAAAAAGATTTCTCTTCAATTCAGAATGGTAAACTGTTCTAAATTGAAGAGAACTTTATTAACTTGGTGTTTATTTCAGGTTTTATTGCATACCAGTTAAATCACATAACACACATAGGCAAAGTCTCTTATAATTCACAAATTCTCTAATAATTTATTTTTACACACAAGTTTATTAATGCACACAACACTATCAATTCAATATACATTAAACATAAAGGTACCCGAATATAACTAAAATATACTACTTTGCAATTACAATATTTCGCGGAGTAACTAGGGCGAGCGTGACGCGAGCTCCCGCAGTGAATGCATCTAATTACTAACTTAATCTAACGAACTTGACCGGTGAAGCGGCACAAGTCTTCGACACAAAAATATTATTAATAATTTGATGATTCCTACGGAGAAGTTGGTGAGTGTAATTTCTTAAGAATTTAGTAATTAAATTTTACATTACATTAGTTGCTGCATTATACAAAATTACTTATTATAATTTATATGAGTTTACTAATTTTGTAATGGTAATAAAAATGTGATTTTATAGATAAAATTTATTTACTTTTTACTTTGTAATAATAAAATAAAATTTATGTAAAGGTGGTATGCCACAAACAAGTAAGTTATCACTTTATCGACTCTTACGGGCTAAAGCAGAGCGATTTATTTACGCCGCCAACCCGTATCGATTTTTATTAGTATAGTATTAAAAGGTAAAATTAATTTTTCATTAAAAATTTCTTAATCCAAAGGATTAAAGTTCTTAGCTACGTGCCGTTGTTGAGCTTGTGATATGGTGCAAGTAAGGAATTTTGAAGTTTATAAGTGAAATTTGGCTCCATTACTGTCCTTAATATGTCTTTAATTAATACTTTAATTTTTAAAATGACGAGACTAGGAATAAAGTACTAACTAGGAGTTTCTCCTGTATTGTAGAAAGGTTTTTCATACATAAGTTGCACAAGAGCATACATGGAATAAAAAACTGTGGCTGCCAACCCGTCTGTCAAGAGCGGCACTATGGCGATTCTCCCCCTATGAGGCAATCTATGGAAGAGGCCTATGTTTAGTAGTGGACTTTCGATAGGCTATAAAGATAACTGATTAAAGTAGTTTGTTTTATTTAATTAAAGTGTTTTTTTTTAATGTGTGCAGTTTCAATTTATTTCACTTGCCTTGACGGCAATATACTAAAAAACGTTAAAATTTTTTGACCGTGTGATTCGCCAGAGAACCAAGATTGCTGACATAGCCTTCTTTGTTTGTAAACTAGTGGCAGTGGGCACATCTGGTACAGAAGTGACAACCGGTGGTGTAAATGTGTCATTTAGTGGATACTTATCCTAGGGAAAAGTAGTGAGGTTAGAAATAGCTGGAGCGACGATTTACGCAAGGTGGCTGTAGAAACTGAATACGTGTAGCCAAAGACCAAGCTAAATGTTGCGCTTTGGGAGTGATCTGGACGTGCACTACCATTTATGCTGATAATGTAATCAGTTTTAACAATTGACATCAAGATATTTCTTAATTTGATGATAAATGGCTTTTTGGTTAGCTATATAAAAATATTGAAACCATTTTTTGTAATTGTATAAAAAATACTCTAGGTTTGAGCTAAGTGCTTGCTATAAATTTCAATATAACTACATTTGAGACACGATTTACTTAGCTGTAATAATTGACAAAGATTAGCGATGAACTTAAGAGAACATAGCAACGGTCACGATAGATTATACTAGTCACAATGACACTTTTTTATAGCTTAAGGGAGCGATTACACAGTCCACCTGCTGTTAAGTGCATAAGGTGACCTATAAACATTTACTAAATGCAGATTCAATGTCATCCCAGAGAACTGAAGATAAAATGCCCTGTTTTCAGTAAAAACGGTCTCCGATTATCCACACACACCATACGGAACATAACAGCATTAAACTGCTATTTTATGCTGGTATTTTGTGAGAGCGTAGGACCACTACCTCATTCGTGCCGACTCACTCATGCAACAACCATAATAAAGCTGCAGCGTTGAACCACAACCTTTAAAACTTGACTTCAAGACCAGCATTGATATGTTAATACGTTGGACGTTTTGATGCACTTTTTAATTAATAATAACAATCTGTCCAAATATTTTTATGTACAAAAGATTTACTTCAGTTTGAATATGTAATACATTCAAATTAATTAAAGATGAATACCGATTGCACTCTCTAGCCAGTGCTTTTATTTCGCTTGGGATTAAAATCCTTATTCTTTTGTAGGAATTTTTATTTTAATCAATTTTACTGAGTCTACGTATTTTCTCTAGTATTTTCACTCGAAATGTTTCAATATTTAAGCGGTCATTTTTATTACCAATTTCAATAATGCGATTGACTTTATTGCTTGAACACTACAAGCCAGAAACTAATTATTAAAAGTCACTGAGAACTAAAAATGAACAACGATTTTTTCCTAGGCAATCGAATCTCCGTTATTTTATTTCAAATTTATTGTAAAACATTTCTAGGTGATAATGACAAATTAACGACCGAAATGACGCATATAATATGTTCAAAATTGCAAAGAACTTTGAAAAGGGATCATAAATGAGCAAGAAGATGGATGGAGAAGAGACGAAGATTTTTATCTAGATAAGTGTTAATTGATCCGTGTATAATGTGTGTCAAATATTAAAACATTTGTGCACATACCGTGTAATATATATTTAGTAACACGCCCTTATAACATCTTCATTATTTTCATCACCTTCACAAGTCCACTGCTAAAGGGATCGGGGCTCTACACTCTACTTACCTATTACTCGATGCTGCCCATTATTTCGGTTCCTGTTTATTTATATATTATACTTATTAATATTTTAATATATTTTCTTAAAAAATATAAAAATTAACCTACAAGTTAACTCCCACAAAAGAAAAAAATACTAACTCACCGCTCAAAAGTATTGTTGCGAGCCATAATAAATGCTACAAGTGCCACTTAGTATCGAGTAGCAGAACCAATCCTTCTAGAGAATTCCATACTAGAAGTTTCTACACCTAGTCAGTCGGGACCGGTATGTACTCGAACATTCTAGATGTTTCAGTAAGGACCGCGACCGAGCCCGTATTGAATTTTTTTTTGGCAGTACAAGCGAATACTTCTAAACGATATAAATGCGAACTAAAGTGTTTTATTATTATTGTGTTTTAAGTTGTAAATGGTGTTCGGTAATTAAAGTGTTAATTTTGGTAACTCAATTGGTAGTTCTTATTGTCACGAACCCCAAGCTCTTAACAGTATCAATCGAAGAGTAAATTCGAAAAACATATATTAAAAATTTTATATAATTCGCAATTGTAATGTACTTTAACGATTTCTAATATAATTGATGGCCTTCTAAATCACGTAGATGTATAATATTGTGTCAATATACTTCTTTATTCAACCTCGCATTAAAGAATGAAAATAATTTAATTTTTTTTCATGTTTTGGTAGGTAAAACGGAAATGACATCTTGCAAACCAATATCCAACAAATCTTCGTATTAGCTTCTTCACAAAAGTCAAAGTGCCTATCAATTGACAGTCAATAGTTAATTAGACAAATGACAATTCAATCAAACAAATCATAAATGAAACATCAAGTCGACAACAACATGGCCAATAGTTAGAGTAGTTGATTATTATTTCTTGGGTTTAGACTCTTTTTTCTGCCTAAGAGTGTGTCTGGATTCATACTACCATTCCTCGTTCTGCCGCAAATAGCGAAGTTTGTACTACTGTGTCCTATATAAAGAGTATAGAGAGCTAGTATATTCACATAATGTGAGGCATTCCAACTTAGTTCTCGGAGGTCACAACGCATCTGTAGCATGTAATCCATATGATACTTTTTCTCATGTTTGTGCAACAACATTTATCGAGTGAATGTCTTAGCATAATAAAAGCACATTCACTCTTGCGAAGAGGTGCTGGCAAATTACTCTACTCCTTATCTGTGTGCCGTATAGTTGTTGGTTCTTAGTTCTTGCTTCGCGCTGTATATGGCCGTCCCGTTACCACTTCATGTTACTAATCCCCAAGCATAACCCTCTCTTTAGCTCGTTGAGCGACCTTGAGCGCCTTCGTACGGCCAGCAGTGAAGAACCACGTCTCAAATCCATAAGTCATCACTGGCAACACACACTGGTTGTATGATCCAGTTTTCAGGTTTAAGGTATACCTGATAAGAACATGTGTCGTAATTTCCCGAAAGCTGCCCAGCCGAGTTGAATCTGTCGATTGATCTCTTGGTCGAAGTCGGACCTAACTAGTTAACCAATTAGTTTTGTGAGATTTGTAAAAGTACATAATCAATATCAAAATAAATAAAATTATGTGTACTATATGAAGTGTTGTTTTTCTTTAAATTGTTTCCTTGATAATTTGATTTAAGTCTGTTAAAGCCCTACCTACATTTGCTTACTCTGCTTCTTTGATTTTAAATTTATGTAAGAAGTTGCATTAAGGAAGAGATGACAATGAAAAGGAAATTATAAGTATAATTCCGAAAAATACACAGTTAAGAAGTGATATAGTAAAGTTACAAACTGTGAATTTACATATTTTAAAGGAAGGGGATCAGTTCCTCGTCCAATCAAGTTAGCCCAAAAATAATAATAATTTTTGTTAACCTACCCCTGTTAACAAAAATTCGCATAAAGCTGAAACTCAGTACGAAAGTTCGTAACATCATTAATAAATAAAATGTAAAAAGTATCCATCGATCCCATACTTGCTAAAAAAATTATAGATGTATGTTGATTGGGCGGCGGGCCTGGGGGTTCCCGAGTTCGATTCCCAGGTCAAGCCTTGACCCTATTGTGCGAGATGTTATACTAGGTGGACTGTATACGCGGTTGGCTTCTTATGCCTCAATAAGATGGTGGACGTGCCACGCGGCAACCTTGGACAATGCACTCGCTCTTCAAAATCTATTGCTTGCCAAGATTATGAAGGAATCCTGCTTGAGCACGTTAGGAGAAGTGAAATAGGGCGGGTTAACCAACAAACAATATGTTCAAGCAGGCACTGAATTATAGGAAAAACACACTTACCGGGGTGTGACTTCAATGCGGCTTAGGCGCTTCTGTTGCTGTGGTGCGACTTCTGGTGGGTCTTCTGGGGCGCCCCAGAGATGCGATCCAGGCCAGTGGTGCGAAGGAAGAGAGCGGTACGCGACGATATCTCACACTATGTGAGGCGGTTACTTCTGGAGCTCAACTGCTCCAGAAGCGGTTCAGACTAGCGGCGTGAAGGCAAGAGAGCACTCGAGGGCCGTGCGCGAGCTTATATTACTTCGGCCTTCCTATCAATGCATCTCGGTTGGGCGCGCTTCTCATTGATCTAAACCACCTTCTAGCCTCTCCTCTTTCCCCTCTCAGTGTGTTTACGGAAGGGACAATAGGTCGGAGGAAGGATAGAAACTTGGCAAAATATACCCTCGATTAAAGTTAAAATACACGAATCGTTTCCGCGAAACCATCCCCCCCCGGCTTGAAGGGTCCCCTTCAAAATAACTAACGCTAAGACTATTCCTAATTTTCGACTACAATTTCTAATCTAGAAAGCTAATTCAAACTATTGAAGGGGCAAAGGGCACAAACGGACAACAGGACGCATGTAAGACCCAGTCGTGATCCTAACGCGAGCTACCCTAGTTACCCCGTCGGAACCGGGAAAAACTTCCTCGACAATCCCTAATGGCCAATGGAGAGACGGCGTATTCTCCTTGGTGAGCACAACCACAGTTCCGACAGTTAAAGGTTCAGTTGCTGTGTTCCATTTTTGCCGATACGCAGTATCCATCCACCATCGTTTCCAAAACGACTGCACCAACCGGTCCAATAATTTATGGCGTGCGGAAATACTATGTTTGTTCTCGTCCATGTCTATGGCGGGCAGATACTTCAAAGGCGTTAAATTCAAAAAATGTGCTGGAGTTAGAGCCAGCTGCTCCGAGGGGTCACTTGACAACGTATGACAAAGGGAGCGACTATTCATTATTCATGACGCACTCAATTTGAGCGAGACAGTACTTAACTCTCCCTTTTCCTCATGTGTTCATAGTCGTTAGACGTAGTTCGTACCGTTATCCGAATATAATTTACTTACAGGGCCTCTACGGGATAGAAATCTTTTAAATGCACCCATAAAGCCTGCTGTGCTTAGGTCACCAACGAGTTCTATATGCACCGATCGAGTAGTCAGACATACGAAAATTTAGACGTAAGCTTTTTTGAATCTTATACCACGCCCGCGAGTGAGCTTTAAACAGACCAGCAAATTCAGACCCGGTGTGCATAAAGGGCTTTACGGATTGTGTTACCCAACAGGACCTGAGGTCCGCAATTTCCGGAAATGACGGCTTAGGACGTACTCGAAAACAAGCCATACATCTGGGCACCCGATTGCGGATTAAATTACGTGCAGAAAGAATCCAATAATTATGACGCCAAATTGACATCAAAAAGTCGGAGCCAGCGTGGGAATTCAATTTGTGGTGGTAATCAACTAATAAATTCATGATATGGTCCTTACGCGGTAAAACTATAGGGTGCCGTTGATCGAAACTCAACTGCGAGTTAGACAAGCGCCCGCTGTTGAAGTTCACGCAATACTAGCAACTCAGCATAGCTGTAATCGGACGCTACGATATACAAACGTCGCGGTAGAAGCTTCACAAATCGACAAACGTAAATCACGCTATGCAATCATTTCGACCAAGAGGATAAACGGTTCGCCAAAGCAATGATTGGAGAAACCTCGCTCGAAAAGTTCGCAACCAGAGCGTGCCTCTTCTCTTCCTGTGGTTGGGACAGTGACGAAGGGTCGAAATCGGTTATTGGCCACTGCGAGGGTTCCAAGTAAACCCAAGAAGGTCCGTGGGGTGGTCCATTATTTGTCATTACTTGACAAATAATGGACCACCTCATTATTTGTCAAGTAATTTCAAAATTGCTAAAAAAATTGCATTTGCAAAGTAATCAAGTTGATAAATTGTAAAAGACAGAGGAGGTTTAAATCATGTAATTCAAGCTTACAACGGCGAAGCATCAGTTCATTACAACGTACTCTGGAACTTTCCGAGAATTATTTGTTAAATACCAACAGGAAATACTTAAAATTATTTTTGAAGTATATGCGTTATCTGCACAATCTATAAGGCTATGGATAGGAAAGCCTGTTCTTAACAAGACCAAAGAAAGGTTATAATTCAAAAAATCGTATTTGCAATCAAATAAGAGGATAGTAGTTAATAGTAAATTATTAAGCATAGCCAAAAACTTCTGCCTGTTTCAGTCAAATCTCATTTTTACAACATACAATAAAAAAGTAATTAAAAGTGTATTATTATGTAACAAAAGTTCCATCTAAGCGGACCATATCATATAATAAATTATGGCACGTAGCGTAAACTTTCATCCATATTTCTAAGAAGTTCTTAGTAGATTTAGACTCTAGAGAAGTTCTCTTTTTTATGCGAAATTCGGCTTATAGTCATAGTAATATCATAGGGAGGTGATATATTCGCCATTGATCTTAATACCGCATCCTTTCTAGTACCGTAGCTTGAAAACATCGTCCAATGCAGCGCTGAAGAGTTTTGAGGATATCACGTCACCCTACCTCACACCTATCTGCAGATGTATAGGTTTTGTACGCTGGTTATAGATAGATAGCCATCGTAGCCCTACTGTACGAATATTTCAGCACTTCAATAAACCGACAGTCAACTTGGCACCAGTGAAGGGACTGCAGCACTGCCCAAACTTCGACAGAATCAAAGGCTTTCTCATACTCCACAATAAGACAAAGTGGCAGATTGTACTCTTTGGAATTCCGTACAATTTGCCGCAGACTACGTATGTGGTCTGCGGTACTAAAGTATTTTCGAAAACCAGCTTGATCAGAAGGCTGGAAGTCTTCGAGTCTGCGTGCGATTCGACTCGTAGTGACTATCGAAAACTTCGCATGTAGGCAGGTAAGTACACCCACTACCTAATATCTTCATCTGGATGTCGTAAGAGGTGATAAAAGAAAACTGAGGCAGAAGATGCACAGCAGCATCTTCCTGATAACAACAAAAAGTAATAAAAAATGCGGTTGCTAACCCGCTAGCTAAGCTTGACAACTATGGCAATATACCCTCCATAAGCAACAACATAAATAAAAGGCCCCAGTGCTCGGTGGCCCTGCTATTCCTAGCTACAGTGATGACCATGGTATCGGGGGGCAGGAGGTACTAAGAATCTCCGGTGGCGGTTCGCCTGCCATATAAGACGACTTGACCTAGCAACATACGATTATAACGCTCGCACCCTGAGGACTAACGAGAAGATCTTGAAGTTGGAAGAATAGATAGAGAAATTGCGCTGGGATATTATAGGATTATCTGTGGTCCAAACATAGAGGGAGTACACTTTAATCCTCGAATCAGGCAACTTGTTCTATCACCGGGAGGGCGACCGTCTTTCCCAAGAACGTTTTGGATTTATCTTCTACAAGTCTCTCGTTTATAACGTCGATTGAGAGTGTGTCGACAAGGGTTGCGTACCTTATACTCGAATCACCAAACGGTATCGCTAAAGGTCATACAGGTTTACGCACCAACCTTGGCATATCCCGATGAGAAGGTGGAAGAAGTATATGAGGATATCTCAAGAGCCATGCATTTCTCCAAAACCAATATATATACACCATGTTAATGAGAGACTTCAACGCAAAACTGGGCACAAGAGAGAACAGTAAGCTAAAAGTAGGGAAATTCGGAATAGGGCAACGAAGCCTAAGGGCCCAGAAACTGGCCGACTTTATGGAGAAAAGGGGACCCTTTATGATTTATTTATTTATTCTTTTTTTGTACACCACAATACAGAAACATCAAGTTCAGTTAAAACTAATTAAAGTATGTACAATATATATGAGTAATAATGGTCTTATCACTCTGAAAGTGATTTCTTCCAGACAACCTTTGCGTAGAGGAATGATGCAAGCAAAAGTTAAAATAGAGGGGGGGCATACAAAATAATAATAAAAAATATAATAATACATACAAATAAAAATAAGTGAAAGTTATATATAAAATATCATATAATAGATTAAATAAAAAGAGTACGAGAAAGGTAAAGTAATTTATCTTATAGCGTTCTAAATAATACGATTTAGCAAGACTTTTCAAAGAGTGAAGAGATTTAGCACGACGAATCTGGAGAGGTAAGGAGTTACACAATCGCACAGCGGTTACGGTGAAGGATTTCTTGAAAAAGGAAGAAGAGTGCAAAGGTGTAGAGAGAGAAAGATTGACGGAGGAACGAAGGAACCGATTATGGGTAAGAGAAAGATACTGGAAACGGTTTTTTAAATAAAGAGGAGTAGAAGAATTAAACGGCACACTATACAACGCGGAGAGAATGTGAGTATTCCTGCGAAGGCGGATCGGGAGCCATTTGAGCTGTTTGCGAAATTCGGAGATATGATCATATTTGCGAAGCCCAAATATAAATCTAATGCATAAATATGATGAGCTCTTTATTTCAAAAGCGGCCCCACAGAAACTAGATCTGGTCAAGCCCCGACGTTTTGACAAAAAATGAGATCGACTTCATTAAGACGACCAGATGACAACTGTTCAGGGACATCGCAGTGATCGCGAAAGTGAAAAATGGCAGTGATCACTGAATGGTGAGAGGCATACTGAAACTAAACGTGAAGTTGGAGAGTTCACGTCTAATGAAATCAACGCTCCGTCCTTTTTGTGCTGTAATTGGATTAGAGAACAAAAAAACCGAAAACTTTCAGATCTCGTTAGAAAATCTTTTCCAGAGCCTTGAAGAGTGCAATAAAGTGAAGGATATGAATGACAAGCTTGTGGAAACTCTCCATCCGATTGCAGTTAAGTTCTATAAGACCCAATGCAGAAGAATACTAAATCTCTTTGATCACACTCTTAATATACTGGCTGTTAGACGAGAGATGAAGCTACAGTTTTCAGAAGATTTAACAGCGTATAGGCAAATGAACGGACAAATTTACAAATGCATGCAGCGGGACTTACGCAACTTCAATACAGCTCGTATTAAAAAAGCGATCGACCGGAACCAGGGCTCAAAAATCTTTGCCAGAGGTCTCTCTTTGAATAAAACTATTATTTACGGATTTTATCGCGTTTGATTATTTTAATTTATTTTTATTATTATCCCGACGTTTCGGGTGCTTTACAGCACCCATGGCCACGGGGGGGGGATTGAGATGTTTGACGTCCCAATGTCATGTTAGTCCGGCTACCTTCAGTTTTTTTAATATTAAAATTTGGTCCTTACATACCTCTTTGAATAAAACTATTATTTACGGAGGTAATGAGAATAAAGAGGTATGTAAGGATCGTGACACTTGGCGATCTGTTCTCTCTGGCTACCCCGTTAGGGATTGTGCGTGAAGATAAGAAAGTAAGTAAGTAAATTTTTGGTCCGATTTACGCAAAACGAGCTTATAGTATCATGAAGTCTTGCAGTGGTATGCTTGGGTTTGGGTTTAATTTTGTTAATTATAGGATCCCAAGCAGATGGTAGCACCCAACCATCTTCTTTATTGAAATTTGGATGTTTTTTAATTTCAATAGCCTCGCGTATCATCCTTGGTAGGAATCGGTGTTCTTTTGCGAGAATTTGTGGTTTATCAAATCTAATGTAATGGTGGGGACGATCTTGAACATGTTCGCAGACAGCAGACTTGCCGTAGCGTCGGTGCTTCACATCAGCTATATGTTCCTTCACTTCATTTTTATAGATCTCTTTGTTTGACCTATGTAAGAGAGACCACATTCACAATCTAGCATTGTACACACCTGCATCTTGTAGAGGAATATTACATTAGATGGATGGTAAAAATTGACTAATCTTCTTCAGCGGCTTGTAGTATGTCTTAATGGACGCTCGCTTCAAGATGTAGCCAATCTTGTCCGTGACTCCTCTGACATATGGTAGTAGACCAGGCGCGCGCTCGACTGTGGCCGGCTTCACTCGTTCACTGTGACGTAGGCGCGGGACCCGAAGCTTGTTGTCTTGCAATACTTGCTTGACGTGCTGAAGCTCCGCGGCCAGATGTTATATGTCACAGATCCCTCGTGCTCTCTGAAACAAAGATTTACCCACGATAGCTAACTGTGAAGGATGATGGTAAGATTCACCATTTAGATATCGGTTGGTATGGGTCTTTTTCCTATACACAGTGTGATCAATAGTGTTATCAGGATTTCGGATGACTAAAACATCTAGGAAGACTAAAGAATTATTTGTCTCTAACTCCATTGAATCATGAATTGTATTTTAGAGTTTATGGAGTTAAGGTGGTCTAAAAATGCAGTTACTTTGTCAGATGGTAAAATTGTGAAAGTGTCGTCTATCTACCGCTTGTAGAACCTTGGATTTACAGGAGCAGTAAGAAGGGCTTTCTCCTCAAAGTCCTCCATGAATATGTCGGCGACTATGGGAGACACAGGTGAGCCCATCGCCACACCATCTACTTGCTTGTAGAACTCCTCCTTCCACAATAGATAGCCAGATGTAAGGCAATGTTCAAGTAGTATTGCATATTCTTGAGGCATATTATTTTTTTCTAGCTTCCTAGTTACAATTGAGATGCAGTCCACAATAGGTGGCCATGTAAATAGTGACTGAATATCAAAACTGACCATAGTTTCTTTGTTAGCGAGATGTAGGTCTTTTATCTCACTCACAAAATGGTACGAATCCTTTGTGTGTGTTCTGGTATGTCCTCTCAGTGGTGATATGTGAATGTGGTCTCTCTTACATAGGTCAAACAAAGAGATCTATAAAAACCCGCGTGAAGGAACATACAGCTGATGTGAAGCACCGACGCTCCGGCAAGTCTGCAGTCTGCGAACATGTTCAAGATCGTCCCCACCATTACATTAGATTTGATAAACCACAAATTCTCGCAAAAGAACACCGATTCCTACCAAGGATGATACGCGAGGCTATTGAAATTAAAAAACATCCAAATTTCAATAGAGAAGATGGTTGGCTGCTACCATCTGCTTGGGATCCTATAATTAACAAAATTAATCCCAAACCCAAGCATACCACTGCAAGACTTCATGATACTATAAGCTCGTTTTGCGTAAATCGGACCAAAAATTAATTTAAAAAAAACTGAAGGTAGCCGGACTAACTATGACATTGGGGCGTCAAACATCTCAGCCCCCCTGTGACCAAAGCACCCGAAACGTCGGGATAATAATAAAAATAAATTAAAATAATTAAACGCAATAAAATCCGTAAATAATAGTTTTATTCTATCTGTAGTGTTCACGTAAATTCCAGAGGTCTCTCTGCTAGAAAATGCCTACTATCAAAGTTGAATATCGAATGTGGCAGCATCGTTTCCCGGTACACATCATCGTTGGAGCCACACGCAGGTGTGGGTAATGGTTCAAGAACAAGTTTCATCTGACATTATTCCGATGATATCCCGGACGTCAGTTTGAGTGAGATTATAATAGCTCTCCAGCATCTTAAAAGTGGAAAGTTTCCGGGCGATGATGGAATAACAGCAAATTTTTTCAAAGCGGGTGGAAAACCGAAACTTAAAGTCCTTAAGAAGCTCTTCAATTCGGTCGTCCATAGTGGCACTACTCCGGAAGCGTGGAGCAGAATGGCGGTGGCCTTACTCTTCAAGAAAGGCGACAAAGCTCCCTTACTGCTTGAAGTGCTATTTTATTTTATAAATACTTTCGTGAAAATACGACATAATGCTTTTGTTTTTCATACGGCGAGTGACGAGGACCTGGTACACCTTTAATGGTAAAAATACTCAACATTTTTCTACGAGATTACGGCGTAATTTTTAATAAAAATCTTTATGGGAAATTGCATGTCACTTTTGAATGGAATGTATAGTTGTGCGTCAAAATTAACAATCATGCATAGGCCGTTGCGATCTTTTTTGAATAAAAGAATAGGAATGACAAACAAAGCAAGCCTACCTAACGGTAAGTGGATCCTGTCGTCCATAGATATCTAAATTTATACTCGTTTAAGAGCACAAAGAAGGGAATGCTTATTTACTAGTAAACAGAGACCCCAGTTCTCTACTATCATCATACGAAACACAGCAGTATAATTCTGATGTTTAATGCTGGTTTCTGTGAAAGGGTGGTCCTTTCCCAGTCGAGCCGACTCATTCGTTCCACAACCACGATATAATATATAGAGCCATTTCTACCACGTAGAATTGAAGCACGTAGAGCTGCAGTACATAAATCAATCTCAAATGCAATGATGTTAAAAATAATAATAAAAATAAATAATTTATAAATTTAAAAACAGAAGCTTCAAAACAAAGTTAATAAAGTTTGGAGAGAATTCACTTTCTCGTTATGCACATTTTGTTTAAGCGCTGAAATACTTGTCGAATGTCGAAACTTCTCTATTATTTCTTCTTTTAAGGAGCAATATTTGAAAATAGCTTTATTCACTTATTTCGTTAACAATGTTTTTACATCTTTGATAAATTTCATTAAAAGCGTTCTGCTTCAGAGCTTTTAAAAGAGATAATAGTAATTATCTCTTTTAAAATTAGGGGATGAGTGGCTCACGTCCGTAGCCTTCGACCACCTAACCTTAGGCCCACCCTACACGTGTCCCACGGGTGGTGCTAAACGAGCGCCAATCCGAAAAAATAGACTCGGCTCCTCGCCGTATGTTAGCGGCGTAAAATCTACCACCACCCCTTGTTCGCACCATGACTCAGAAAACAAAAGAAATGGCCCCGAGTTCCCGGCGCCCCTTCCCCCCTGGGGCAGGGGTGCAAAGAATCTCCGGGAGAAAAACCGGTGACGAGGTTCGCCACCCGTCACGTTCTGTCTCCCGGAGGGGCGAAAAGTGGATTGCGGAAACTCGTCTGGCTACGCTGAATGTATGTGGAGGAATGAATGATAAGATGGATGAAGTATGCGAAATGATTAATGACAGAGGAATAGATGTGTTATGTGTGAATGAGACGAAACGAAAGGGAAAGGATGCCACTGCGCATGGCACGTATACCGCGTATTGGTCTGGCGTAGACGAGACCGAACGGGCATGCCAGTTTGTCGGTTTCATCCTTTCAGAAAGAATGGGTCAATGTGTGAAAGAGTATGAATGTGTAAGCCCGAGGCTGATATGGATATGAATTAAAGTGGGCTTAAAGAAGCTGTTCCTGCTAGGGGTGTACGCCCCAGACATGTCTAAGCCCACTTACATCCGAGAGCAGTTTTGGGATATAGTAAGGATGGTGTTGACAAAATGTAAGGAAAATGAAAATATTATTATGTTAGGAGACTTTAATGGAAGTGTTGGGGTGAAGAGGTCTGGTTATGAAAGGATATTGGGAATGTTTGGTGATGAAAGTATAAATGAGAATGGTGAAGACCTCCTCACCGTATGTGTAGAAAAGAATCTTTTTGTGACGAATACTTTTTTTCGTCATAAGAAGATTCACATGTATACATGGGAAAGAGGTGATGATAGAAGCGTGATAGATTTCGTAATTGTGGATGAAAGAATGAGGAGCGCAGTATCTACTACAAAGGTTTACCGGGGGTCCAACGTAGGGACGGATCATTACTTGGTCTTATGTCGAATTAATGGTCTTTTCAAGCGTTGGCGGCATCGGACATCTGTGTCTAACACTGCGTTACAGCGTATAAGAATAGAGAAGTTACAAGATGAAGATGTGAAAGAGAAGTATAAATGTAGACTGACAGGAAATATTAGATGTTTGAATGAGTTGTGTATGAATGATTTAGACTTAAATACTGTGTGGGACAATATTAAGAAAGGTTTGGTGGATGCCGCCACTGAAGTATGTGGTGTAAGTAAGAGAACAAATGAAAGGAAAAGTAATACGTTGTGGTGGGATGATGAGGTACGGGTGGAAGTTGAATCAAAGAAGAAAGCATGGTTAGATTTACTAGCAACCAAAGCTAGTAATTCTTCTGGTATGAATGATGAGATTGAAAGAAAAAAGGTAGAATTTAGACGTCTAAATAAGAGAGTAAAAGAAGTTGTTGAAAGGAAAAAGAAAGAAAGAACGTATAAGAATGATAGAAGGATATCTGATAATTTCCAGGCTAATATAAAAATGTTCTGAAAACTCGTAACAACTGCAAGGGGAAATACAAAACAGCCTATAATTAATGCTATAAGAGACTGATGATGAAGCTTCGAATTTAAAGAGATGGAAGGAATACTTTGAAAGCGTGTTTATGAGTGAAGAGTCGTCTGAATTAAATGAACTAGAAATTCCGAAAGAAGTGGAAAAGGGTATGAAGATAAGTGTAGATGAAATAATGAAAGCAATGAAAAGCATGAAAGCTGGTAAGGCAGCTGGATATGATAGAGTATCACTCAAGATGCTAAGAGCTGGAGAGGGAGTGGTGACAGGCCTGCTGTACACCTTGTTTAATTTATGTTGGGAATTAAAACGGGTACCGTATGACTGGTCTAAAAGCAGTTATAGTACCAATATATAAAGGAAAAGGGTCACAGCAGGACTGCAAAAACTACCGTGGTATCAGCTTGCTTAGTATTGTGGGTAAACTGTATGCTAAGGTGTTAATTGAAAGAGTTATGAAAGAAACTGATGGAAAAATTTGGGATGTGCAAGCGGGTTTTAGAAAGGGAATGGGGTGTACAGATCAAGTCTTTTCCATGCGCATGATTGCGGCGAAATTTTTGGACAAAAACCAGAAAGTTTTTTGTGCGTTCATGGACTTGGCAAAGGCTTATGACAGAGTGGACAGGAATGTGTTATGGCAAACACTGAACTCATATGGGTTGAGCGCTGGTTTGATACAGGCATTAAGGTCTCTTTATAGGGACACTATTGCTTGTGTCAGGATAAATGGGGTCTACTCGGACTGGTTTGGCATCCAAAAAGGTGTCAGACAGGGCTGTATAGCTTCCCCTTGGCTGTTCAACCTATTTATGGACAGGTGTTTGCAAACTTTGAAAGATGAAGAATGTGGGATAAGAATGGGCGAGTTAACCGTCAAATGCCTTTTGTATGCCGATGATCAAGTCATATTTGCGTCATCGGCGGCTGAGTTGCAAATGACGGTTACATTAATAAACTGGAAATTAAAAGAAAGGGGAATGAAAGTGAACGCAAGTAAGACGAAATTGATGGTTTTTGAAAGAGAAGAAAGTAAAACGGTATGTGAAATAAGAATAGAAGGAGACTTAATTGAGCAAGTGGATGAGTTTGTGTATTTGGGATGTGTATTTAGTAGGTATGGTAGATATGATAGGGATATAGAACGACGAGTAAATGCAGGGAATAGAGTAAATGGGGCACTACACTCTATTATGAAGAACCAGAATGTGTCAAAAAAGGCACGTATGGTAATTCATAATGCTGTGTTAGTCCCTACTTTAATGTATGGTAGTGAAAGCTAGGTGTGGCAGAAGAAGCACGAAAGTAGAATAAATGCTGTAGAAATGCGGTCTTTAAGGAGTATGCTAGGGTTAAATCTGAATGACAGGATGAGAAATTGTGTGATAAGAGATAAATGTCGTATGCAAGATGATGTTGCGACCAGGATTAAGAAAGGAATGCTTCGGTGGTTTGGTCATGTAGAAAGAATGAATGAGGAAAGAGTGACAAAGCAAATTTATATGGCAGATGTAAACGGCCGAGTCGGGAAGGGACGCCCTAGAAAAAAGTTTATCGACCAAATTGGCGATATTTTGAAAAGGGGCCATGTTAGAAGTACCCTTAACCGACGAGCATGTATGCGTAGATATATGGATGTAAAGGAGGCGAAAGAGGTATGTCAGGATCGTGCCAAATGGAAGTCCGTAGTCTCTGCCTACCCCTCTGGGTGACAGACGTGAGTGTTTATGTATGTATAATAGTAATTAATAAAATTTATGGTCTTACTTTTTTAAATAACAATTATAATAAAGATATTAATTAGTAACCATTGGTGGTGTTAGGACTAGTGGTGTCGGGAGTAGTCGAGTTGTGAGTAGTGGTAACGGGATTAGTGCATGCAATTGAGGGAGGGCGGGAGGTGCTCTTCAATCCAGGTAAGACACATCATTGTAGTTAATTAAGCGGATGGTTGCAAAATCTTTAT
Organism: Parnassius apollo; assembly: GCA_907164705.1. Lineage (NCBI taxonomy): Eukaryota > Metazoa > Arthropoda > Insecta > Lepidoptera > Papilionidae > Parnassius > Parnassius apollo. Next base: position 2,077,330 of record CAJQZP010001153.1, read on the forward strand.
TATAATTGTAATTAATATCTTTCGCTTAACGCCTGATTCTATCAATTATTTTTTAAATATAACAGTCCAGTGCTTAACATCGCTTTAGTAGTGATTTAGCCAAAGATAGCAAAACGCAATGAATTATCTCAACAAAAGGATATTCACTCTTGACCTGAAGAGACCCAGACTCTAATTGAACGGAAAGACAGACACCGGCAAATCAAACATCTTCTTTGTTATACACGGTTTGAATCCGTGGAATATCGATAACAGGGGTGAAGACTCGCCAACCATCTCGTTTTCCAATGACGAAAAGGAGAGGTCAGAAAAGGTATGTAATTCGTATTTAGTGAACGTAGACAAAGTTGGGTATAGACAAAACCATAGACCCAGAATTTTATTTGCATTCAAACAGTCACTGCAACACCGAAGTGACAAATCGATTAAAAATGAAGGTAATCCATGAATAAAATTTCGTATTCTATCGCTTGTTGACACTTTGAAAATTATCTTAAGTAACGCCTAGTACTTTTCTAAATTACACCCCTCAAATACGAAATGGAGAGGTTGGGCTTTATATAATTACTGTGGACTTGTTAATGTCACGTGACTCGCACACATTTAATCGTTTTATTTTAACCTGACTAACACGTGATGAAAAACACATTAATATTTAAGGAAACTAAATAATAAGCGTTTGAAATGGAGCATCGTAGCTCGGAGATGCCTTCCTTTCATTCATTAGCATCGTTCGTGCGAGATCAAATAAAGGTGATGCAGCGCTCTCCGAACATTAAACAGGAGATTAAAAGGTGTGTCGACCGTAGACAGACTCAACCATCTAAAATAGCAGGGTCGTTAACTTACGTAACCGCTACGTCAGCATCACTTCAGCATGCTTGCATCGTATGTAAAGATAAACACGGTAATTTATATAATTGTGCGACTTTTCGTAAACATTCACCAAGCGAACGCTATAAATTAGTAAAGACAAACAACCTATGTCTGAACTGCTTAAGCAATAAGCATTTAGTTGCAAAATGCAATTTGAGTTCCGTATGTAGCAAGTGCGCCAGGAAACATCACACGCTATTATATTTTGAAAATAGCAACACAGCAGCGTCAAGTAAAGCGGATAAGGAATTCACCCCTACTAAAGTCAACGATTCTAGCGGTCGACCTGGTGATGTCGCTCTGTGCTCATTGGCAAATATGGGAGCACAACCTCCTTCAACCGTGTTACTGGGTACGGCGCGTATTTTGGTTAGGGATTCGCGTGGAAAAGAACAAAGCGTCCGTGCACTGCTGGACAGCGGAGCCCAAAATAGCTTTATAACGCAACAATGTTGTCAGCGCTTAGGCTTAGTAATAAATAGGTCACTTTCATGTCCCGTAGTCAAAGGCATCGGAGGTACTAGTAAGGCTACCCAGAGATATATAAATTTAAAATTTTATTCTCGGATAGATCGTAATGTCAACTTTGATATAAATGCACTAGTAGTGGGTCACTGAACGGCTGCCAACCGTTTCGTTTGACACCTCGGCAATGATTGAATTTAAAAATTTGACTCTAGCGGATGACACTTACGCCATTCCTGGAAACATAGACATGCTCATTGGAGCATCGCTTTTCCCTCATATTTTGCTAAACAATAAGATCAGGGGCAACTCCTCGCATACCGCGCCTTACGCACTGGAAACTGTATTGGGCTACGTCATCATTGGCTCCGCCCCCATCATGGATAGCATTTCGGCAACCTCTTATTGTGGTATGGCTGTCGAACCGCTCGAGTCGTTAGTCCGCAAATTTTGCGAGATGGAGGAGGTGAACGTCCCACCCATAGCTAGCTCAGATGACAGATTATGCGAGGAAATTTACGTCCGCACGAACGTTCGTGATCGCAACTGTAGATATAGTGTACTACCCTTTAAAGGAGATGTTTTATCTCTCGGCGATTCGCGTCAAATGGCGGAAAAACGTTTCTACAGCTTGGAGCGTAGGATGCTCGCTTCACCCCAGTTAAAAGAAGCTTATGACGGCGTCATTAACGAATATATAAGAGAAGGTTACATATCACTCGTGGCTTTGAAATTAGATAATTACGAAGACACACCGTCGTATTTCATACCACACCACGGGGTCATTAGGGAGGACAAACTTACATCTAAGTTACGTGTAGTGCTCGACGCTAGTGCTAAAACTAGCACTCACCTGTCGCTTAACGATATCCTCTATAGTGGGCAAAATTTACAGGGCAGTTTATTTAATATAATAGCCAATTTTCATTTGTTTAGTATAGCACTATCCGCCGATATTCGCCAAATGTTTCTTTGCATAGGGGTCCGTGAATGCGACCGTAGATTCCAACACATTTTATATCGTTTCAACCCAAAGGAACCTCTGTGTGTGGTTGAAATGTTGTTTGAATTTAACAGCGTTTGTTTTGGTTTAAAGTCGAGCCCATTTCATGCGTTACGCACGGTGAAACAGCTCGCCCACGATGAAGGTCCCTCTTACCCTAAAGCTAAGAGGGCAATTGAGAGCGGTTTATATATGGATGATTTTGTATACTCGGTCGATAGCGTGGAGGAGGCTACCCTGACCACCGCCGAGGTTATAAAACTCATGAAATCGGGTCAATTCGATCTTGTCAAGTAGACTAGTAATTCGTGTCCGGTTTTAGATACAATCCCACTATCACACCGTCTTTCGGCGATAAAGGAATTCGACGATTCTGATACACACAAGGTGCTCGGTCTGTGTTGGTCACCAGAGTCCGACGTGTTTAGCCTTAAGGTAAATCCGCCCGTAGAGAAATGCACAAAGCGCACAATACTGTCATGCGTTGCTAGATTATGGGATGTCATGGGTTTCGTAGCTCCGGTGGTATTATACGCTAAGCTTTTGATTAAACAACTTTGGTTATTTGAATGCGATTGGGATGATTCGCCACCTGACAGCATTGTTCGGTTGTGGCAGCATTTTATAAAGGAACTTCCTGTACTAAGAGAAATTAAAATACCGCGTCATATAAACGTCGATAGAAATAGCGTCATAACGGTCGTTGGGTTTGCAGACGCCAGCGAGAAGGCTTACGGGGGCGTTGTATATTTCCACGTTCAGAATAATGGTAGAAATTCGATTAGCCTCATTAGTTCTAAGTCGAGAGTCTCCCCCCGTAAGGTTGTCTGTCTGGCGCGCTTAGAGCTTTGCGCAATATTAGTACTCACCAAGCTTATTACCGCAGTTATCAGCGCATGTAGGGATAGAGTTCACATAGAAAGGATATTTTCCTTTTCCGACTCCACCGTCGCCTTATGCTGGGTTCATTCTTCACCCCACCGTTGGGATACTTTTGTCGCAAACCGAGTGGCCAAGATCCAAGACGAGTTAGAAACGCGGAACTTTTATCACGTTTCCGGTACGGAAAACCCTGCCGATTGTCTATCCCGTGGACTCACCCCGATGCAAATAATGGACCACCCGCTTTGGTTCCACGAACCTTCTTGGGTTCACTTGAATCCCTCGCAATGGCCAATAACCGATTTCTAACCTACGTCAGTGTCCCAACCACCGGAAGAGAAGAAACACGCTCTAGTTGCGAACTTTTCGAGCGAGGTTTCTCCAATCATTGCTTTGGCGAACCGTTTGCCCTCTTGGTCGAAATTATTGCATAGCGTAATTTACGTTTGTCGATTCGCGAAGCTTTTACCGCGACGTTTGTATGTCGTAGCGTCCGATTACAACTATGCCGAGTCGCTAATATTACGTGAACTTCAACGTGCACACTTCTCTGAAGAAATTACAAGATTACAATCGAATAGAGCTTGTAGTCGCGCCTTTCGCCATTTAACAGGATGCCTTAAGCCATTTTTACAGGATGGGATTGTAAGGGTAGGTGGACGCGTGTCCAACTCGCAGTTGAGTTTCGACCAACGGCACCCTATAGTTTTACCGCGCAAAGACCATATCATGAATTTATTAGTAGATTACCATCATAAATTGAATTCGCACGCTGGCCCCGACTTACTGATGTCGATCTTGCGTCAGAATTATTTGATTCTTTCTGCACGTAGTTTAATACGCAATCGGGTGCACAGATGTATAGCTTGCTTTCGGGCACGCCCCAAGCCGTCATTTTCGGAAATGGCGGAACTTAGATCTTGTAGAGTAATACAGTAAAGCCCTTTACGCACACCGGGTCTGATTTCGCTGGTCCGTTTAAGGTCACGCTCACTCGCGGGCGTGGTATAAGATCCACAAAGGCTTAGTGCTAACTACTCGAGCGGTGCATATAGAACTCGTTGGTGATCTAAGCACAGCAGGCTTTATGGGTGCATTTAAAAGATTTCTATCCCGCCGTGGCCCTGTAAGTAAATTATATTCGGATAACGGTACGAACTACGTCGGTGCAAAACGTATTTTATCAGAACTACATGAACTCTTAGCTAGCAAGTATTATAATTCGGAGTTCGCTCACATTCTAGCCGAGAACCGCATTGAGTGGTCTCTGAACGTCCCAGCCGCGAGTCATTTTGGGGGCAATTGGAAGACTAACATTAAGAGTCTAAAGAGTCACTTATACCGAGTAATAGGAGATCAAATTTTGTCCTTCGAAGAGCTAAGTACGGTGCTCGCTCAAATTGAATGCGTAATGAATAGCCGCCCACTTTGTCGTACATTGTCTAGTGACCCCTCGGAACCGCTGGCTCTAACTCCAGCACATTTTTAAATTTAACGCATTTAAAGTATTTGCCCGCCGTAGATATGGATGAGAACAGACTTAGCATTTCCGCACGCCACAAATTATTAGACCGGTTAGTGCAAACGTTTTGGAAACGATGGAGGATGGAATACTTGCATACTTTGCAGTCTCGGCAAAAATGGAACACAGCAACTGAGCCTTTAGCTGTAGGAACTGTAGTTGTGCTCACCAAAGAGAGTACGCCGCCTCTTCATTGGCCGTTAGGAATTGTCGAAGAGGTCTTTCCCGGTTCCGACGAAGTAATTAGGGTAGCTCGCGTTAAGACCACGGTTGGGTCTTACATGCGTCCTGTTGTCCGTTTGTGCCCCTTGCCTCTTCCATAATTTAAATTAGCTTTCTAGATTAAAATTGTAGTTGAATTTAGGTAATCTTAGCGTTAGTTAGTTATTTTGTTAGTTTGATCTTAGCTCTAGTTGTTTTAGTTATAAATTTTTGAAGGAAATCCTTCAAGGGCGGGGGAGATGGTTGCGCGGAAAACCATTCGTATTTATTTATTTTGACGGTAGGCTGCCAAATCGGTTATCCCTTTCCAAAACGATATCATTCGTACCCTCCTATCGGCACATCGGGGTGGGGGGTGGGAGGGGAAAGAAGATGATTCTAGAATGTCACGTAATCATCGCAACCGAAGGTATAATAGGCGCACCTCTTCCCGCCGCGCTCGTTGTTGGAACCACACCGCTAGTAGAACCGCTTTAGCCTGGAAGCAGTCGAGCTCCAAGAAACCCGCCTCACCTCGTGTGAGATATAGTCGCGCACCGCCTCTCTCCAGAGTGTCTGTCCAGAAGAAGTTCCAGAAGTCGCAGCTATAGTGCCCAACAGCAGAGAAGAGACACCCCCGGTGAGTGAATATTCCTAATAATATTGCCTGCTTGATATAATTGTGTTTTAACCCGCTCCAATTTTGTTTTCTCCTAATCAAGCAGGATTCCTTTCATCGATTTGGCAAATAATAGTTCGTTTTAGGGAAGAGCGAGTGCATTGTACCGCATGCTATAGTCGCCGTTTATATAAGTGTAGAAACATTTTGTAGATACAGTCCACTTAGATTAATAGCTCGCGTAATAGGTTTTAAGGTTCAACCGGGGAATTAGACTTCGGCAACCTTAGGCTCGACGCTCCACCACTTTGTGTTTGTTATATATAGATAGACAGACAGACAAAAATGTTACTAATGGTGTATTAATACAAGATAATACAGTTTTTAAGATATCTGTATTTTTATTAATTTCATTAGGTAATAATTTTACTCATATATATTTAGATTTAAGGTGGGAATAATGATGTTTTTTTTGTTTTTTTTTTCTGTAAAGAATATTACCAATGCTATAAACTTTACTAATATTTCCCTTTACCACTCGTGGTAGGTTTAAATTGCCTGTGTTACGAGTGGTTCACGCCTGCAGTCGAATGGCGGATTCGAACCCACGACCTTTTTTGAGTTCGCGGTCCGCGCCCTGCCATTGGGCTTCTGTCGCTTTAGATTGTTGACACAATTGTTAAAAATTAAATATAAAATATACATCAATTTTAATTTTTCTGAATCTTAATTTTGGTTGATCGTGGAGTCAATTAAGATCCCGAATAAAAACCAGTAATATGGTATCTCACAGATTATCAGTAAGGTGGCATCCTTTTTGACGTCAAGCCACTATTAAATATATTTTATTGATAATAAATTTTGATTTTTGGCAATTTAAAAGTTTTTAATATTGTTAGTTTGTCAAATAACTTACTATGCTTCTTCTTCTTTCTATCTTCGCCTTTTTAATAATAATAATAATAAAACATTTATTCATTACCACAAATATAGTTACAGTGAGCAGTATACACAGAAATAACCAAAATTACATAGTGTAGTAATGAATGGGCTCTAGCTCAGCATAAATGTTGCAGTTGCCTACAACGCTGTTATTCTGCCAGCGCCCTACAAATGAAGAGTACAGTACACGCGCATCCCTGCTTATATTACATTTTTAACAACTGTTCATATTAGAGTACATGTCGTGTTTTCCTAAGTATTAGCGAGTGTTTTTTTTTTGCGAGTATTGCGAGTATTACGAGTATTACAAGTATTAGCCAGTTCAAATTAATAATTAAGAAATATATAATATAATAATATAATATAATAATATAATATAATAATTATCATAAAGTTTTCCCTAAAATTTATATTACTAATAATTATTGCAATAATACAACTAATAGTAACATAAGCAAAGTATTAAATAATATTTATTATACTGAGCCTAACTTATTTGAGCTTATAAATCTACTACTGCCTACTGGCAATGTTTACTTATTTTATTTATAAAACGACCCTATGATTTAGTAAGAATAATACGGTTATGACAGTAATTGTTCGCTTAGTAAGTGACGTCTATAAGTCTTTTTAAAACTGTTTTTACTTGTCATAGTGCGTATAGGTGGTGGGAGATCATTCCAACACTTAGTTGCCATAAACTTAAAACTGCCCCGGAAAGCCGATGTTTTGTGTTTAGGGACGCAAAAAACTTAGAGCATAGTCGAATTTTATATAAATGTCGGTCATTTCTCCAGTTAAGTTTTTTTGTATAAATATTCTGGGTTCTTTGTATTTATTACGCCGAATAGCAAAGAAGCATAAAAAAGTTTGAGACGCCCCTGCATTTTTAACATATTCGAAGCATTAAGATATGACGTGACATGAGATCGTCTCGGTATGTAAAAACAATAGCGTGCACAAGCATTCTGTACCCTTTGGATTAATTTTTGAGATTTCTTAAGCAAACAAGGTCCGTAAACAGTTGTACAAAATAATTTAGCTAAAATTAGAGTTTCACAAAGTTTTACTTCATACTACTATTAAGTTCATTTTTGTTTTCTTGTATTTCACTCACCAGATTTATTTTTCTGATTTGAAGACAGTTTGGGTCAGTACTTGAACATAATTATCAGTATCAGTACTTGAATATAATTATAAATCGCTTTTTAATACACCGATTCATCAACAGCCTACTTGAAGTTACTAGACAGCTAAGACATGCATATACTAATAACGTCAAAGTGACGCCAGCCTATTTTGTACGGGTGATAGATCGAGGTTGAGCCCTTACAAATATTATTAGCAAAATTGTGATATTATTTTACTATTGAAACGATACACAAAAATACATGTAGATAAATACATGATATGAATATTAATTCATTGCAACAATTCACTACACTACTGAACATACGCCAAGGACGTCACACGGTCACGGTCGTCACGGTCTTGACCTGCATCCTGTAACATAAATAATTACAACTAAAGCATCGTAAAAGTGATTCTTGAAATAAAATTAGGATAGTCGATGTTTAAAGAAAGCTATGACTATTGGTCGTAGTTACATTTAGTGAACCCATGATTGCTCTGGAAGAAGGGGCCGAACTGAGGAGGATCGATATCGTATAATTTATTATTTTGCGTCTAACTTAATTTAAATAATTTCTGAATAAAAGTACAATGACTGCCGTCCGCGTCGTAGTGTCAAAATTATCGCTGATAGAAATCTGAAAATACATCATAAAATTTATATGATATGATCTGGAACAAATTAATAAGAATTATCCGAATTAAAACACTAAATTGCTATCCGCACAAACTATATTAAACTTTCTCTAGCTGCTCACCTACATGAATTCGTGTGGTAACTACAATGACAGAAGTATATACAAGCTAGAAAATCCATCCAAAAACGCTTTATCTCTAACACAATTGCGAAACGACTTTGCCTTCACCAACCATGCACATTGTGGTGATTCGTAATGGGCATTTATAACTCGATTAAAAACCACATCTACGAGTATCTTTTAAATATACTTCTTTAGCTTGAAATGATGAGCGATTTTTTGCAGGCTTACTTAGGCCGCTATAAAAACATGGCAAGCTTACTCCGACTTTACATATAACAATTAAATGTCGGCATACGATGGTACGGAAAAAAATTACCTATTTTAATTTTTATTACCGATTAATTTTATCACCGAAACCAGCAGGTATAACGGTGCAACATATTAGAGTGTTAGTTAACCCTTGTTTCGTGTTTGTTAATTTTCTTTTGAGGAAGGCGCATGGGACATAAATCTATTTAAGTACGGATTGTAAGGTTTATTTATATTACATACGAGTATATATTGTTTAAAATTTACAGACTTTACGCCAAAATTTTATTAGTAAATAGTTTTATGTTCGAATGTTTCGCGCGTTGCAGTTATAACTCATAGTGGACTGACATGGACTGAGGCAATATAGCAGCCGTACATATTCTTATAAGAGCGTGTTAATAAGAATATTCAAGAGAAATTAAAAAAAATACAGAAAGGAATGTTTTAAAAGGATATTTTTTATATGATAGGGTGACAAACGAGCACACAGTCCACCTGATGGTAAGTGGTTGCTGTGGCCCATAGACATCTACATCTATCTTCGATTACGAATCAAAATGCAGATGCGTTGTCACCCCTGAGGACTAAGATGGAATGCCTCGTTTCCAGTAAAAAGGGTCTCCGGTTCTCTACACTCACCGTATGGAACACAGCAGCATTAAGCTACTATTTGACGCCGGTATTCTGTGAGAGCGTGGTCCTTCTCCGGTCGAGCCGAACCATTCGTGCTACAACGTTAAAGTTGGCTTTTAATTTTAACAAAAGTTAATTTTTATAAATTAAACTTCACTTTATGAGCGATCTATGCAATTTTTTTTCCTTTTGAGGCATGGTAGCAATGGGGCTAAAGACAAAATTACGGTACACGAGCATCCTGTTTTCGATTCCCGCCGGCACCAATAAAATCGTCAATGATAATTTTGAGTGCTTACCATGTGCTAGGAACAAAAATAATTTGGGGACATGTAAAGTCCTATAACAGTGTAACTATCGCAGTGAAAAAAGCCAAACAAAAAAAAAAAAACCATCAAAAAAACCAGACAACAATAAGGGAAAAAACCCAAAAACAAAAAAAACAACTTTGCGACATAAACAAACTTCTGAACAGAAAAGGACCTAGTGAGTGAAATACTAGATAACACAAAGTCAACTTTATTGTTGTATGAAATAAAAAGGCGAAGAATGATGCTGCAGATTATTTTACTGTACGCATTACAAAATAAAATTTAAGGCAATAGGGTGAAGATCCGCCGAGAAAGGGTAGGGAGGAATTAAGACCCCATACTTGGGTAGGAGACCCCTTCTGCTAGAATCGAGGCATTTTAACTTAGTCTTTAGGGTTAAGAAGCATTCTGAAATTTGATTCCTAAATACAGGTTTCTCAGTAACCTAGCTAGGAGACTCAGGTTTCTACCCATTTCAAATTGTGAACTATGAATGTCAATAAAGAATTATTAGAGGACAGGTGAAGGTGACTATTTGCCACAGCAAGCACTTACAACTAGGTGGGCTGTGTGCTCAAGTTAACCTTATTCTAAAAATAGTATATATAAATAAAACATAATACGAATCTCATTTAATACACTATGAAAAACTATTATACTGAGAAATAAAAAAGTTAAAAGCATTTCTCATTTTGCTTCTTTGCACTTATTCCACTAGTTCCCGCATACTGTAATATTTGCATAACACTTAAATGAGATCATTGAAATGGCAACTACGATAGCTGAATATCGATATAATTGCCACTCAGTCGGCATTAAATTGTACGTATAGGTTCAACGAGGTTTCGTTTCAATATATGACGGCATAGAAATTCCTCAGCAGCATGTAAACTGAATACGAGCAGTTTTTAAGTTCGTTCTTATACTGGAGGCTGTATTTTTTGGCTATATAAAGGCAGTATAAGCGCTTATACAGTTCTTATTAGTAAAAATTTGGCAGAAATGATACAGCGCATGCGTTAGTGGCGATGTACATAATCTGTACAAGCATATAAGAGGCTGTATAACGACATTATTACAACTGTTATTTGGTGCGCACGGCAACTATTACACTACATTCTAAATTGGGTTTTGAACGGAATTACAAAATGAAATAACACAAAAAATGTATTTTCAATAATAAAGTTGTATTTATATACTTAACTATAATGATGACGTAATTTAATATCAGAGGAAAAAAATATATTTGACATATTAATATTATACTCTGATTGGAGTTGTTTTGAAGATGGTAATTGGTGAATTGAAAGTGCAAAATAAGATTTAATATATATTTTCTAACAAAAAATTGACGCGTCAATAAAATAACCAAATAATAAAGGACAAAATACTAAATACGGTAACTACCTAATGCTACCTACTACTAATGTACCTAATGCTAATAATGGTAATGACACACTGGGGCACAGTGATTATTAGTCATAATGAAAATAATGGTATTGGCTAAAACTAATGTCCATCAGGACTGAAGTTATATTTTAAATTCTGTTTTATAAACTAATTTTATGGTTTTATCGCGTAGTTAAACTAAATGCGATATAAATTGCGCGATGAATAATATTTTGTGATCTTATTGACATAATATAAAAAACTGTACTGGTTATTTGAATAAAAAATCATGAGTGCAATTAGTTTAATTTATATATATTTGTATTTAAAAAAACAAGGGCTCGAAATACAATTCACAATAGAAGGGAACTTGGAAAAAAAAAGTACCGAAGACAAGGACACGAACCAGGGCACTTCTATTTCGCGATGGCCCGATATCCATTTGAGCTATTACGATCATTAATACAGCATCAAAATTTACCTTATATTGTAGCAGTTTTTCATTGCCTGAAACACGGAAAGAACGGCATTTTCTAAAAATGAATTCTAGCTAGATCGATTTATTGCCCCCGAAACCCCCTGGACATTAATAAAAATCCATAAACACTCACGCCTGATCACCCAGAAGGGTAGGCAGAGACTACAGACTTCCATTTAGCACGATCCTGACATACCTTTCTCGCCTCTTTCACATCCATATACCTACGCATACATGCTCGTCGGTTAAGGGTACTCTTAATTTGGCCCATTTTTAGTATATCGCCAATTTGGTCGACAAACTTCCGCCTAGAACGTCCCTTTCCGACTCTTCCATTCACTTCTGCAACATATATTTGCTTTGTCAGTCTTTCCGCATTCATTCTTTCTACATGACCAAACCACCGAAGCAATCCTTTCTCAATCCTGGTCACCACATCATCTTGCAAGCCACATTCTTCTTTTATCTCTCACCTTCTCACTCAGATTCAGCCCTAACATACTCCTTAGCGACCGCATTTCTACTGCATTTATTCTACTCTCGTGCTTCTTCTGCAACACCTAACTTTCACTACCATACGTTAAAGTAGAGACTAATACAGCATTGTGAATTGCCATACGTGCCTTTTTTGACACATTCTGACTTTACACAATAGAGTGTAGAGCCCCATTTACTTTATTTCCTGCATTCACTCGTCGTTCAATACTCTTATCATATCTACCATCCCTACTGAATACACATCCCAAATATACGAACTCATCCACTTGCTCAATTAATTCTCCTTCTATTCTTATTTCACATACCGTTTTGCTTTCTTCTCTTTCAAAAACCATCACTTTCGTCTTACTTGCGTTCACTTTCATACCCCTTTCTTTTAATGACCTGTTCATTAATGTAAACACATTTTCAACTCGGCCACCGAGTACTGCCCGTACCGAGTACTACTCGCAAGTATGACTTGATCATCGGCGTAAAAAAGGCATTCGATAGTTAACTCACCCATTCTTAACCCGCATTCTTCAACTTTCAAATTTTCCAAACAACTGTCCATAAATGGCTTGAACAGCCACGGGTAAGCTACACAGCCCTGTCTGACACCTTTATGGATGCCAAACCAGTCCGAGTAGAACCCGTTGATTCTAACACAAGCACTTGAGTCCCTATACAGAGCTTTAATGCCTGTATTAAACCAGCGCTCAACATAAATGCGTTCAGAGTTTGCCATAACACATACCTGTCCACTCTGTCATAAGCCCTTTCCAAGTCCATGAACGCACAAAAACTTTTTTGGTTTTTCGCCAAAAACTTCTCCGGGATCATGCGCATGGAAAAGACTTGATCTGTACACCCCATTCCCTTTCTAAATCCCGCTTGCACATCCCAATTTTTTTCATCAGTTTTCTTTCATAACTCTTTCAATTAGTACCTTAGCATACAGTTTTCCCACAATGCTAAGAAGGCTGATACCACGGTCGTTTTTACAGTCCAGTCGTGACCCTTTTCCCTTATATATTGGGACTATCACGGCTTTGCACCAGTCTCCCGGTACCCGCTTTAGTTCCCAACATAAATTAAACAAGCAAGCCTGCCACCACGTCCTCTCGAGACCTTAGAATTTCGAGTGAAACTCTATCATATCTGGCTGCCTTACCTACTTTCACACTTTTCATTGCTTTCATTATTTCATCTATACTTATCTCCCTTTCTATCTATCTATCTATTATATATATATATATATATATATATATATATATATATAGAAAGGGAATATCTTTCATCTTCTTTCGGAATTTCTATTTCATTTAGTTCACACGTCTCCTCACTCATAAATACGCTTTCAGAATATTCCTTCCATCTTTTTAGACTCAACACTTCATCATTCAAAATACAGCCATTCTCGTCTCGTATCGCATTCAATCTAGGCTGTTTTGTCCTGGACATTAAATTTTACGAAAATCGTTGAAGCGAAAAAAGCCCCTTTTTTATATATATATATATATATATATATATATATATATATAAAGAGGGAGAAAGATAATAAAGATATATATAAAGATAAGAGAAAATTAGGCGGAACGCTACCGACATTTTAATTGGCGCCTAAGCAATTTATTAATATTACAATGGCGACAAACGAATACACAGTGATGGTATGTAGATGTTTTGGTCCTTAGAACTTTTCGATTAAGAATTAAGATGGAGATACTTTGTCACCGCTGAGGACTAAGATGTAATAAATTGTTTCCAATTAAAAAGGTATTCGGTTAATTTTACGATTTAGCTATTTCGCACTGGTATCCTATGTGGACGTAGATTATCCCAGTCGAACAGACCAAATACGGGCTACAACGATAATATTATAGCTGCTGCGTTACTCTACCATGTAAATTACTGTGCCAAACTTCTTCTTTCTTTTTTTATAAAAGTTCACTGCTGGATGCACACATATGAACCTAAAACCATTTTGTTGGTTGCATATCAATTTAGATGCAAATGTGTACGTGAGTGCGTGTTCATACAATAGGCTGAGCATGGCTTGGTTTTGCGTCACATATGAAATGTACGCAGCGCTATATTTTCTATCTTTGTGGGTACTTAGTAACTTCAAGTTGTAGTAAGTTGTAACGTATAATTTCGTTCGCATGTTTTTAGAAAAGTTGTTAAGAAAATAAACGTGGAATTGGCATCTATATCTATCCTCGATTACGAATCAAAATGAAGTGCGTTGTCACCCTTGAGGACTAAGAAGAGATGCCTCGTTTCCAGTAAAAAGGGTCTCCGGTTCTCTACACTCACCATACGAAACACAACAGTATTAAGCTGCTATTTTACGCTGGTATTCTGTGAGAGCTTGGTCCTTCTCCGGTCGAGCCGAACCATTCGTGCTACAACCATAATATAGCCGCAGCATGGCTCTATCAACTACCACGTGGCATTAGTTTATGTGACCGTCAAAACACTATTTTCATGTTTTTTTTTTCTTTTATCGTAAGGGATGGCAGTATGGACTTTCTTTTAGTAGCATGATTCGTCGCTCGCTTCATTTTTGTGTGGAAAATGTCTTCCTAAAAGTAAAAGATGTAGTCAGATTTGGCGCAAAACCATTAGATCTGAGGAACAGACGCGTGTATTGGTGCAAATAATTATTCCTGTAATATTAAATTGTTTTTATAGTTTTTTTTTTAATTATGCTTGTAATATTAAATTGTTTTTATAGTTTTTTTATGATATGGTATAGTCACAACTATTTTATTTATTTTTATTTACAATTTTTTGAATTAGATTGATGTAAAATATTCAGATTCTAACTATGAAGACGAAAACGACGGCCAGGTGGAGGGTGTTTTTAAAGTACAAGAGGATAATAAATCGGTACAACTATTTTACCACTACATTAAACATTTATTCTTAAACGAGAATGATTGTGAATATCTTTTGACTATAGCATTGACTTATCATCAGTTGGAATGTGTGCTCGCTTTTCAGCCGTACCGTTATTTATATAAAAAAACTTCGATTTAAAATTCTGATTAGTAATATACATTCAAAAGATTGTTTTTTTATTGTATCTGAATATTTATTATAATATTTTTATGACCTTATTTTGATACTCCAAAGCATATGAAAGGAGCCTGTCATTGATGTTTTATAAGAAGTGAAACAAAACATAATTTGATTTTCGATCGTTTTTTACCGACTTTCAAAAGCAAGAGGTATTCAATTTAACTGTATTTTTATGTGTGTTACCTAATAACTTTTCTCTAGGTGCTTCTGGTGTGATGCCATATAAATTTAATCAAGGTATGACCAGTATTTTTTGAGTTATCTTTAATAATTCTTAATTAATTGACTTCGTATACACTAATTGAGTCGTATTGAAGTTGATTGTACAATTTTTTAATGTTACCACTTGTACTAATAATATTCCTTACTATGTAGCCGGTAAAGTAGGAAAGGCGTCCATGAAGTAGACGTGTTGTTGGTACTAAAACTTTAATTATACTGCCTACTAAACTTTAAATTACATCTATTTATTACACTACTAGTAGGGTGGAGGCAAATATACTACACTTCCCCCGATACTTAAAAAAAAAGAAATGTTCTCCATTTACTTTTTTATATTTTCCTTCCTTCATAAATATAATAAAATTTTTATTTATGATTACAGATAAATTACATTGTGAATATAGTTCTAATATTAAGATAGCATAATGGCATAATTATATTTCAAATTCAATTTTCCCGCTGATATTACGATTGATAAAGTTTTCGATTTTCGGTTGTCGGCTAAGTTCGCATTCATGATAAAAAATGTTTTTATTGTTAAATTTTTAAAAATCCTTTTAAAAATTTCAACCTCGAATTCCAATTCCAAAAATGTCAGTAGAACTACGGAAAAATCCGTATATTTGGCAACGATGGTAAAAATGCTAATCGTTTATGGATTATTATTATTTTAATGAACTAATACAAATTCCAATATACATCACGATTGAAATATTACTTATACTGTATATTTCAATCGTTATGGTAATATGAAATGATATTCTAACAGAACTACCATTTGTATATATTTTGTGTGTTTTTTTGCGATTCAGAGAAACTCTATTTCCAATTCGATAGTACATTCGGTGTCATAACAGTTCAGTTGATAAATATATTTAATTTCATTTTACTTTATTTTATTATGTTTTCCCAAATGTATAGTAGACAGAATCACTAGTAATGCAGTCTGAATTCAAAAATACTTCAGTAACGTGAACAACTTTTTCACTTTAAGTTCCAGACTGTGAAGCCCGTTAAGTCATTTATGGACTTCCCACGTGCAGCGTTGCAGACTTTTCTAAGTTCTAATTCCCATTCCCAGAAATTAATAAGTCTACGGTATTGGTGAATTACATTTATTTGTACTTCAATGTTAGCATTTAATTCACTTGAATTAAGTTTTCTGTGTACATTTTTAATTCAGTCAAATAGTACCTTAGTACCCACAAATTCTTTACTTTAACTCTGAGAATTGTCTACCAGTATTTACTTATAACGAAAATGATGTTAAAATAATAGTTTGATACCTTTCTAAACTAAACGAATTAAATTTACGTGATCTTTTAAACGTGCTCTTACCTAGCCTTACTAAAAGGGTTCGAATGAAACGTGACCCTCGATTGATAACGGAATGACCCGATTTATTTCTAGCGATATTTATTACCTTCGTAGGGTTAAACTTTTTCTTACGAGCTTCCTTCGTTATGTGCTCAATAAATATATTTTGAGCTCATATGATGACCAATATGAAGTAGGTAGGACATCTCTGTTGACTTCAATCTCCAACTTGAGAGATTTCGTAACCATTGTTGGAAGTCATGCTGAAGCTGTAAATTGCGTCCAAAAATAATAGATCGATTGAAACGAAGATGGACGTTCTTAAAAGTACAAGAGAAAAATTGCTACGTAATTATTGCTGTGTTTCATATTGAGAATCGGAGTCGAGAGACCCTTTTTAACTGTAACGGGACATTTTTATCAATCCTTTTTACTTCAGATGATCTGTAGTCTATTTACATTTCGATGGTAAAACAGATAGGCATTTAAATTTACGGCATGTACGTGGGAAAGCGTATTTTATTAAAAATATCAAGAAAATAACATCACAATATAAGCGTGTTAAATAATTCACAAGTTTTAGGCAATTTATATATTAGGAAAATTTTATTTAATTTTGGTAAAATTACTTTGCTAATATCCGCTTAATGAAATAAAATGACGTGTCTTACCTAGTTTGAAGAGCAACTTCTGCCCTCCCTCAATTGCTTGCACTGTCCCCGTTACCACCAATCCCAGCACCACTACTCCCAAACACTAGGAAAGACAAACCACTGATGATAATACGACACGTGTTTCGCTTCTACACGAGGCATCCTCAGATAAAGTAGGTCTGCGGTGTTTGACCGCTAAGCAAACATTTTATTTCTTTCTTTTAGCCTGGTCCAACTTTAGATTAAGTCAAAAAATATAACTGCTACAAATAAAGTGAAATAGTAGGCAGGCTCTATTTTCGGTTGTGCAATATTTTCTTAATTATTATATTTTGCTCGTCGATCAAAACGCAATAGAGAGCAATTATCTTTATTTAAAACGCAAGAAACATACAAAAAGGCAAATTAATTTTTACTGAATTATTTTTTCTTACAAATAAAGGGCATTAATCATAACAACTAAAATGATGTGCAGTCATATTTCTTCACGCAACTTTTTTCGCACAAAAAGGATCCGTTTATCATCAGTTGTTATCGTATTACTTCAGAACGTGAGTTTTGTTCTAGTGGTTGTTTTTCCTTACTCGACTTCAGATAACATTTATTGCTACCATTTAGATTCTAAAATATTATAGCGTTTTTATCGTTAGAAATGATATTATCTGTATTTTTCGTATTTATATAAACCCTTTGAAATTAGAACAAACAAATATTGTGATGTTGATGACGATAGAATTCGCGTTGTTTATTTTCTAGGAAATTTAAGATGAGCGTCTAATTACTGAGCTATAGATAGTAGATAGATGTACATAACATTTTATTGTACTCCTAAAATAATATAAATATAAACGAAAAGGAAAAAAAGAAATATGATACAATAAGCGGTCTTATCGCTACGAGCAAACTCTTCTAGACTTTGGATTGACAGGGTTGCAAGAAAACAGCTATCATGCCTCAACGACGGATTTTACTTTTTGCTCGGCAGAGAAATTTCTACTAAGAAACTAGGTTTAATAAGAATGGGTAGCGTGACCTTAACAAGTAGAAAATAAAGACCAAGCCCACCATTTCGCATTTGCAATTCGATGAAAAAAATTGATAAGTAATGTTAATACAAACTTCCCTGCTTTATTCAAATCTGAGAAGGTCTGTACCAAGATTTGGCTCATATTTACTTTTACAAGTTTTTCGTTTATGAAAGCATAACAGTCAATTTTGAAACCCAATGATAATAATTAATAATGATCTTCAAACTGGTTCGGTCACGGTTGGCAATCTCGATGGAGACCAGCCATACGTGCAGGATAGTATTGTAGTCCGCGAGTTCGATCGGATGGCGAATCGACACTACAGGAAAAATATCGGGTGCAGAACCAACGGCTTTAGGTGCTCCCAAAGCATGGGGGTGAAACACCGCCAACCTTCTGACTTTGGACTGCTACCGAAAATTTCTTGATGGAAAATCACAAAAACTTTTTTTTGTTCTCCTGACTCGCGATCAAAACCTCATGATCGCGTTTACGACCGATAAACCAACGAAGTAGTCATTGTGAAACATAGTATGAAAGTAAAAGTGGGTTTGTAAGGTGTATACAGTATATAAGATGAATGAGTGCAGATGGGATGCAAGGGAAAGTTAGTGTACGAAACAAACCCAATGAAAGTCGATCTAACACTGAATTTATTTTAAAGAATTATAAATTGATGTATAGGCAAAAGTACGGAAGTTACATGATTTCGCAAGTGAAAAATGCATTGTTTCTGCGTGACAAAAATAAACGAGTCATTGAATTAAAATTACATAAAATATGTGCGGTAACCCGTACAGGGTTATATCCACACGTGGTAGAGTCATGTTGCAGCTATCTTAGTATAGTAGGTGTAGCACGAATGGGTTGGCTCGACTGGGGAAGTACCCCGCTCTCACAGAATAGCAGCTTACAATAGCAGCTTGATGCTGCTGTGTTTCGTATGGTGAGTAAAGGGAACCGGAGACCCTTTTCACTGGAAACGAGGCATTCCAGTTCTCATAGCTGACAATACATCTATATTTTAATTCGTAATTGAGGATAGATGTATATGTCTATAGGCCGCAGCAACCGCTTACTATCAGGACGACTATGTGCTCGTTTGTCACCCTTATCATATAAAAAACACCGTGTGATTCCACAAAATTCGATTCGTTTGTAACGTGAGTGTTAACTGGTGAATACAAGAATGTAGTATTTAAACCTGTCGTATATGTCATATTGATATACCAATACCAGTAAGCAGCGTCAAAGACAAGAGATGTCTTGTGTCGCTATGGGAAATCAAACTGTCAAATGTGACTATCCCGGTAAATACTCCATAGTATAAGCAAATCTCATATTTACTGGTTGATTATTACTTTTTTATAACCATCATTGGCTATTCGTGGGGTTGTTTTGCAGTTTTATTGGTGGTGTAAGAATATCCACTACCCCTTATGGTCTCGTGGGTGTTGTACAGCGACAAGTGACTGGGGGAAACTAAAACAGGTGATGGAAAACATCTTCAAGACATCAGTTCAAAATTTTAATAAATCTAAAAATAATTAAGCCTGTAGTTGACGCCTGCCTACCAAGTATAGTGTTCGTTTTGTTGCATAATTACGTAGGTGCCACCCATGGCAAAATCTCCCAACGAGGCATTCTATGAGGGAGGCCTATGTTCATCAGTGGACGGTTATATGTTGTAATGAATGGATGAACGGATGAACCACTTTTTTTTCACAAATAATAAATAAAATATCTTATAAATTAAATCTTACTTAACTCTTAACCAAGAGGTCAACCAACGCATCTGTTTCGGGATATTCCTCTGAACATTAAGGTGAAAGTATACAACCAATACTTGTTACCAGTGATGACTTACGAAACAGTAGAATACATTAACTTTCTTTCAGGCATCAAATACTTAAAACTTAATACCCTTATTCATCAACATTTTTAAACATTTGATTAGTTAAATAGTTTTTGTCACTTTCTAGCAACAAGCGCCTCGCATGAGGATGGGACAACACCCTATTAACTAATCGAGCGTTTAAAAATTTTTATGAATAAGAGAGTAGGAACATGAGCCTATAACAATATATACTTTCACCTAAAAATATATATAAAACAGCAATAAGGGAATTTTCTTCTTTGATGAATGTGTGATTTATTTGTATAGAAAAGGAGCGAAAAATAGACAGTCTATGCAGAACGTTCAAATAAAAATGAAAAATTCAGTATTTTGTGATTGAGTCTAATTCGCATTAAGTCCTGTGCGAGTCCAGGTGGTATGTTTGATTTGTAACGAATCCATAGGTGTTCTCAAAGAATATAATATAAAAAGACACTATGAATAAACATCTTCAAAATTGCTCCAAATATTAGCTATTTCTGCTGCAAAACAGTAGTACTTTCAGTGTCGTATTCCGTTGTTAAAGATAGAAATCCAATATAATTACAGGCTGTGAGGCATATCAACTTCTCCGATATTCTCAATCAAAAGTTTTCAGATCTGACAACGTATCTGTAGATTTTTTGCTTAAAATTCAGTTAGTTACAGGTTTCCTTAGATGCAGTAGCTATTTACCATAAGATACCCAAAGACGTGAACATAGAATACGGACTTTCATATGGCACGATTCTGACACACTTGTGCAACTTATATACACAAACACATACACACACACACACACCAATATATATATATATATATATATATATATATATATATATATATATATATATATATATATATATATATCGTCGGGTGACATGAATTTTTCAACAAAAAGTCATTACATCCATAGGAGAACAAGGAGAAACAGCTCACCGTTTCACTTGCAATGAGTAACATATGAAAAGAAGGAGTAACAACATAGGCTTAATGATGTACCATTTTCTTACATTGATACCTCACAACATTTCAGAAATTTCATATTTTGTGAGACATCTGGAGGACAAAATCGAAACCAACAAGTAGCTGCAATCCTGCTCTATGCTGTACAAACTTTAAGTACTATGAAAACTATAGAACTCAAATTCTTAAAGCCTTTTACTTCGAAACATTGAGTACATATTTTTGAATCTGCTCGAAGTTCTTAAGATCACAAAAACAGAAAAAATGGAGCCTACATTGTGCATTTGCTCAAACTTACAGATTTCTATGATATACATGATTTAGCATATCCGCTACAATAAAAAATAGAAATAAAGATGAAAATGGTGATTTATTATCGTGGTTAAAGATAAAAATCATAAAATTTCAAAAAAAATACCCGAACATAACGTTTTATACATATCACCACAAAAAAGGAAGGCAAAAAAATCAACTTAAACCTGCCTATAAAACGATGACCTCGATATCTGAGGCCAAAAAGGTTGAGCTTGTAGACGCTGGACATATATTATATACAATAAGTAATATATACAAAAAGTATAATATGTATCGTGGTATAAAAATTTATCGTCTAATAGAAAGTCTACTCAAACTGAGCGTTTGTCGAAATCAAACTTAGATGGGGATTAAAGATATATTCAAGTACCTATAAATAGTGTTGCGCGCCTAAGTTGACGTCATGTACCCGGTACTAGCGCCATCTAGTGTCGGGGACGAGATCGAGAGGGCTTTCCAGAAAATGACATCACTAATCTTTCAACGAACAGCGCCATCTAGTATCGAAACGAAGAACTAAGCTTCTAGAAGCCCAACACTCGAACTTTTGACGTTTAGTCCATTGGCGCGCGTATTTACTTGAATATTCTGGATTTTTCGTTGATAATGTGTATTTAAAGGCGCTGCAAGATGCGATCGGGGAAGTATTGAATTTGGCGAGACAAGCGAAGCTTCGGAGCGAAATAAAGTGAATCAGTGTGAATAATTATTAGTGTTTTAAGTATAATTAGTGTAAAGTGAATAAAAGTGTTAATTTTGGTAATTCTATCGGCAATTATTACTGTCACAAACCCTAAGCTCGTAACAATTGGTGTCAGAAGTGGGATAAAATCATGCCGATTTTACCTAAGGACGAAATGCAAGGTGTCCGTACCCGAAGTCAACGTCAGCAGGAGACAGACCAGAGACGATTTGGTGGTGTAACGCCGCAGATGTCTGAGGGCCAGCCGCCGGCCACGGAAGCCGGCCCGTCAGCAGCTCCTACGTCTGTGGCACCTGACTTAGGTGCTCTGATGGTGATGCTGCAGTAGCTGCAGCGCGGACAGGAGGAACAGGCTCGCCGATTGGAAGAGCAGCTGCGGGGCAAACAGGAGGAACAGGCCCGCCGGCATGAGGAACAGGCCCGCCGGCAGGAGGAACAGGCCCGTCGTTTAGAAGAGCAACTCCAACGCGATAAGGAAGAGTAGATGCTCCTCTTGTAGGACCTTCACGCTACCTTCGGAAAAGAGATACGGGAGGTGAAGGATAAGGTTGCTCAACATGACAACCGTCTGTCGGAAGCTGAAACCCGAATCGACCAAGTAAACAATCGGGTTGACAACGTAATGGCTGACGTGAAGAAAACGCTGGACGACCTCAAACTTGGGGATGGAACAACAGCTCCCGTAGTAGCTACAACACCTTTCATACGTGGATTCAAAGTGCCGCCGTTCGACGGGACTTCTTCCTGATCGGCCTACAAAATCCAGTTCGAGGCCGTCATGGAGGCGAACGGATTACTGAGGATATCCGCAGGGCTATGGCAAAGCGTGATCGAGAATTTAGTAAATATAAGAGTAATCGGTGTACTGTTAACTGGACTCGATTCAAAGCCGCTAGAAATCGGTGTAATCAGATGGTGCGGGCCGCTAAACGCCGTTATATTCATCGAAATATCCTTAACGATTCTATGGCTGATTCTTGGAAATTTTTAAAATCAATCGGGATAGGTAAAAAAACCTGCTTCTAACTTTGATCCTTCAATATTCTCTGTTAATCAACTTAATACATACTTTTCTACTGCACCACAACTGCATTCGTCAATTAAATCTACTACTATTGCCCATGATAATTCTCTTCCAAAATTTTACAAAAGCTCTTTCAATTTTTCTCCCGTTACTGATGAGGATATAAAAAAGTCAATTTCTTCCATCAAGTCCGCCGCAGTAGCTCTATGAAGCAGAATCATGATCATCTCATCCTCGATTATGTCTTGCCAGTACTTACCCACATAGTAAATTTTTCATTAGATACTGGGGTTTTTCCTTCACTATGGCGAAATGCTTTTGTTCTCCCACTTCCAAAAATAAATAATCCTAGTTCTGTTTCTCACTTCCGTCCTATCTCTATTCTTCCTTTTTTATCAAAAGTACTTGCAGCTGTTGCTCACAGACAAATTTCTGACTACGTTTTTAAAAATAACTTTTTAAGTAGCTATCAATCAGGTTTCAGGCCAGACACATAGTACAACAACAGCCCTGCTTAAAGTTACGGAAGATTTACGTATAGGTATGGAGGAGTCAAAATTAACTGTGTTAGTTTTAATAGATTTCTCAAACGCTTTTAATGCTGTCGATCATGACATCCTTCTTACAATACTTTCTCACATTGGTTTCTCCTCATCAGCGCGGGAATGGTTCGCATCCTATCTTCAGGGACGTCAGCAGGCTGTTCGCGTGGGTCCAGTTATTTCTGACTGGTGCACGCTGGTTGCTGGCGTTCCTCAAGGCGGAATTCTCTCACCTCTTTTGTTTTCAATTTTTATAAATCTCATTACATCTCACATTCGCTGCACGTACCATCTCTATGCCGATGACTTACAAATATACGCTCAGTCTGATGTTAACGATATCGAAGATGCGATCACTGAGCTAAACTCTGACCTCACTCGTATCTCTGATTGGTCTAGCAAATTCGGTATTACTGTTAACCCTACCAAGTGCCAGGCAATTAGGCCTCTACCTCGAATCTTGCGGGCAGCGGGACGGCAGCGGCGGCGGCGCGGGAGCGGCAGGATCTTATGCGTAAAATCAAATGGACCGACTCTCGAAAACAGCGGCTTAGTAGCGTCGCGGGGGGCGGGCAATGAGCGGTGTACTCCAGTCAAGCGGAGACCGCGCGCGCGTCTGCATTGTAGTGTTGTGCAATTAATTTCTGTGACGTTTCGAAATGTCCTCGGACGTGCAAGAGCAAATTATTTCAGCAATTTTTGAGAGAACACCGATATGGAACAGCAAAGATGTGAACCATAAAAATAGAAGAGTAATTAACCAGTTATGGGAAGAAATTAAAAACGAACTGAATACAGACTCTAAATCGCCCTTGATAGCTTCAAGAATATAGTCAAAAGTTTCTACGCTCATTCTGGTGTAGTCGCAGAATTTGTCGGGACATTGTCTCTGTTCTTCGTAATTTCGATAAAACTCGCCTTTTCTTTTCCTTGCCCTATAAGTAGTAGGGATTTACTTCTTTTGCCCACGGTAAATCGAGCGTTAGAAATAAATTCGAATCAAAAAGATGTTGTCGCCGTTGTTCAGACATTTCGTTCGCAAATAAAAACAAACATCTCGACAACACAATCATGAACACATCACTACGCCGCTATAGTGTCGCGCGATCTGCCCGCTAGTTTCGTGAACGGGTCTGCGTTGCCCGCCCCGCTCCCGCGCCGCCGTCGCCGTCGCTCCGCTGCCCGCAAGATTCGAGGCAGAGGCCTTACAGTTGGAAGTAGCCGTCGCTTATCTACATTGGATTTTAATTCACTGCCACCTGTAAATTTTAATAATACTGTCATACCTTATTCAGCTACTGTGAAAAATCTAGGACTTATCATTGACAGCAGTCTAAGTTGGCGGCCGCAAGTCACGGAAGTAAGCAAAAAAGTTATCAACACCTTGCGTTGTCTGCATCGACTCAAGAATTTTCTTCCAGTGAGAACAAAGGTATTGTTGGTTCAAACGCTCGTATTACCAATACTAGATTATGCAGATGTATGCTATGCTGATGCCTCTCAAGAACTTCTTAACAAACTGGATCGTCTTCTCAATAATTGTATTCGCTTTATCTTTGGCTTACGTAAATTCGATCACGTCTCTTCACTCCGTTCTCAGCTTAAATGGCTGCCTCTTCCACTTCATAGATCTTTTAGAATCCTTTCTATGCTATTCTCTATTTTACACGATCCGTTTGTCCCTGCATATCTGAAATGCAAATTTCAGTATCAGGGCGATTCTCACAACCGATGTCTTCGTTCCGCGGAAAATCTAACTCTTCATGTTCCTTTCTGTCGCACGGGCTTCTCTTACAATTCTTTCACTTCAAATGCAGTAAGACTCTGGAACATGTTACCCAGAAATATAAAAGAATCAAAAACTAAACCTATCTTTAAACGTTTACTCTGGGAATATTACTTAACGAAGCAGTAGTAGTTTCGGATTATAATAAAAACTTTAAAAACTTCGGAAACTGTTATATTCTCAAGTATGTATAATATAAAAATATCATATTTATTTATTGTGTATGTATTTATTGTGGGTATTTGTGTATATATATAAAATAATATTGTATGCATGTAAGTAGTAATGTAAATGTATATGTATTTGTATTGTTTATAATCATTATATTATAATTTTGTATTTTTTCCTTAAACCTTTAATTTTTTTTTAATTATGAGTTTTGCACCCATCACTAGATTCTCTGCACAAACCAAAGGTAGACTGGTAGAGAATGCCTTTAGGCATTAAGTCCGCCGTTTTGTACATTTCTTTTATGTGTGCAAATAAAGCTTAAATAACTAAATAAATAAACGGCTGGAATAAAAGCCAAGCTATGACTGCACTCACCCTAGGCTTGCGTGACCAATCCTTAACTTTGTTGGAAGCTCTCGGTAAGAAAGTGACCTACGAGCATCTCCTTGAGGCGTTGGAGGCGAGATATGGCGACGCTCACCTGGAACACGTCTTTCGCCCGTAGCTTAAAGATCGCGTACAACGCAGCAACGAAAACCTGCAACAGTGGGCCCTTGAGGTGGAGAAGATGGTTCGAAAAGCATACCGGTCTGTACCTGCGCTCATTGAAGGGAACCTGGTGCAGACATTTATCGACGGCATCCATGACCTGGAAGTCAGAGCTGCTGTGAGGCTCGGGCACCACGTGACGCTCAAGGAAGCCTTGGCCCATGCACTGGAGGTAGAAGCCGTGCGAAAGGATCATCGTCCCCATCGCGTCAGGGAGGTTGCAGCATCTACAGTTCGCGACCGTAACCAAGGATACAGCCCTAGGTGCTATGGCTGTGGGGAAAGGGGCCATCTTCGATCCAGCTGCCCTAAGCGAACTGTAGAAAGGGAAGTTGATCGATCTCGAGAGGGTAGTGCAGCTAACGGCACTGCCTGGCGGTGGCCGGAGCGTCGTTCCCCTCCCGCTAGGGAGGTTGCAGCAGTTACGATTCGCGACCACAATAAAGGATACAGCCCTAGGTGCTATGGCTGTGGGGAAAGGGGCCATCTTCGATCCAGCTGCCCTAAGCGAACCCTAGAAAGGGAAGGTGAACGATCTCAGAAGGGAAGTGCGGCTAACATCACCGCCCAGCAGCAGCCGGGATACGACTTTACTATCAGACATCGCAGCGGGAAATCTCATGGCAACGCAGATGCATTGTCAAGAAGACCTTGTCCTGAAGATTGAAACATTGTACTAGGCAAGAGAGTAAGGAAGTGGTATCCGTGAGGATGCTCAGGACAGACCACCTCAGCAACGAGTGGAAGGACAGCCTACGACATGCAAAGCAGGAAGATCCGGACATCAAGCCGATTCTGGAATGGATAAAGGCCCGTGCTACCAAGCCTAAGTGGAGCGACGTCTCAGCGATGATCTTAACCACTAGAATATATTGGGCCCAATGGGACAGCTTGCTGATTCAGGATGGAGTCCTGTGCCGTAAATGGGACAATGGTCGAGGAGGCAGCTCTCGTTTGTAAATGGTTGTCCCTAAAGCTAAAGTGCCGAATGTTCTACAGCTGCACCATACTGGTTGTTCAGGAGTCCATCTGGGAGTTAAACAAACTCTACTGAAGATCCGAGAACAGTTTTACTGGGTCCATTATCGTGACGATGTCGAGGATTGGTGTCGTACATGTACAAGTTGTGCGGCTGTGAGGGGACCTCAGACACGTAGTAGAGGAGCATCGAAAATGTACAATGTTGATGCACCATGGGATAGAACAGCCCTTGATATTGCGGAGCCGTTACAGAAAGTCGCAAGAGGGACTCCTAGGATCGTCCATGTGGATCGCTTGGCGCGTTATTATGGGGCCGATAACGCTCGGGATGAGCATGTTGCGCGCCTAAGTTGACGTCATGTACCCGACACTAGCGCCATCTAGTGTCGGGGACGAGAGCGAGGGGAGCTTTCCAGAAAATGACATCACTCATATTACAACCGACAGCGCCATCTAGTATCGAAACGAAGAACTAAGCTTCTAGAAGCCCGACACTCGAACTTTTGATGCCTAGTCGATTGGCGCGCGTATTTACTTGAATATTCTGGATGTTTCGTTGATAATGTGTATTTAAAGGCGCTGCAAGATGCGATCGGGGAAGTATTGAATTTGGCGAGACAAGCGAAGCTTCGGAGCGAAATAAAGTGAATCAGTGTGATTAATTATTAGTGTTTTAAGTTTAATTAGTGTAAAGTGAATTAAAGTGTTAATTTTGGTAATTCTATCGGCAATTTTTACTGTCACGAACCCTAAGCTCGTAACAATAGCATAAAAATAAGTGATATTGTAATTGGTAAGTAAGCATAATTAGTTAAATAGTAGGTAGTGATACCGTTAATTCGTCTTGTTTGTCAATTTGTCTCATTTAATTACTAAGTTTGTTTAATTCTATACAGTATTTGTTTCACTCCGTTCAATCATTCATGTTTTCATTCCCTTGATAAACTCACTAAGTATATTTTCAATAAATACTTCCTAAATAAAAATTTATCATCTAATAGAAACTCTACTCAAACTGAGCGTCGGTCGGAATCAAACTTAGATGGGGAATAAGCAGAAAATTAATAAAGATGTATTGAAGTACCTATAAATAGCATAAAAGATAAGTGCTATCGCAACTGTTAAGTAAGCACAATTAGTTAAATAGTAGGTAGTAATACCGTTAATTCGTCTTTTTTGTCAATTTGTCTCATTTAATTATTAAGTATAATTCAATACAGTATTTGTTTCACTACGTTCAATCATTCGTGTTTTCATTCCCGTGATAAACTCACTAAGTTTATTTTCAAAAAATAAATCCTAAATAAGACGGTATTTCTACAAAATTGGTTTATAGTTACAGAAACGCGTGCGTGTGCGAGTGCGTGAACGCGTGCGTGTGCGCGTGTGTGGGGGGGGGGGCTGTGTGTGTGTGGGTGAGTGTATGTGGGTGTGTTTGTATGTGTGGGTGTCTGTGTGTGTGTGTGTGTGTGTGTGTGTGTGTGTGTGTGTGTGCGTGCTCGTGCGTGCGTGTGTACGTGCGTGCGTGCGTGCGTGCGTGCGTGTGTGGGTGGGTGGGTGGGTGGGTGGATGTGGGTGTGTGTGTGTGTGTGTGTGTGTGTGTGTGTGTGTGTGTGTGTGTGTGTGTGTGCGTGGGTGTGTGTATGTGTGTGGGTGTGCGTGGATGTGTGTATGTGTATGTGTGGGTGGGCGCGTTGGTGCGTGCGTGCGTGCGTGCGTGCGTGCGTGCGTGCGTGCGTGCGTGCGTGCGTGCGGCGTGTGTGTGTGTATGTGTGTGTGTGGGTGGGTGTGGGTGTGTGTGTGTGTGTGTGTGTGTGTGTGTGTGTGTGTGTGTGTGTGTGTGTGTGTGTGTGTGTGTGTGGGTGTGCGTGCGTGCGTGTGTGTGTATGTGTGTGTGTGTGTGTGTGTGTGTGTGTGTGTGTGTGTGTGTGTGTGTGTGTGTGCGCGTGGGTGTGCGTGGGTGTGTGTATATGTGTGTGTGTGTGTGTGCGTGGGGTGTGTGTATGTGTGTGTGTGTGTGTGTGTGTGTGTGTGTGTGTGTGTGTGTGTGTGTGTGTGTGTGTGTGTTGTGTGTGTGTGGGTGTGTGTGTGCGTGTGTGTGTGTGTGTGTGTGTGTGTGTGTGATTGTGTGTGTGTGGGTGTGTGTTCGTTGTGTGTGTGTGTGTGTGTGTGTGTGTGTGTGTGCGCGCGCGTATGTACAAGCGAAATACCACTGGCTGAGTGACTGACTGACTCATCATACTCATTGAGCTATGTTGACTACATAACTCACTAAGAACTGATTTTATAGATAGTCCCATCAAAAAAAATATTGATATTTACGTTACGTATAAGTATAGGGAAAAATTGACAGCATCCAGCTCAGAGCGGCCCGAATCGTCGACGACCGAGTTCTTTCCGATCGGCTCGATTCAATGGCGCTGCGAAGAGATGTTGCATACCTTTGCATTTTCTTTCACATCTACCACGGGGAGTGCTCTAAGGAATTGTTCGGATTAATCCCTGCCGCCAAATTTCATGAACGCTCATCGAGGCGAAATTCCTGTTACCATCCATACCATCTGGATGCTTGGCGGTACACCACTGTACCTTTTACTAAGAGTTTCCTTCCGCGTACGACCTCTTTATTACAGAGGAGTAGTTCACCACCGGCGATTTTTCCGGACTGATACGACATAGGGACCTCAAGAAAAGAGCTTACTTATTTCTAAAAGGCAGGCAACGCACCTGCATTTCCTCTCGTGTTGCAGTTGTTCATGGGCAGCGGTAGTCACTTAATATCAGGGGAGCCGTATGCGCGTTTGCCCCCCTTTTCTCTAAAAAAATCTAGGTTCCGCAATAAAATACTATCTATCCTAACCCAGCGAAGCGAGCGGGTATCGGATAATATCCATATATGTTTGTTGAGTACTCTTAATGTGGGGTTAAATTCCCATACTTGAATGGTAAATGACGTAAGTTATATAAAGTTTGCTATGATGCGATATAAATTTGGTATGATATTAGAATGATAAGCAATCGACTGCTTGATATAGATGTTTGAAATTCACCGATTGTTGAGTATTGTCGCATTAAAGTACTGTGTTATAAAGTGTGCTTAGTTAACAAAAATCAAATACATATAGGTTATTGCGAAATACGTACGTTTTAATGTACATTGTATATCTTCCACCTCTCGAGAAAGGACAGCGAGAAGTGATGTTAGAATACTTGGCTCATCTTCAATTCATCGTCATTTGCTTCCGTCTAGAGAGTCCCTAATCGACTCTTCTATTCAATCCTGCAGCAAAAAAACGCCTTGTCACTCCCGACTCTTTCATTATTTCTACGTATCCAAACCACCGAAGCATGCCTTTTTAATTCTAGTCACATCTTTTTGCAAGTTACACTTTTCTCCTATCAAACAATTTATTATCCTATCATTCAAATCATACTTCTTGATACCCAACATACGTCTAATTTTTTATAGCTTTATTTTCGGGAAATAATCATACATTAAAAATATAATATGTGGATAAATAATCTAGCAAATTATCGAAATACAAAGATTATTATTTCAATCGTTACTTAATGATTTCTTATATTTACGCGAACACTACACATTGATTAAAACTACTTTTACGGATTTTAACAACATTAAAAATTAAAAATTTTAAAATATCTTATAAATTAAATCTTACTTAACTCTTAACCAAGAGGTCAACCAACGCATCTGTTTCGGGATATTCCTCTGAACATTAAGATGAAAGTATACAACCAATACTTGTTACCAGTGATGACTTACGAAACAGTAGAATACATTAACTTTCTTTCAGGCATCAAATACTTAAAACTTAATACCCTTATTCATCAACATTTTTAAACATTTGATTAGTTAAATAGTTTTTGTCACTTTCTAGCAACAAGCGCCTCACATGAAGATGGGACAACACCCTATTAACTAATCGAGCGTTTAAAAATTTTTATGAATAAGAGAGTAGGAACATGAGCCTATAACAATATATACTTTCACCTAAAAATATATATAAAACAGCAATAAGGGAATTTTCTTCTTTGATGAATGTGTGATTTATTTGTATAGAAAAGGAGCGAAAAATAGACAGTCTATGCAGAACGTTCAAATAAAATTGAAAAATTCAGTATTTTGTGATTGAGTCTAATTCGCATTAAGTCCTGTGCGAGTCCAGGTGGTATGTTTGATTTGTAACGAATCCATAGCTGTTCTCAAAGAATATAATATAAAAAGACACTATGAATAAACATCTTCAAAATTGCTCCAAATATTAGCTATTTCTGCTGCAAAACAGTAGTACTTTCAGTGTCGTATTCCGTTGTTAAAGATAGAAATCCAATATAATTACAGGCTGTGAGGCATATCAACTTCTCCGATATTCTCAATCAAAAGTTTTCAGATCTGACAACGTATCTGTAGATTTTTTGCTTAAAATTCAGTTAGTGACAGGTTTCCTTAGATGCAGTAGCTATTTACCATAAGATACCCAAAGACGTGAACATAGAATACGGACTTTCATATGGCACGATTCTGACACACTTGTGCAACTTATATACACATACACACACACACATACAATATATATATATATATATATATATATATATATATATATATATATATATATATATCGTCGGGTGACATGAATTTTTCAACAAAAAGTCATTACATCCATAGAAGAACAAGGAGAAACGGCTCACCGTTTCACTTGCAATGAGTAACATAGGAAAAGAAGGAGTAACAACATAGGCTTAATGATGTACCATTTTCTTAAATTGATACCTCCCAACATTTCAGAAATTTCACTATTTTGTGAGACATGTGGAGGACAAAATCGAAACCAACAAGTAGCTGCAATCCTGCTCTATGCTGTACAAACTTTAAGTACTATGAAAACGATAGAACTCAAATTCTTAAAGCCTTTTACTTCGAAACATTGAGTACATATTTTTGAATCTGCTCAAAGTTCTTAAGATCACAAAAACAGAAAAAATGGAGCCTACATTGTGCATTTGCTCAAACTTACAGATTTCTATGATATACATGATTTAGCATATCCGCTACAATAAAAAATAGAAGTAAAGATGAAAATGGTGATTTATTATCGTGGTTAAAGATAAAAATCATAAAATTTCAAAAAAAAAAAAATACCCGAACATAACGTTTTATACATATCACCACAGGCTCAACCTGCCTATAAAACGATGACCTCGATATCTGAGGCCAAAAAGGTTGACATTGTTAAGCTTGTAGACGCTGGACATATATTATATACAATAAGTAATATATACAAAAAGTATAATATGTATCGTGGTATAAAAATTTATCGTCTAATAGAAAGTCTACTCAAACTGAGCGTTTATCGAAATCAAACTTAGATGGGGATTAAAGATATATTCAAGTACCTATAAATAGTGTTGCGCGCCTAAGTTGACGTCATGTACCCGGTACTAGCGCCATCTAGTGTCGGGGACGAGATCGAGGGAGCTTTCCAGAAAATGACATCACTCATATTTCAACCGACAGCGCCATCTAGTATCGAAACGAAGAACTAAGCTTCTAGAAGCCCGACACTCGAACTTTTGATGCCTAGTCGATTGGCGCGCGTATTTACTTGAATATTCTGGATTTTTCGTTGATAATGTGTATTTAAAGGCGCTGCACGATGCGATCGGGAAAGTATTGATATTTGGCGAGACAAGCGAAGCTTCGGAGCGAAATAAAGTGAATCAGTGTGATTAATTATTAGTGTTTTAAGTTTAATTAGTGTAAAGTGAATTAAAGTGTTAATTTTGGTAATTCTATCGGCAATTTTTACTGTCACGAACCCTAAGCTCGTAACAATAGCATAAAAATAAGTGATATTGTAACTGGTAAGTAAGCATAATTAGTTAAATAGTAGGTAGTGATACCGTTAATTCGTCTTGTTTGTCAATTTGTCTCATTTAATTACTAAGTTTGTTTAATTCTATACAGTATTTGTTTCACTCCGTTCAATCATTCATGTTTTCATTCCCTTGATAAACTCACTAAGTATATTTTCAATAAATACTTCCTAAATAAAAATTTATCATCTAATAGAAACTCTACTCAAACTGAGCGTCGGTCGGAATCAAATGGATGGATGGGGAATAAGCAGAAAATTAATAAAGATGTATTGAAGTACCTATAAATAGCATAAAAGATAAGTGCTATCGCAACTGTTAAGTAAGCACAATTAGTTAAATAGTAGGTAGTAATACCGTTAATTCGTCTTTTTTGTCAATTTGTCTCATTTAATTATAAAGTATAATTCGTTAAAAAATTCGTTCGTAAAAAATTGTTTCACTACGTTCAATCATTCGTGTTTTCATTCCCGTGATAAACTCACTAAGTTAATTTTCAAAAAATATTTCCTAAGTAAGACGGTATTTCTACAAAATTGGTTTATAGTTACAGAAACGCGTGCGTGTGCGAGTGCGTGTACGCGTGCGTATGCGCATGCGTGTGCGCGTGTGTGTGTGCGTGCGTGTGCGTGAGTGTGCGTGAGTGTGCGTGCGTGTGCGTGAGCGTGCGTGCGTGTGCGTGCGTGTGAGTGTGTGTGTGTGTGTGTATGTGTGGGTGTGTGTGTGTGTGGGGGGGCTGTGTGTGTGTGGGTGAGTGTATGTGGGTGTGTTTGTATGTGGGTGTCTGTGTCTGTGTGTGTGTGTGTGTGTGTGTGTGTGTGGTTGTGTGTGTAAGGGTGCGTGTGTGTGCGTGTGCGTGTGTGTGTGTGTGTGTGTGTGATTGCGTGTGTGGGTGTGTGTTGTGTGTGGGTGGGTGGGTGTGTGTGTGTGTGTGTGTGTGTGTGTGTGTGTGTGTGTGTGTGTGTGTGGTTGTGTGTGTAAGGGTGTGTGTGTGCGTGTGCGTGTGTGTGTGTGTGTGTGTGTGTGATTGCGTGTGTGTGGGTGTGTGTTCGTGTGTGTGTGTGTGTGTGTGTGTGTGTGTGTGTGTGTGTGTGTGTGTGTGTGTGTGTGTGTGTGTGTGTGTGTGTGTGTGTGCGGCGTATATACAAGCGAAATACCACTGGCTGAGTGACTGACTGACTCATCATACTCATTGAGCTATGTTGCCTACATAACTCACTAAGAACTGATTTTATAGATAGTCCCATCAAAAAAAAAATATTGATATTTACGTTACGTATAAGTATAGGGAAAAATTGACAACATCCAGCGCAGAGCGGCCCGAATCGTCGACGACCGAGTTCTTTCCGATCGGCTCGATTCAATGGCGCTGCGAAGAGATGTTGCATTCCTTTGCATTTTCTTTCACATCTACCACGGGGAGTGCTCTAAGGAATTGTTCGGATTAATCCCTGCCGCCAAATTTCATGAACGCTCATCGAAACGAAATTCCTGTTACCATCCATACCATCTGGATGCTTGGCGGTCCACCACTGTACCTTTCACTAAGAGTTTCCTTCCGCGTACGACCTCTTTATTACAGAGGAGTAGTTCACCACCAGCGATTTTTCCGGACTGATACGACATAGGGACCTCAAGAAAAGAGCTTACTTATTTCTAAAAGGCAGGCAACGCACCTGCATTTCCTCTCGTGTTGCAGTTGTTCATGGGCAGCGGTAGTCACTTAATATCAGGGGAGCCATATGCGCGTTTGCCCCCTTTTCTCTGAAAAAATCTAGGTTCCGCAATAAAATACTATCCTAACCCAGCGAAGTGAGCGGGTATCGGATAATATCCATATATGTTTGTTGAGTACTCTTAATGTGGGGTTAAATTCCCATACTTGAATGGTAAATGACGTAAATTATATAAAGTTTGCTATGATGTGATATAAATTTGGTATGATATTAGAATGATAAGCAATCGACTGCTTGATATAGATGTTTGAAATTCACCGATTGTTGAGTATTGTCGCATAAAAGTACTGTGTTATAAAGTGTGCTTAGTTAACAAAAATCAAATACATATAGGTTATTGCGAAATACGTACGTTTTAATGTACATTGTATATCTTCCACCTCTCGAGAAGGGACAGCGAGAAGTGATGTTAGAATACTTGGCCCATCTGCTTCCGTCTAGAGAGTCCCTAATCGACTCTTCTATTCAATCCTGCAGCAAAAAAAACGCCTTGTCACTCCCGACTCTTTCATTATTTCTACGTATCCAAGACCACCGAAGCATGCCTTTTTAATTCTAGTCACATCTTTTTGCAAGTTACACTTTTCTCCTATCAAATAATTTATTATCCTATCATTCAAATCATACTTCTTGATACCCAACATACGTCTAATTTTTTATAGCTTTATTTTCGGGAAATAATAATACATTAAAAAAATAATATGTGGATGAATAATCTAGCAAATTATCGAAATACAAAGATTATTATTTCAATCGTTACTTAATGATTTCTTATATTTACGCGAACACTACACATTGATTAAAACTACTTTTACGGATTTTATCGCGTTTATTTTACTATTATTTTTAATTCCCGACGTTTCGGGTGCTTTCCAGCACCCATGGCCATGTCCAGTCCCCCGTGACCATGGGTGCTGGAAAGCGCCCGAAACGTCGGGAATTAAAAATAATAGTAAAATAAACGCGATAAAAACGATAAAAGTAGTTTTAATCAATCAATAGTTACTTGTTTGCGTTTATTTTCACCTTTTTATTTATAAACGAAAATCCAATTAAAAAGACTGTGATGGTTTACCGAATAGAAAATAAAGTGCTTTGAAAATGATGAAACCGTTTCAAAAATTAATTGGAGAGATTTCATTGATCGATAGAGTATTGTTGCAATTTTTATACGTGAATTATGTGATCGCGTTTTTGACAATATGTTTTTGTAGGTTTTATGTGTAGGATTAAATCGAACTTTAAAATATTAGATGAATAATTAGTTTGCATACACAGTGGTTACGGATAAAAATTAGACTCATATACTAGATTATCAATAAAATAAAATTAAAAAGCTATAGCCAAATGTCTGTGACAAAGCTTTATATGTGTACAGGCCGTGTAGTGGCGGCATAATGTTATCCACTACCTCATAACCTTGTGTCAGCTTGCAGCATCTTCTTAATAACAAGTTAAACCTTAACAGAAAACTTTCAGTTGCCAAGTCGCCTGCCAAGTGTGGCAACTATGCCAATCATCATTAATCGCAGGCCTATGCTACGCATTAACCACCGTGATAATCACGATTACTTAATGCATGTGTATGTACGTATTGGATGTGCTATTTATCTTACGCAGTGGCAATTAAATAGCTAAATTGTAAGTGCTCTTTACTTTTTGTCACTTACATAGGAAATCTAAAGAGTAATCATTGCAGAAATTACATGGTAGAGCCATGCTGCAGCTTTATTTTGGTTGTAGCACAAATGGATTTGCTTGACCGGGGAAGGACCACGCTATCACAGAATATTAGCGAAAATAGTAGCTTAATGCTGCTGTGTTTCATATGATGAGTGTAGAGAACCGGAGACCCGTTTTACTGGAATCAAGGCATTCCATTTTAGTCCTCAGCGGTGACAACGCATCTAAATTTTAATTATTAATCGAGGTAAAATGTAGAAGTCTATGGGCTATAGCATCCACTAACTATGAATTTGACTGTGTGCTCGTTTGTTACCCTTATTTAATAAAGAAAATAATGAATAATGTACCCTTGACTGAGTGTGACTTAGTATGCATTATATTTTACCATATATTGTTGTATATTTTTGACAACGTAGATTTAAATGAATTTAAATAAAATGTCACTACTACGTAGGGTGTAGTACCATTAATTACCAGTGCAAATTACAATTCCGCAAGTGTCAAACTAATCTATAACTAAGCACTGCATTCTGTTCTAAACATATTTGGTTAATATGAGTATACCTCAATATTTTTATAATACAAGGATTTATATTCATAAGAGATAATAAATTCCTGCATACATACATAATTAAACTTACTTAATAAATATTGAAATTGGTTAATTTTCATCATCATCATTAGCCTGCGGCAGTCCACTGCTGGATGTAATCCTCTCCCAAGGCGGCGCGCTACTTAGCCCGATCTTCGGCTACACGCATCCAGTTGCTGCCAGCCACCTTGCGCAGATCGTCGCTACATCTGGCCAGAAGTTGTCTCATACCTAAACACTCTCTCCACTCTATGACACGCCTACTCCAACGCTTCTGCGACAGATGTGACCAGCCCATTGCTACTTCAGCCTGCAAATACGGAAGGCTACATTGGTAACCTTCGTTCAGCGGACATCTATATTTATCCTCGATTAAGAATCAAAATGAAGATACGTTGTCACTCCCGAGGACTAAGGTGCAATGTATCATTTCCAGTAAAAAGGATCTCAGGTTCCCTACACACACCATTCGAAACACAGCAGCATTAAGCTGCTGTTTTTATTCTGTGCGCTTTTATTCTGTGAGAACGTGGTCCTACCCTGGTCGAGCCGACCAATTCATGCTACAACCATAATAACATAAATACAATATGGCTTTACAGCGTGTACAGTTAGTGTTCACGATTCGGCATCATATGGTTTGTTAATTATATGCGTCAGTTATAAATTGCAAATCAAATTGGAAAGCATTCTGCTTTTCCAATTTGATTTGCAATTACGTAAAAGGAATCACGCCATTTATTCTCCACTACAATAATTTTTAACAGATGTATGTTGTCAAAACATTTAGTAGCAGGTTAGTAGAGTTATTTGTTTCAATGGTATTCATTTAAAAGTTGTTGCTTGCATATTTATAAAAACTATCAAATTCAGAAAATGTTTTTGATACACATCTAAAAAATATTGAGTTCTACAACTTTTTAGCGCCGTGGCATCTATGTTGCAGCTTGTTCTTTTATATTTTTGGAGAAACACCAACGTGATACAAATGATGTGTGTTTCCAGTCCCAATAATCTACTCGTATTACTTTTGGTTTGCTTTATATGAATCGTATCATAATAATAAATGACTAACATATACAAACACTTTTTTAATAAATTTGAGGAAGAAAAGACATGTATTCGCCTTCGATAACTAAGTTGATGCATAAAAGAAACTACATGATTATATTTTTTCATAATGTACTGGTAATAAGGTGGGAAAAATAAAGGAAGGTACAAATATTTTATAAATTGAATATAAAATAAGTAGTTTTACCCCAAGTTCTAAAGTTTCATTTTCAGTTAAAATATCAGTATTGCGAACAAAATACTGATAACTAGAAAAATGTGTATAGAACGGATAAA
The DNA here is from genome assembly GCA_907164705.1 of Parnassius apollo. Classification (NCBI taxonomy): domain Eukaryota; kingdom Metazoa; phylum Arthropoda; class Insecta; order Lepidoptera; family Papilionidae; genus Parnassius; species Parnassius apollo. The sequence goes on from CAJQZP010001153.1 coordinate 2,115,751, forward strand.
TCCTAGGCTTTATAATGAAGTAATAATACTTTTTTTACAATTGACTGCTTCGTCAGTCTAATGATTATAAACGAGGTTGCTTATCCCGGGCTTAAATCCCAAATCAAGTAATTCTCAGTAGTAGCCTGGAACTACGAAGTTAGTTTTGTTGTCTCGGAAAGCACGTAAAGGCTTGGTTCTGGCCCAGTTCTCTCCAGACGTCTCGAATTATCATTCTATCGCACTATGAGAGTAAGGGAATAGAAAATGCACCAGTGGACTTTTAGACATTTTCAAATTCAATACAGTTTGTATTGGTCAAGCGTAACCAGGTCTGCAAAGTCTATGATAGAGATCTGCCTATCAGAAAGAGCCATCTGCCGAAGCTGAAGACCGAATGCGGCAGCATCGTATTCGGGTATATACACCTGAGATTTTGAGAGAGATTGAGAGGTATCTGCACACTTCATCGTTGGAGTAACCCGCAAGTGTGAATATCTATCCAAGAGTAAGTCTTATCCGACAATAGTGTAGTATCGGTACAGACCGATGATATTCGGGACGACAGTCAGACAGGACAGAATTACAGCGGAGCTTTAGAAAGCGGATGAAAAACCGATTCTTAAAGTCCTTCAGAAGCTCTTTAAAGCAGTCCTCCATGGTGACACTACTCCAGAGGCGTGGAACAGAAGTGCGGCAATCTTGTTCTTCAAGAAAGAAGACAAGAGAAGCATCTTACGAACTACAGAACTACAGACCAATTTCCGCGTCTTAGTGCTCTTTGCTGTTTTCGAGAGTCATTACGAATCATCTTGCATTCAGGCTGGGCAACTTCAAGCCTTCCAAACATTTCCCGCCGGTTTCTGAAAAGACTTTAGCATCAAAGACCTCATAAATACCCTTTAGCAAATTGTACAGAAAACCGTAGAGTTCATCTTGCTGCTTTTTTGCGTTTGTGGACTATGAGAAAGCCTTTGATTCCGTTGAAATTTTTGACGGCGCTGCAGTGCCTTCAGAGGTACCAAGAAGAATAAGCCTGTCGTTATATCGAATTGCTGATGTTTTTGTACAGTAGGGCTAAAAGGCTGTCTGAGTACAGAACCAGAGTAACTTTAAGTCCAGTTGAAATGCATGTTAATTTCAAATACCGTGGAAAACTGTTAACTGAGAACTTAATATTAGTAGAAAAAAATGTATCTAAGAACAAGTTCAGTAGCGGTCAATTGTTTTTACGTAATACGCAATACGCACCCGTATCTGATTACTCACTAAATTAGATTCAGACATCTTAATCACTGCAGTAGCAGAGAGACATGGAAAAATCAAAATACACCCATAGCTTTACACAAATATGTGTAGGGTTACTCGAGGCAAGTGTGACAGTGGGGCAAGTGTAACAAATGCAAAATATGCGACCTCAACATGTTTTTTGGTTTAATTCAATCTATTAAACAACATGCGAAATTTTACGCTATTGACTAAACTGACAGTTAAGTACATAGCTTGGACTATTTTATCAACAGACGCTATTTTTAAAAACTACTCGACTGGGGACAGTACAGGCTGCGTGATTTTAAGAATTGAAGTTATTAAGTGTTTCGATTTGTCATTAAGTTATTTTAAACCAGATACAAAGTGAATAATAAATAATAATATTGGCACTTATAAAGTAATATGTTTCTGCGACTTGAAATTCACTATTCGTTGAAATACGGATACGGTTACCCTTACCTCACCTAATACCTAACATCGTGGTAAGTGTGACAGTGTCACGTTTTATGATTATATTATTATAAATTCTTAACGTTCTGAATTTAATTTTATTTTGCACTTGGCATTGCTTTTATTATACTTACAAAACATAGAGCCAGAGCTAGTGTACTAAAACTATTTAAAGGCACACCTCTAAATCGTTTAAAAACCGTCCCAAAAAACATGCCCTATGTTGGGGAAAATTCATTGTTACACATGTTAGTATCAGCTCATCAATTTTGTTGAAAACTACAGATAATAATAAAGTAACTACAAAAAGAAGCGTACTGCCACACTTGCCTCATTGATGGGTAAGTGTGACAGTCTTCCACCTCGATTAGTTTTAGTTACGTCAAATTACAAAATGCTACTTGTAGATACTAAAATGTTTGATCAAACGTACAACTACTTAATAATTGATGTTATGAAACTGAATTCTTTATATTAAATCTCTACAGAGTAGAAATATTTAAATATCGATTATAGTTTTAATAAATTTATGTCACGTTTGCCCCAGGTGACCTTACATAAATAACGAGTATACACGTCTTAATTGATGGTAATTGATTGAACACTACAACGAAGGATGGGTTTTGAATCCAAAACTCTGAATATTTAAGCATGCCATTAACTCTCTCTCTCTCTCTCTCTCTCTCTCTCTAAGTTTTCCGATGACCCGTTTAACCAATGTATGTTCGAGTACTTACAAGATTCGTTTTTCCTTAGCCGTGAGTTCCCTGTTGCCATCTGTTAAAAAGACCCGTAAAATTTTGCTTCAAAAACATCCTGAAAATTAATTAGACGTGAAAACAATTTGTAAAAAAAAAACAGACTTGGGATTTACTCCAATCCTTTCCGCGGTAATTTTCATTTTCACTAATTTTATTGTGGCGTCTACAATAAAATATACGGTAATTTAAATGGAAGAAGAATGTTTGAGGTATATCTATAATGAAGATTGAAATGGACTAATTAATTATTTATATATTCCTTTACTTAAATAATGTGTTATATTTATAAAAAATAAAGAACAAATAACTCTTCTTACACTATAACAGACACTTTTTGACCCGTAGTGGCAGAGTAAGTATATTCACTACTTGAAATCACAGAAACATCTTATGCATTTTGATAAATGGTGGTATAGTCTTACTTGTTATTTAATCTACGCTGGAACTTACGGACTTCCTGGAGAGAAAACTGTTTAATGTTTCGGGTCACTTTTCTGACAGACTTTATTTGGCATCGAATGGCTTTTTTTAATCCCCTTAAATAAAATAAAAATAGCTGAAAGGGATAGAGTATTCATCGTCGGAACATGCACTAGTAGCATTCGTGAGGCACCTGAGGTTCACTGGATAAAGCATTTCTGAAATAAGTTTGGACGCATGAAACTTCGTGTAAGTGCTGGTAGCGATATTTTTTGTAGACTAAGGGTGGCAAAAGAGCACTCGGTCCTTCCGATGGTATATGGACGCCATGGTTCATAAACAATCACATTATCCTCGATTAGGAATCAAAATACATACTTGTTCCCACCCCTGAGGATTATGAAGAAATGCTTTGTTTCTAGTAAGAAGGATCCGCAGTTCTTTACACTCACCACACAAAACACAAAAGCATTGAGCAGCTATTTTACGCTGGTTTTCTGTGGGAGCGTGGTCCTACCCCGGTAGAGCTGACCCATTCATGCTGCAGTGATAATATAGCTGTAGCATGGCTTTACCGCGTAAAATTAGAATTATTTGAATTAGAATAAAATCTTTAACCACAGAACTCCTTTTTTTGATTCGCAATACGTTCTGAGTACCCACTTTTTTTTCGTTTATCCTAAAAAGTCCACTGTGGTTACAGATATATCCACTGTAAAGAGAATTTGCTTTTATCACCTCACGTGGCAGGTGGAATGACCATTGTAGTACCAGAAACCTTGATGCTCCTCCCCGTCGTTTGTCTCGATTATTGAAATAATACGTAGGTAGTACGTACTACGTAGGAACTAGATAAGAAAAGAGACATCGATATTTGTTATAGTGCCAAAAAATTTTATGTATGCCTTCTTCCACGCGTCTCGCAGTGCTGCATAGATTTTGTTCGGATTGTCTATTCTAGTACAGAGTACATATCACTTCAATGGTCTCAATATATTAATTCTAGTGTAAATTAAACACTAAGTAAGACTTTAATTGCTGAATGGGGAGACATGACGCCACAGACTTACCACCAACCATTAAAAGCTAGCCAGCACTGTCTGCATCTGACTAGTTTTAATATAAAATAGTTTTTCTGTCCACAAAAATGAGTGAATCTAACAAAGAAATTTGATACATTATGAAGTTTTATAACAATAAAGCTGCGAAAATGATTTGTGGCCTTTATGGATTTAATGCAGTGTCAGCAATAGTATTACAAAGTTGGTTCACGCGTTTTCAGTCCGAGAATTTTGATGTCAAAGATGCAGCTCGCTCTGGTCGCCTTCATACGGATAAAGGCGAGGCTATTTTTGAAAACATTGAGCAAGATTAGTATATAAGTAGTTAAGACATAGCTGAGGAATTGGGAATTGACCACAAAATTGTTTTGACCCAATAAATAAAAAATAATAACATAACAACCGTTATTAGACACTTATATCCATCAATTGGAAAAAAAAGGGTTTTATTGTTAAAGACCTTGAAATTACAAGCCTGCAACCTTAAAATTAAAGAAAAGGAAAATACTTCGTCTTAGACAAGTTTAGCTTCATCATCATCATTACAGCCCTTCACAAGTCCACTGATATGCCTCCCCCAAGTAATGCCACAAAGCACGGTTCTGAGCCACCTGCATCCATTGACTTCCTGCATATCTTACCAGGTCGTCACTCCATCTAGTGGGGGGTCGCCCTACACTACGCCTACCGGTACTAGGTACCTTTCCTTTCTTCCCCATCGGTTATTGGTTCTTCGAGCTATATGGCCGGCCCATTGCCACTTCGGCTCAATAATCCGTTGGGCTATGTCGGTCACTCTGGTTTTACTGCGGATATCCTCATTTCTGAGTCTATCACGCAGAGAAATTCCGAGCATAGCCCTCTCCATAGCTCGCTGAGTGACCTTGAGCGTCCTCATACGGCCAGCAGTGATGGACCACGTCTCAGATCCGTAAGTCATCACTGGCAATACGCACTGGTTGTACAATCTAGTTTTTAGAGATTGAGGTATACCTGACGAGAAGATATGTCGTAATTTCCCGAACGCTGCCCAGCCGAGTTGAATCCATCGATTGAGCTCTCGGTCGAAGTTGGACTTACCTAGTCGGACTATTTGTCCCAGGTAAACGTACTCGTCAACAACTTCGAGCATAGTGCTCCTAGAGCACCCTAACAACTACCGGCATAGGTGTGTCATGGACATTAAACATGATCTTTGTTTTGTCCATGTTCATCTTAAGACCTATCCGTTGGGAGGAACTATTGAGGTCATTGAGCATAGTGCTTAAGTCATCCAGCGATTCTGCCATAAGGACTATATCGTCGGAAAATCGAAGGTGAGTGATGTACTCGCCATTGATGTTAATAACCGTATACTTTCCAGTCCAGTAGCTTGAAAAATACAATCTTACAACGCAGCGGTGAAGAGTTTCGGGAATATAACGTCACCCTGTCTTACACCTCTCTGCAGTCGGATAGTAGGTTTCGAGCTTTGGTTCTGTACACGGATAGCCATCGTAGCCCTACTGTACAAACACTGCAGCACTTCGATATACCGACAGTCAACTTGGCACCGCTGAAGGGACTGTAGCACCGCCCAAATTTCGATGGAATCAAAGGCTTTCTCATAGTCTACATACGCCAGGTAAAGTGGCAGATTGTACTCTTCAGTTTTCTGTACAATCTGCCGCAGGGTATGTATGTGGTCTATAGTACTGAAGCCTTTTCGGAAACCAGCTTGTTCGGGAGGCTGGAAGTCGTCGAGTCTGCGTGCGAGACGATTCGTAATGACTCTCGAAAACAGCACGTAGACGCGGCTCAGAAGGGAAATCGGTCTGTAGTTATTCAATAGAGCGTTGTCACCTTTCTTAAAGAACAAGAACACCGCACTTCTGCTACACACCTCTGGAGTAGTGCCACCATAGAAGACGGAATTGAAGAGCTTCTGAAGGACTTCAAGTACCGGTGTTCCACCCGCTTTCAGAAGCTCGGCTGTAATTCCATCCTCGCCCGGGGCCTTGCCGTTTTTAAGGTGGAGGAGAGCCATTCTAATCTCGCTCAGACTGACGTCCGGGATATCATCGGAATAGTGTCGGAGAAGACTTGCTCTTGGATCGTTACTCACACTTGCGTGTGGCTCCAACGATGATGTGTACAGCTGCCCATAGAACCTCTCAATCTCACTCAAAATCTCAGGTGTCCCGGAAACGATGCTGCCACACTCAGTCTTCAGCCTTGACAGTTGGCTCTTATCGGCAGACAGATCTCTGGCAAAGACTTTGGAGCCCTGGTTCCGCTCGATCGCTTCTTTAATACGAGCAGTATTAAAGTTGCGTAAGTCTCGCCACATGCATTTGGAAATCTGTCCGTTCAGTTGCCTGTATGCTGTCAAATCTGTTAACGATTGGAGTCTCATCTCCCGTGTAACAGCCATGAGATTAAGAGTGTGATCGGAGAGTTTTTGTGTTCTTCTGCGGCGGGTCTTACAGAACTTAGCTCCGACCGCATGGACAGCTTCCACGAGCTTGTCATTCATATCGTCCACTGCATTGCAATCTGTAACACTGAAAGCGTCGAACAGCTAAAGTTTTCGGTTCTGTTCACAGGGAGGGCGTTGACTTCATTACGAGACCTCTCCAACTTAACGTTTGGGTTCAGTGTGCCTCTAACCATTCGGTGATCGCTGCCAGTTTTCACCCTTGCGATCACTGAGAAATCACTGAACAGTTGGCGAATCTCATTTTTTGTCGAACCGTCGGGGCTCGACCAGTTTCACTTCCTGTGGGACGGCTTTTGGAAGAATGAGTTTATCATAAAGAGTCCCTCTTTCTCCATAAAGTCGGCCAGCTGCTGGGCCCTGCGGTTCCGTTGCCCTACTCCAAATTTTCCTAACTTCAGCTCACCGTTTTCTCTTGCGCCTAGTTTTGCGTTGAAGTTTAGCTTAATATGTTCTAAAGGGCTTAAGGTATCACATCTTCTATAGGCTTTCCACATATTTTGCCAACAGCCTATATAACTTTCAAATTAAATTGTTGGTACGGTACGCGTGCCACCTATTGCAAGTTAACTGTACTATGCCGATAGATCGATTTATACTTCGACAAGTACAGTAGCGAGTGAACTTGTGAACCTGTCTAGTTAAGTAAAAATCTTGTTGGAACGGCAATCAGTAAGTTAAGTAGCAAGTTAACAATTAAGTTGAACGCCGACAGCCGGCCGGTCTATTTTTTGACGAGTTAAGTTCGAAGTGTTGCCCTCCCGTGCAACTTCCGCCACCCGCAACTAACCTCGCCGCTCGTGTTAACGAGCGAGTTTAGTTAAGAGCATAAGTTGACAGGACGCAATATGTTTGAGCTCAACCCTCAAAATATAAAATTGTACTTTTTTAACTAAATTTCTCACTAAGACATTTGAACGCCACTGTCCACTTAATCGTTTACTGTACCTAACTGTACTCGCGCTACTGTACTTGTCAAAGTTGTAATTCGGTTGTTAAACCATCACGCAAGTGCAAGTAACAAGTTGATAAAGATTTAACGCAATCTGATGAACAGTATGACAGTGCATAAAATACAAACAAATAAAACATGGACTATGTACCATACATTTGAAATTTCATTACTAATGAACACATATCATTGTACAGGTGAAAAGGTGAAGATTTTTGAAAGTATCAAGTTGTACAGTGTAGAAAATCCTGAAAAGATTGAAGGCTACTAATTTATAAACGTTTAGTCTTTGCTAAATGTATTACACCCATACAGACTAGGAGGAGTGCGTCAAAGGTGAGATTATTTTTTTTTAAAGATTATTGATGACAAACGAACACACAGTTCACCTGGTGGTTAACGGATGCTGTGACCCATTGACATTTATCCTTTTACACACTCACCTTACAAAATACAGGAGATAAGTTGCTACTTTACGCTGGTATTCTGTGAGAACGTAGTCCTTTCCCGTTCGAGTTAATCAATTCTTGCTACACATTGTAACTGCAGGGTGTCTCTACCGCGTTAAGCACATTATCATGTACAACAGTTTATTACCATGTCAGAACATTTATGAATTTTAGATGAGGGTGATGATAATCTTAAAAATAGTAACTGGGCGTAGTATTCATTTTGCATAATTCTACTTCAAGCGAATCACGTTTGCGCAAAAGTCAAATTAAATCAATCTCAGTCCTCTACTGATATCTTTGATACGCCAGGGACCGAGCTTTTTTCTCACGTTAAATCTGTCTAGAGTGCCTTCAATGATTTGCATGCAAATTGATTTTCAAAGCCATTTCAATAGAACACTTCTGATTAATTATTGCCTATTTTAATTATCTCTTGACTTCTTTTCCATTCTTATATACAATATGTGGCATTTAAAATTGAGATGGAATGAATAAAAAAGATATTATGAAATTGTGAATTCTTTTTTGTCAGTTCTTAAAAACGGTTGCTAGACAAAAGATTTTCCAAGATTTTTTTTTGTTTATTTTTTGTCACAATTCACAATTAATAAAAATATTTTGTGAACTGATATTTCTCATCAATCAAGTTAACCTTGAGTAGAACAGTAAACAAAGAGCATACTATAATAATCTACAATATATAAAGTGTGAATTGTATTATTATAATAGTACAATACTCACTTTCATACACGTATATGCAAAAGTATCTCATCGTCGTGTATATGAAACTAGCTCTTAGACGCTTGGACCTGGATATTGATATTATTGTAGTGACGGAATGTTAGCTGTATAATGGTATCATTATTGAATCCCTAGAGTATTACAAAACCTATCAATTTTAATCACAAAGAAACAAAAGCGGTGGGATCATAGTATACGTCAAATACTAATGGAATAGTGAAATTTCACAGGAAACACAAAAATTGGATGATGCTGATAGTCTCCTCATAAATATAAATAACGACCTCACCGTTTTAGGAATTTACTGCTCCCCATCCCTTTCAAATTCAGATAGATTTAGTTCTTCTTTAGACACTGTACTCTCTGACATACAATGCAAACGAACTCTCTTAATCGCAGGCGATATCAATATTAACATAAACGATCCAATTAATGCACAAGCAGGCAACTATTTATGCTTGATGGCATCTCATCGTCTATCCAGCGATATCAAAGCCAACTAGAGGAGCCTCATGCCTTTACCACATCTTCATAAAATCTGAGACAATATCCTCTGGCCTCGTCTGCAAATCATCTATTACTGATCATGACTTAGCTCTGCATAAAAGTAAAATTTACACGGTACGGAAAACAGACTGAGAGTCGGTTGCTTTATATATTAACAGTCTGAACTGGAACAAAGTAAC